>CM032228.1:114797500-115232500 GCA_019009955.1 Riptortus pedestris
TTTTTTTTTTTACTGTTTAAACTTGAACCTTTTCTATGTAGCCTCTATAAAGTCTGTTTTTTTTTGTTTTTTTATATCCAATTTGGAAAAATAAATTTTTAAACCAAATTTGGCCACATGTTGTTTTTGATTTAAGTCTCAGTTGAATAACCTCATATAATACACTCCAGGTTTATTTTATTTGCAGATAGTAATTAGTTCACACATGTGGTTTCCATACAGTATTACTATTTATTAACGTCCACTTTTTGCTACTATAGCTGATTGGTACGGGCTACCTACAGGTTACCACCTTTTTCTAGTCAGGGTGGGACTAAGGATTTTATCTAGTGGGTTCATCAATTAATAAATTCCAATTTGCCATATGAGATTAAGGCCTTTTCTCTAAATTACGTGGCTAACCTCAGCCCCATTTCATATAATAAAAAGAGGTTACTTTTGAAATAGGTGAAATTTAATTTAATTTATTTATTAACGGCCACTTTATCCTACTATGGCTAATTGGGAAAGGTTATCTACTGGTTACCACCCTTTTCTAGCCAGGGTAGGACTAAGGATTTATTTAATGAGTTCGTCACTAAATAAATTCCTATTTGCCCGGCCGAGAATCGAACTCGCCACTCTAGGTTTACTATGTGAGATTAAAGACAACGCTTTAACTCAAATGGCTAACCCGAGGCCCGAATAGGTGAAAGGGATGACGAGTTATTACATTTTTCTCTAAAGGATTGTGATGGTAATGAATAATGAGAACTTTTATCGGCTAGTAAACTGCTACTGGCCGCTATGGAGGTGATACTAATCATAGTGAGGCTCTGAAAACTGAGAGTAGCATTTAGCACAAGAGACAAACAAGAGCTGAGTCATTCACTAACGAACGCGTAACAATTAAACCATGACTAGTCATTTGCTGGAACATTGAAAATATAACTGTTCCAGGACACAAAGAATTGAAGCAAATGGTTAGGGAAAGAGTGGAAACTGATATTAAAACAGACTTTCAACTCTATAGTATTAGCTCCGTTTAGCAATCAGTTTATCTACCAGTTATTAATGCACTTAATAGCCTGTCTAAAAATGAATATGTATATGGCTATAGTATTGAAGGGTGGATAGACCATATACATAGATATAAATACCGGACACCGAGGTGATATTTTTGCATTTTGATATAATGTGGAGATGAATCGAGTGAGAAATAACGTGAAGGGGATCATTTCATTGGCAGTTTTGAAATAAGAATTTAGTTTTGACATTGAGTTAATAATTGGTATTCATTTTAACGATTTAAACATTTTAAAGTAATGTAGGTTATAAACATCAGGGGGCTTCATTTTCTTCATGTACTCCCAGTTCAGAGCAAAATGTGAGGTTTAATAACAACCTGGATGCCTCCCTGTGATAACTAAACAGTTAAAATAATTCCATTCATTTAATAAGAAATAATATTCAATAACTTTCTTTTGGACCAGAAATTCCACAAATAACTGCCACTTACGAAAACCCATAGAGGCTATCTGATATTTGATTCGATACACAAAAATATCGTTTTCAAGTGTATCTTATGATCGTCTTTAATACTCATGCTTATTGGAACCATTTGACATATCTGTTTTTTTCAGTAAAATATTATTTTAGATTTGGAATAGCAGCCCTCAACAATCATCATCCGCAAAACATTGAAAACAAAATGCGCATTTTCATCCATTCTATACTTTTCTAAACTATTAATTTTTATGTTAAAACCTATATTCATCCCCCTGGGGATGCGTATATTAAACACATTTTCCACGCACAGATGGTATGTTGTTATTATTATTTCTCTCAAAGTAATTCTATGTAGTTAGGTGTTATGAAGCAGACTTGAAAAATACGGTTAGATTTGACATATTAAGTATCAAAATCGTAGAGTAGGAGTAGACGATTTCTGAAGCCTAGAGAGAGAAAAAAAATGTAAATAATATTGATTATTTTTGTATAAAAAGGTTTTCATTTTACCCCTCCTTTAACCCTTTTTCTCCCCTCTCACTTCTCCTGAACAGTTTTTTTTTTTTTTATGAACTTGGTTATTAGTTTTAAGAGAAACGTTTATAAATCGAAATGGTACCGGCTGCTAGAGAGCCATATATATAAATATATACACTTGTCTTTTTTTTTATTTTTTTTTTTTATATTTTAAATTTCATGAATGGAATAAGCGGAATAGCTGCTAAAAGTAGAGTGTAAAGTTCAACTGAATATATGTGAATGATATATGAGCCGCTGTCCTCATACTGGTGAGTGTGAGACTCAATCGCTTATATTTATCCTTTTTATATATTTATAAAAATTATGTTAATTATTTTAGAATTATAACTCTGAACATACTCAAGTACGTATGTACTTGAGTGTAAGTCTGCGCTCTTGTGTGCGCATGGAATTTTTAAACATATGATGACTTTCTATTATGTTATTCTTCTATTTGTTTATTCTGCTTTTTCTAAATATTTTTACTTAGCTAAGTGTACTATTTTAACATATTAACTTCAGATTTTTGAAAACATTTTCGCTTTAGCAATAAAAAACAAAATATAAGCAGATACCAGTTGAACAGTAAAAGTAACATCGGTTAGAGTTCAGCAAACGCCCCTATGACTGCATCGAAAATGTTATTACCTGGCTATGCGCTAATAAATGATTTTGTGGGATTGACTTGTTTCTCGTATTTAAGATGATTATTTATTTATTTATTCTTACAATAATCGCATTTCGTGACGGGCGATTTAGCGACGAATCAGTTAAATTCCTATAATCACTTTATTATATTATTACGTATACAACATTAAGTATGCTCATTTCTGTAAATATTTTCAGTATTGTCTTAGATTATAATTTTTTGAAAATGTTGTTATGTTTCAAGTAGTGTAATAGCGGTCTATATGCTGGCTACGATGATGTAGTAATTCAGTCAAAGTGTATGGTAGGTTTATGTGAGTCCTTAGATACCAGTCAGTTAGTATATGTTTAATAGTAAGTCTACAGTTACATTATTGGCAGTAGGGTTCCTCTTCTTCAGTAAGTGTGAGTCAGTCGTGAATGGCCAATTCTTCACCTCGTTAAAACTACTTCTTCTCTTCTAATTAGCCTTTTTGAGGAAGGCCATTCACGAAGTATATGTTTCAGTTCTCGACGTTTCTTGTCAGTTGTGGGAAACCAAGATTTCTGCCATGAATTGAGTATCATATGATTTGCTTGGGCTTGAATATCTTGGTGTGCACAATATGTGTTGTTGTGAGTTCTTTTTTGAATAGCTGATTTGGCAAGTTCGTCTACTTGTGTGCATTGTTTAATGTTATTCTTTTGCATAGTTCTGTTTGCATAGTTCATAGTTATTCTTTTGTTTAACGTCTGGATTTTTTGTAATATGTACGAGATGAATGGATGTGAACTATATATGCTTTTTAATGAATGTAATGAGCTAAGAGAGTCAGTGCAAATTATGATGTCCGTGTCCGTAGTTTCAGGTATGTTGTCTATCGTACGTTTCAGGGCTTCAAGCTCAGCTGCATATATGCTAGTCTCATCTGGCAGCTTTATTTGAATGTTAGATGAGCCAACTTGCAGCTGCCCATCTTGTATTTAAGATGACAAGATGCCTAACACTCACATCAATTCAATATTTAATTTATTTGGACGTAGGATCTAGTTCTTGGAATAATGGAGACAGAAACTTATAAAAAATACGAAGTAATTATAAAACAGAAAAAAAAACAATGAGTTGCGTTTTTCTTTTAAAATACATAAAATTTGTGTTAGGGGTTTGTTTTCTCGTGTGTAACTTTGTTTAGTAAGGGACTCGTAAAATTAAACATGTAATACCACCCAGCACATAAAAGAATGATAACTGTAAGATAAACCACCTGGAATAAATAAGTTATCACATTTAATATTGCTATTATTATTATAAACTAGAAATAGTATAATATTACTTTTAGAAATCTTAATAATAATACGCAAATTTTGATGAGTTTTTACATCATATTACAATTTTTTGTTTAAGATGATTTATCATGGGTATACATACCCCTTTCCCCAAAGGGTAAACCTCGACATCAGGAATGAAACCTGAATTTGGGAAGCCATTTTAAATAAGGCAGAGATGGAAAACATAGCCGAAATGAGCGGACATTTATGCCGGGCGGCCATGACAGAGCTTTATTATTCACATCTCTAAGGGTGGTATTACTAATGCAGAATTCAGTGCATGTCATGTCACATCCCCCGCTGTCATTAGCTACCTTTGGGAACGCTCACTGTAGCTACGCATATGGCATACCTATGAATTATTTATAGCGAATCACGTGTTTTTCCCTACTACTTCTGTCCTTGGAATCATGTATACACCATTGATAATCCAATAAACTCATAAATGTGTGTGTGTGCTCTAATCAGATTGATAAGTGATTGGCTCGTTTGCCTATAATGTACTTAATGTGATAACCACATAGGCCGATAGTACCGATATAATGTTATAACTAAGGGTATTCCATGGAAAACATTCAAAATGTTAGCTACACATTCGATACGAATAGAGTTGTTTACCTGATTGTCGATTAGCCTTTAAGAAACAAGGACATCAAAGGACGAGATATCCATTTTGTTAGCAATAATACCTATATATGGATAATTGTAAAGAGATTAGTCTCAAACATTAAACTAACATTTTAAAAAAATACTTTTTATTAAATAACAACACAGGTAATGAGACATATAAATTATATATATTGCTGAACTATTTTATAAATATAACTCCCATTGACTGAGAAAAATTTAATTATTCATTGCATTTTAGATATTTGAAGGGGGCAATCTAGGCATTCCCGTTTTATTTTTTATCGCAAATTGTCGTCTATTTTTGAAGATATAAAAACAGTGACGACTGTAAGCACGTGTCCACCGGAATAAAAATAATGATTCAAAAGAATGTATACATATTTATGGACAAAGAAGCCTTTATGTAAACTTTACTTATTATCATAGCTTCCACTTCACTTAGCTTGTATGGATTGCGTCTTCTTTGAGAATCTGTTTCAGGTGTTATCTCATACTAAGTTCCTGTATGAGCTAAAATAAGATATAATCAGCTCCCTGTGAATCTATGAGCTCCTAATAAAACATGGCTCACTCAAAGACGAACGGAATTTGTTGTCATTAACTATATCCTTACAAATGATAACAACGTACATTAACACAGGGAGGATGTGTGATTTATATTTTAAGTTCATACACTTACGGAGAAATGTTCTATCTGTGTTTGTAACTGGGTAAAACAAATAAAGGCATGATATTGGATGAGGCTCTAGGGTTGTTTTGTAAAAGTGGAGGGAAATCTGTCTATGAAGTATCATAGCTAGTATCATGTCACTATTAAAGCTAAAGAAAGACCGTGTTTAATGTAGGCCAACTTTATCAATAGCATAATTAAAATTTCATTTAGTTTTACCTATGTTGCTCATGCCCTATGAACCTTGTCGAGAATCTTCCCTTCCTACTAGAGTACAATATAATATGAGCGAACATTGGTGTACGAATCTCTAGACTTTTGAAAGCAGCTTATTGAAATTTACTACAAAGTTTATAGTGGTGCCTATAAGGAAAGTATTAACGAAAATGTAATCTGAGGAGATGAAAGGATGGTTGTTTATGGGCTATGAAATTGTTGTTGGGAGCAACGGCCCTCTCTCTATACATCGACCTTTTTCTGCCCTCCTGTCGGCTCATTCTTTCATATTGTGCATTCATTATTTCGTTTCTTATCATATTTTATGTTTAAAATTGCTATTTAAATATGCGCATTGTTGTTGAAAATATTACATTGTTGTCGTTCGTTTCTGCTCCAATTTGTTTACGAATGCTAATGCATAGAAGTAATTTGTAAGGAACTTTTGCCTAAGATGGTAAGAGATTGTGGATCATAAATTTCGAATGTCATCATAAACTATTTGTTTACATCACGAGTACGATCAACATGGTCCACAACCCCTTTTGGGATGTTTAGTTCCACAGTATCAACTAGAATGTGTAGTCAGAGTGAAGGCTGACTACTAAAATACGAAAATATGGCAATAGTTGTCTTTCCTGACATATTTATTATTTTATATATTATATGCTCTGATATATTTATCTTGAGTATGTTCGACTGTAAAAATGGTTGTCTTAAAGTCAAATGTTTTAAGTTATTCTAAAATTAAGGCTCAAATAAGAGATTTTCAAGTAAAATTATTATTACTTCCCTATCGCTTAAACTTTTCTTAGCAAAACGACCGGAAATTTAACAATTACTTGTATGTAGTTGTATCCGTTAGATCATCGACTAGAAAAAAACATTATTAGACTAGAATGAAAAATATATTAATGAGCAGAGCGAAATAAGCTTAATGGTACACATCCACTATGTCCACCTTGATGCAAGACCCATGTTGGAATTATTGGAATGTGGTAAGAACATTTCGATTTTGTTAGTATTCTTGAAATCTAAACATATGCAGAGAAACCTCAGTGTACACAGTACGCAGAGAAATAGTTGTAATAAACCACTGTCTAGTTAAGTATTTTGTTAATAAGAATCGATTCTTATATAAAATTAAATAAGAGATGTAAAAGAATATGGCTGAAAGGTGTGGTTGGTGAATTTAAAATTGTGGGGAGGTGGGAACAGCCCTGAGGCTAATGATAAGGTTGCTCGGAAGATCTCTGTTATTTTTCCATTAGCCACCAAGATAAATTTCCCCTCTTAACTTTATTATTATTAAAAATAAGACAAACATCCTTTCCTATCAAATCTTTTCTACATCTAAACTCCACTGGTTCAGCCAAATTGATGGATAATCTATGATCATTGTAAGGTTATACACTGCTTTTGAAAGGTAAACAATTATGTTCCTTTATTAAGCTGAATTCAATAAACCGAATACCATTATAAGGGTTGTGGGAAAAAAAAGTTGTGTCGGAATATTTTTTGTGAATGAAATGCTGTAGATACGAATATACCATTAATCGTGTTAAAACTTTAAATTAGAAAAATGAACAACCACTTGCTTAAAGATTGAAATACAATAATTAAATCCACATATAATCCCATCTTTAGAAATATTTCAAATTTATAACTATGAGAAGAGTATTTAACTTATTGTTGACATATATAAAACGTCTGAGGCATATGCTAGGTTAGCCATGCTGGAAAGAATGTTAAGCTGATTATCCTGAACGTAATGGCAAATACTTTTCCTGAGTCATAAATTTGAATCCTCAGTATTTATCTATCTACATTTTATGCTATTTGTATTATAAATATATGCATAATGTCCTATGTATGTTAACCTGCAGGGGATTGGATCATTGCGATACAGTATTTTGATAGAAGTCCTATATTAAAGTAGAATAATCCGAATAATTTTGCTTACATAAAGTAAAGCTGTCAAAATAATACGTATTTGTTCGTAAAAGTAAAAACTAAAGAAGTTCAGCTTGAATTAAATTAAAATCTCAATGAAAATATCGGATGCAGTGGGATAAAGATACCCAAGTTCGTCCTTCTACAGGAAATATTAAACCAATTTCAGTGTTTTCACGATTAACGTGGGATTATAGGATCAGGACCAATGAAATGCTGGTCTTGTGCATTTCTAAAGATTATATCTTTTAATTCTTTCCAATTGTCTTGGTTTTTTCCTCATATGCACAAGGCATATGTCGTGATTAACCCATGTTATCTGTTCGAGCCCTACTAACAATTAAGACATCTAATAGAAGTAATCGATATTGAAGAGATAACTTTACCCAAGGTTAAAATTGACACGGCGTCACTAGTCAATTGATTGCATTACAGACTAATAGACATTACTAGTATGTGTAGTAGTTTGAGTGAACATACCAATAACAACTTATTATAAACCCGTTTATAACGTGATACTATAATCATTCCTTCTGTATGAATGGGGAACATCCCCCCATCCCTAAAAAAATGTTAAGGTGTAGAATGCTCAATTATTAACTGGAATTGGTTTCTTTTGAGGTAGTCGTAGGAGAAACGCAGGGGGCACACGCAGGGGGGTTTACATCAGTCCAAATCTCCATTCAACCTATTAGGGTATGAACAGGAGATCACCCAGGATCACAGTAGGAATATCCGTGCATCGTAAATTGAATCCACGCATTTACTTGACACAACAATTTCACGATATGTAAATAATGTATAGTGTTCAGAATACATTTTACAAATATATAGTTAATAAAAGCTACCAGACTTTGCTAATACTGGGGGAAGTTGAATATCTATCAGTTCTCCCTAGTGTCAAGTTGCGTTGTTACTTGAATAAAGCAGTAGCTAATCTCCAATGCCGCAAACATGACAGAGACACTTCTAAAGCCTGGCCCCGTTTCTTCTCATATTTTTAGAAGAACTCGATTACTCCTTTGCTTTCAGGCGTTTTCAAATATAATTAATGAATACAGTTCACAGAAACGATAGAAAAAAGAAAACATATTTTTTTATTACGACATCTAAGCGGAAAATGGGGAAGGGCTTTGAGAAGTCTGACTCAATTGCCGACTATTTGCAAACGCAAAATCACGACCTTGGGAATTGTAGAATTCACTAGGTTCGTTTTCCTTAGCCAGGTTTATAGGACTCTAATGCGGCTCCAAGACGTTCAGTTTCACGCCTGGATATTGTTGTGCTTGGGAGAAATCATTTGCTTTATTTACTTCATTTGCTTTATGTCCTTTTTTCTTATATTTTCTATAAATTGATCAAATTCTTGTGAGGTGGTTCAAGATTTCGGAATAGAAAGAACTCTACAATAGAATTGATTTTTGGCAAATATTTCAGACCGTTAGTCACCTTGATATTGAGTTAGATGCTGGTATAAGAGACATAACCCACCTCTCTTATGGGGTTTACAAGACAAGGAACAGGAATGTTTTATAAGATTTCATTGAATAAGTAAGAGAGCTCGGATCGGACGTGAGACTGTATGGTGGGTGGGTTGGAGTAATGCCTTGAAAGGCGACAGATAAAACAAATGGACCAGGGGGGGGAGAGGGGGGTAATGTGCCTCCCCATACACACACACCCCTCGAACGAGACGTACGTGCTAAGAGAAGCCGACATCCCATCCAACCAGGATTGGGAGTCGAGGCACGGACTCTACCTGTAGGTCCCTCTGTTGGGGCTTAAACACCAATCAGGGAACCAACACAACCCAGTAGAGCCCCCCAACTTAATTAAATTCAGACACACCCCAGTGTTGATAATATCTATATTTGGAAACGCGTCAACATAGAAACACTGCACCTCCCGCCCAATGACAATCATTTCGCTTGTTGAAATGCTCAAGTTATATATCGAAAATTCTGATCTATTGCTTTTAACAGATCTCCTTTAAGGTAAATCAGCTATTGAGCTACTCATGACGTAATTTTCGAAAAATGTCTTCAAATGTCCATAGATCCTACCTAGTAGATGACGAAAATGAGGTCCGTTCAAAATGTTATATATATATCTAATATATAAAATTTCCATGTCACAGTTAGCGTACTCCGAAACGGCTTTACCGATTTTTACCAAATTTTATATGCGTATTCAGTAGGTCTGAGAATCGGCTACTATCTATTTTTCATACCCCTAATTGATAAGGGATGTTCACCCTTAACATTTTTTTTTAATTTTTGGACGACATTTTTTGTTTTTATTTTTTTTATAATGTGGCATTAAAAAATACATACAACCCTAAAGTTTTACTTTTTTTATCACCAACCCCTATTTTTTTATAGCCATTTTAGTAATTTAATCATTATCATCCCGCTCGATAACTGATCAATTAAAGTGTTTTTAACTGTACTTCGATTAAAATTTCCCTTAGCTTATGACAAATCTAAAATTTTTTTTATGAAAATAAACATTTATTTTTATTATTAAAGTTTAATCCTGATATATGCTTAGTGTTACCAATCTTAGATTCTTAAAATTTGCCGCGCCTTTACTTTACGAATTCAGTTTCCGATTAGATTTGCATTTGCAATGACAATCAACAAATCCCAAGGTCAAACGATGTCTATTTGTGGCTTAGATTTGAGTAGACCATTTTTTTCACACGGGCAATTGTACGTAGCATGCTCTGGAGTGGGTAAACCATCCAGTTTGTTTGTGCTCGCTAAAGATGGGCTAACAAAAAATATTGTTCACGCTATAGCAATAAAAGATTGATGTTGTTTGTTAGTGTTACTGTCGTAATTATATGTGATATGTAATTTTAAGAAATAAAGTATAATAACTTAAAAATAATATTGTTTGGCGTTTGTTATTTTTATATTCCCTTATCGTTCATAGCTCTCCATGCCTATTTCACGCATATACCTCATACTTACACACATATAATAAGTAAGTTACTTTTTGTCTACACTAGAATTTATCTAGAAACTAGAAATAATTTATAAAGCAAAACAACGTTTGCCGGGTTATCTAGTATATATATATATATATATATATATATATATATAGCAGTCGTAATTATCGTTTAATCGTTACCAAACTCGATATTTATTCGTTTTATGTAAAAAGATAGATCAAGTTCGTTAATTGCTGGCATCCGACAAAGTGGAAGGATGGGTTTAGAGGGGAGGAATTTTGAAAATGCTTAATATCCACGTTATTATGTGTCGGATGGAAAAATTGTATAGAACCAATCTTATTGAAAATGAAATGTTCTATAAATGCTGTTAGGTACCTATTTTCACTATCTTGATTATTAACCGAGTTTTCGGCCTTCAGTAACCCCCCCCCCCTTCTACTCATGTCATATTAACAATAAGCTGTTATATTATGAAGCGCATTATTTGAAGCATAAATACCAAATGTTGTTCTCATTGAACTTTTAATTTTTGAATTCATATGAAAACGACATCAGTGAAATAGTGGTCAGTTACTTCATAAATATTCAATTGATATCACACATACATATTCAAATTTTATGAAAATTGTGATATATGTATGTAAGAATAAAACGCCCTTGTCTGAAAAGGCCAATTTTCAACTATTTCCAGATTTCAGAAATATATAAGATACTAAGTTGGAAAGTCGTTCACCAAAATTAACGAGGATAGTTGACTTGTGGCAAATGTAAGTCAAATTTACCATAAAAGTATTAGCTTATATGTTTGGAAGTATTAAAAATAAAAAAGAAGTTTCTTGCCAGTGACACTAAATAATTCTGACAACAAAATAAACTTGATAAGATGTCTATAGTGATACATTAGCTCTCAGTGAATATCGAAAAACTGAGGGGGGGGTAAATAAATGTAGAAAACCAACGAATACAAATGATTCAATTAATATTCCTGATAAATGAGTAGAAATACAATGGTAGTTACTTTATTACATTGTATATTATTTATATTTTTTATACCCTATGTTTTATTGTTATTATAAATAATTGGACAATTTGTTATCCCACAGGAGGTAAACTATTTACTACAAAAAAAATAATTTTATATTTTTAAGTTTGTAATTTGAGTAAAAAGTGTCATATATGATTACATATTTTTGTAATTGTTATCATAAATTAATGCATAATTTGTCTAACTGTAAGAGGAACTGCAAATAATTGTGACTCAGTATTCTGATAACATTTCTGAATGTATAATATTATTATGTTTTATGTTTATTATTATTTACGTCCACTTTATGCATCTTTGGCTAATCGGGACGGGTTATCTACACGTTACAACTAAATAAATTTCTAACCCGCCACTCTAGGTCTACAACGCGAGAATAAGACCAACGCCTTAACTCACACGGCCAACCTGAAACCCCTATAAAATTATTATAAACATTTTTTAAATTATAAAAACTGCCAAAAGAATACTCATTTTTCATGAAAATTGAGTAATTTAAGCAATGGTGTTAATTAAATAAGAACCTGAATGAAAATATGAGAAGCAACTAAAGCATTTAACATCACTCCACTTGGAATTGTCTGCTGAGATGATAATGATTAACCTACTTATACATACTTCGTTCTCCAAATATTCTTCAGCAAATCCTATCATTTCTTCACTCAGGTCTTAGAATTAACTAATGTATCTTGACTCTGTTACTCACATCTATCTTTAAACAGCTCACCAGACAACCATTAATCAGGAGGGGGTTTCGTCCCATAATGTCGTAAAATGTTCTACTTCACAGACACCGTTTCTACCCAGGTCCTCGGCATGTTCCATATCATCTGTAGGAATTCCACTATTCAAGAGTTGCTCGAAGTAGTCTATAGAATGATAGATTGCTAACTTACAATATTAGCTGTTTGATGTTGAATTACCCGGTGTTTTAGCCCTTATAGGACCTGGGCCTCTTCCACCAGCTTTGTTTGCTATTCCTGTAGGATCACAGCTATGTTTCTCTAATGCACCTATGCTATATCAACCACCGCTGCCTTTTTGTTGTACAGTTGATATGTAGTTCTTGTTGCGACCCAATTACTTCAGTGTCTTTCAGACTTTAAAATTGGCATTATTTTCGTCAAGAGCTAGATTTAGGAATTGAAATTAGGGATGTAACATTTCTATGAAATATACCTTAAGAATGTAACCTAATTTACTTTATGATCATATTTCAAATCATCGTCTCTAGAAAAATGTTATATTTAAATAAACCAAAAAAAAAAAAAATAAAAATGGCGATTAAGATAATGCATTTATACAGAACTACTTATACTTTGGGAAAAGATGGAAATGACATAAAATGAAAAGAAATATGGCCATGCATTGAAATTGGAGACCAAGTTTCATACATAAAAAACTAATCCGGCTGACGTAAGCAATCCAGAGAAACAGAGGTTTTGCGGAGAAATGTGTCAAAGTTTATCCTTCTGAACCTTTATTTACAGCGGTAATAAAATAAATGTAGTGAAGGGCTAGGATGGTTGGACGGTGCGAGGATGAAGAAGTGGTTTTTTTCCTAGGGGGTTAATCCCCTTCAATGTTTGGATAAGGGGTAATGGTCGGAGAGTGAAGACCCCTCGTAAATAATCATTAGGAAAATTTTGGGGCAGCACTTTCTCCAGACAGCTTCCCTATATATTGGGTTTTATATTAAGCATTTTTACTCAACGCAGGGAGCTTTTTTTTTTAAAAAAAATAACGCCGTTATACCCTAACTCATCTAACATTTAACAGAAACCGTCATTTCCATACTTTTAAATTTTCCCATGTTTACTTCTATTCACAAAATAAAAGTAAAGAAGCTTATGGGGCTGGTCTAATGATTTGTTTGTATATATTATACATACAGTTAGGGATGAATGTATATACACATTCATGTAAATTATGGAGATTGGGCCATGAGGATCAGTAGAGTCAGGATATTTGAATTAGAGAGGATGTATGTAGTTGTGCACAGTAACAGTGAATTAAAGGGGGGGGGCATCCATTATTTAAACAGTCACAAAAATGTTATAAGTATTTATGAAAATGGCTATTTTCTGCTATATTCTGCTAAGAAAAATAAGATGGCCGACTGGAAGAGACGAGAAAAACGTCTTGGTCTACCCACCTCTGAGGAAGGTTTGCTGACTTATAATTTCATTACTGTTAAAGAAGTGGTTGAAAGCACTTTTGGCTCTCAGAAATCTAAAAATCTAACTACTAAAACTACAGAGTAACGACTAAGGGTTCAAAGAAAACAATAGCGAAGTTCGAGTTCTTTCGACCACTAATTAAGCGAGCTACTGAATTACTGACAGACAGGTTTTAGTGACGAAATTCATTAAATAACATCCTAAATCCCACTCTGGCTAAAAAAGGGCGGTTACCTGTAGATAATCCGTCCCAATTAGCCTTAGTTGCAAAAAGTAGACGTTAATAAATAGTAAATAAATAACTGACAGACAGCCAAATTACTCTACTACTCAGAGCAGTAGAGTTAGCTTATGGTTTTCCATTGTTTTAAATGCTTATTAATTACGCATTTAGATTAAACATTGGAATGCAATGACCCTTAAAATAGTTATAAATTTAAAATTAATCTAAAGGATATATTGGTTTGCTTTTAAAGGCCGAGTATTCTCTTTTATTCTTTACAATTATTTTATAGTCCTTCCAGTTAATAATAGAACCTTTGAGAACGGTACAGTGCTCAAAAAAGAAAGGTACTCGAGAAAGTACTATCTTATTTTGCTGTTTAATTTAGACTTTAATAACAATATAAATGACATCCAAGAAATAATTGGAATACCTCTTCATCTATAAGCTATTTGAAGTTTGTCCAATGTTACTGTGTTCATATTTCGGAACGTAATTTCTATTGTAAGGTGTGAAAAAACGTGAATAGGTGTCTATATTTTTTAATAATAAACAATTTGTAAGAACTAATTATTAATACCAAAGTACAAACTGCCAAAAATATCAAACAAGTCGAAAGTATGTGAACGCAGTCATGCATGTTTGATGTTAGTTCGTTTATTTTACCTCAACGGAAGGGTTTCCATATAAAAAATTGACATGCCATAAATTTAATCTACTGATAAACGTAATAAATTAAACGTCCCATTATCACAGGGGACTTAACTACATTACCATAAATTACGGGTTTATGGCTTTGTGTATCTGATCTTCTAGAAAGACGACTTCGCCTTTTTTATAGAACATGTATGCTCGTCAAATTGATCGGTTTACAGTAATGATTTTTAAATGTGGCTGCCGGGAATGAGTCATTTGTATTTTTCTGAAAAGCATAGTTACATTTTTGTTGTTATAATGATATTAAGGTATTTAATAATAGAAATATGTTATTTCTTGCATTTTCCAATATAGTAAATGAGTATGAAGATTATCTAAGCTAAGTCGATTTCCCAAGTGCTGGAATGATCCCCAGACTACGTCACTTCTTTCTCTCTCAGTTAAATCCTATGCAAATAACGCTGACACTTTAAGAAGAGCATGAGTTGTTTAGTGATGTAACCATTAGGTTATAGCAAGAGTGGGGGTGTGGTTCACAGGGGTGAACAGTTCATTCACGAACAGTAAAAATTATAATTGTTGGTGTATAATGGAATACAAAACAATGTGTAGAACAAAAATATCGTAGGAATGATTTTCAATAAGTTCGGACTTATGCAGGTTGTTTTTATCTGAAGCATATTTACCATTTGCTAGTTTATCCTTTCTCCAAAACCTTTGAGAAATCTTTATTTAACTCAAGGGAATTCTTGGAGTGCAAGATGTGTGTGCTAAAAAAAACCCTTTGCAACAAAATGTGGAAGTGCAATGAGAACCAGAATGAATACCAATGAGGATAAAAGAATATTTATGGTATGATCTTGCATTTAGAAGACAAGCTCACACAGTGATGAAATCGATGATTCAATTGGGTAGCACTAAAAATTTAAATTAGTGCGCTACGGAAATCCAATAAAACGCCGATCTTTTCCGGTTTATTGAACTGGCACAGTAACGTATTTTATGCGTCTAATACGTATTTTATTATATTGAAATGAATAATGTAAATTTGGTTCAGTAATGGTAGACATTATTCATAAGCCTCTAGGTCATTTAGTTAGGATGAAACAGAAACATTAATTAGATTTTAACAAAGGAAAATAGTATCTTGTGTGTGTGTGCAAAAGAGTGTATATGTATCCAAGTGTGTATTTACACTCACACGAACAAATACCTGTTCATACATCTTTGTAGATATATATATATATATATATATATATATTTATATATATATATATATATATATATATATATATATATATATATATATATATATATATATATATATACCAGCTCAGAAACCCGGCTTCGCCCGGGAATTCATTTGAGGCTGAATGGTGTGGTATTTTTTTGGCAAGGCTTTACTTTGCACAATACTTTGACATTTCCCCGTTCCAGTGTTTAGGGCTTATACCCGTCGTTACTGTGGATTTGTTAATAATAAAATTAATTTATTATGTAAGACTTCACTGTCCTCCATATTGTCATATTTCCCGTCTCCTGTGCATTATGCATAGCTTTGAATTATTAAGGTCAAAATATTAACATAGATTTGAATTAATTTTTCCAGGTGAGGTACCTGGTAGTTCATATTGGAAATAGTTGTTGAGCATATCAATATTTCTACGCAAATTACTTGCTTCATATATTGTTCCCGAAAAAATGCATATAAAAAAAAGTTACTCTAAATAACAAAGTAAACAACTTTTGTTATGTGCATGTTTGTCGATAAACAATTAGGCAATGAAACATCGTGAATTTTTATTTCAGGCCTCCCTTATAACCCCCACTCCCGTTCAAACCTAAAAATTTTAATATAGCCTATAATCATGGAAGAATAATGCTAATTGACATACCGAGTTTTATTAAGTTTGGTTCAATCGTTAGCGCCCAATAAAATAGTTGGCTTCCGCTTTAGTTTATATCTCGTTTATACATTGTTATAAGACAAAAGTGAATATTACAAAAGTTACTTCAAATAAAAAAAATCCGTCACGCAGGGGCTGCGTAAACTAAGCAGATTTCCCATGTGAAGTTTTACAATAGAGAAATCTGCATACTGGTAACACAATACCACCGTGATTAAATGCAAACGGTAATGAGAAATTTTTCAGTTAATTAAAATAAATTCCCAACTGAAACGGATTCTGAATTGTAAGAATAATTTATATTTTAATAACTCAAATTTTAGTAATCCAAGAACTAAAGAAGGGGGGGGGGCGGATGAACATCACGTATTTCCATAAATCTCACAAAGGAAAGAAGGTTAGGTAAGGTTACAAACTACAGGTTAGGTTAGAAGCTTCCGCCTGAGCCGAGAAATGACGAAGATGGCCGACGTAATCCGAAGTATACCCGACCTCAGACTTCATAAAAATGCAAATATCTCGGTTAATATTCAAGATAGAGAATAAGTGTATATATCAATATTTATAGTAAATTAATTTGCAATAAGAATGGTTTTATACAATTTTTCGATCCGATGCATAATAACGGAGATATTTCGAATTTTCGAAAATCCCCCCCCTCTAAACCCCCCCCCCTCCCTCTGGTACGATTTCAGCCATTAACGAACTTGATCTGTCTTTTTACATAAAACGGTTAAATATCGATCAAACAAAAATTGCGACCGCTAGAGCGTTAACAGATATATATATATATATATATATATATATATATATATATATATATATATATATATAACGGACCTCATTTTCGTCATCTCCTGGGTAGGATCGATAGACATTTGAAGAAATTTTTCGAAACTCGCGTCATGAGTACGACCTCAATAGCTGATTTCTCTTAAGGGAAATCTGCTAAAATAAACAACTTTTGTCATATGGATATTTGCAGAAAAACGAATAGAAAACGAAATACCGCTATTTTTAAATTCAGGCCTCCCTTACAACCCCACTCCCTGCCCTTCCCGAGAAATGTTGGTATGGCTTATTATAATGAAGGCGTTAGTGCTAATACACATACCGAGTTTTATTTATTTCGGTTGAGTCTTTTGTGGCATATACAATTGTTCACTTCCGCTATTGGTTTTAGCTTATATCTCGTTTATAATTCGGTATATGAAAAAAGTGTGTATAACAAAAGTTACTCTAAATAAAAAAATAAACAACGTTTGTTATGTTCATATTTGCCGAAAAAACCAATAGGCAACGAAATATCGCTATTTTTAATTTCAGGCTTTCCTTATAACCCCCACTCCTGTTCGTCTAAGAGAATATTAATATAGCCTAAAGTCTAAGTTGGGTTAGTAGTAATATACAAAGTTTCATATAATTCGGTTCAGCCGTTTTTGTGTGAAAAGGTAAAAAACAAACAAACATACACGAAAGAAACGAAATGCAGTTATGGTGTCTATGATATGTGAAAGGAAAAAGTATCGTGAAATTTTGAAAAAAAAAATCAATGTACAAATAGAGGTTACAATTTTATATATATATATATATATATATATATATATATATATATATATATATATATATATTTATATATATAAATAAATAAATAAATAATGTTGAAAATATTTTCTATTTTCGAGGAGATAAAAACCATGAAGTAAAGTTGTTTTGATCTAGATATTATACGTAAAGTATAAAAAGTAAACGAAAATATTAGAATCCTAAAGTTTGAAGTTAGAGGGTGTAATTGCAGAGCACAGTAAGTTGCTCCATAACCATGAATGGATCGACTCTAATCTTAGCTATCTCACTCGTCGTTATCGAAAACTTTTTTATGGCAGACTTGAATTGGCGAAGAAGGGAGGTTACGGCCTTGTTTTCGACATGGAGACTTCCAATGACGGAGGTTTCTACCAGATACCAGAGAGGGTAAACAATCTACGCCGTGTATCTAAGAGGCAAGCCCTTCTACGGTTCGGAAGAAGGCGTTAGGAAATTCTGATCCAGACCAGGAACTTCAGTTTTAGGCGATTTAGCCAATATATAATATATTTGAATTACAGCACCCTGTAACTGAAGAATAATAGTTTTTGTTTATAACCATGTTATTTTCCTCGAATTGTTAATGTGTATTCACGTGTTAAAAATTCTACAATAATAATTAAAAGAACTTTTTGAATTTAGAAAGTTCTGGGAAGCCAGATAAAAAAATGTGATTGGTGAGTTGTATGAGTTTGTTTCCAATTAGTGTGAGTGAAATCACTACAAGCACACATATACAAACAAGTAGAACACATGTCATTCGTTTCCTTTTCGAAGAACGTTTTTGAAAAGGGCGTGTATTGACATTGTGTGTTGCCCTGTTGTTAATGCATGTATTTCGATGCGTTAAAATGTAAATTGTTTACAAAAGTAATGATTTTAAATATTACATGATAAATGAATACAAACTAAACAAATTTATCTTATCATTTTTAAAAGTACAAGGGGGTTCAGGTTTACGACCAATGTTAGTGAAAATTTAATTTTCTACAATTGTTGTTGTACTTTCTACTTCTCTATCTTGAATATTATTCGAAATGTTTGCATTTCCTTTACTAGATGAGATACATGCGAATACGTTGTGTACTTCATGAATTAGGATTTTATTTTTAGAAACGAAAATGTTTATTTGATTTATACGATAATCAATATTTAAACCACCTCATTCAACAATAAAAACCATAATGGTTAATCGCTGAAATGGGACCAGGAATAGAAGTGGTTTAGAGGGAAGGGGAATTTGAAAGTTAAAAATATCTGGTTTATTAATGGATTGAAAAATGTTATAGAACCTTATTAAGCTATTGACGCTCCACATTTGAATTGAGATCATCTGTCTGTCATACCAATCAGCAGTGTGTTATACTTAGCCTCTGCAAGACGGCCATTTTTGTTTTTCAAATTGAATAAGTAAGAACTGTTCTCTGCTCTATCCATTGAAGTCTATTTTGGCTCGATTATTTATCAATTGTATATTGGTATGAATATTTTTTTTAATTTGGTATTTGTCACAATAATGTCAGTGTAAATGTAGGCCCTCAAATGCAGAATTAACCTTCTTGTGGATTTAAGCCTATGGAGAAAAATATATAAAGGTTATTGAGTAGCTGTGTTGCTTTGTGTTCTAATGAGTGGGTCATGTACCAGTCGATACAGTGCTCTACATTGCAAGGTCATATTGTTCTCCATATAGTAGAATACAGTGTTGTAATGTGTGTAACATCTGTGTAGTAGTTGTAGATTTTGTGGTATAGCGAGTTGTTAAGTTCAGATGCTTCTAGAGTAACGTGCTAGACTGTATTGACTTATGCCATTTAGAACCACAAATATGAGCTTTGAAAATTGCAGAAGTAGAGACTTTTGGGTTACTGAATTTCTTGCCATCAGTATATTTTTTTATGTGACTGCACGCGGCCACCTTATGAATTTTTAATCTTCTGGACATGAAGGTGCTCAGTTTCAACAATACTTTTACAGTATATTTCATGGAGACGTTACCGTTTAATAAATGTGTTTGCAATTAATTCTATTGGGTGTTTTGGTAACACACTGTGTGTGGCTATTACTGGATAGATACTAAGTTAATTAATGTTAACATCTCTTACAAAATGTAAATTGAAGTATTTTGTGGAGTGAGTTAGTTTGTGTAATAATTGTAGAAGCCTATTTTGTATATGAAGCTTCAGCTTGTATAAACGTGCCATTTTATTTAAAAAAAAGAACTAAACATGCCTAATTTTAGTATGAAATATAATGGCAGCCAAATAATTGATGATACTAGACTCAAAAATCTCGGCGTAGTTTTCATTAACAAAACTGTATCCATTAACAAGTGATCACTTCGACTGTACCTCAAACACTAAAAGTAATAAATAATTTATCAAATGCTTACATAGCAACTCAAAGCCAATGGTTTGTTTATAGGATATAATGTTACAAGAATCTTCATAATATTGTACGGTGCAGATGTTTAGGCGTATGCACATGACTTCCTGGTACACCTATTAAATCAAATAAACAATATGATTGGTTGCAGTTCACTTAAAATTATTTCAGTTGAAAGTGATATTGAAAAATAATATTTATTTATAGATAGAAACAAAATAGGTCCTACTCTAATGTTTTGTTTCTCCAATATGTAGAGTAAAATTTTCAATTTTTCTTTTTGCCCTCAGCTAAATTTCCTTCCTTCACTCATCGTCATTTTCGGTCCAAAGTAGAGGCGCTCAACTAGACGCTAAAATCCCAAGTATGATATATCAACATTCTAAGGCTAGCGGTTTTTTGAGTTTTAGGAGAAAAGTACATAAGTGCGTAAGTCCAAATGGGTTCTGGGAAGGTTAAAAAAAAACCGGTTAATCTGAGAATCAAACATTTTCGCTATTGCAATACTTCCTTTACTTCATAGAAGGAAATAAAAATGCATGATAAAATAACATTATTATTTCAATCAATGTTATCATAACGGAAACAACTTTTTTCATGGTTCATGTATGCCATACATAAGTAAGAAATTGAATCTGAACCTACAACAAATCTTTGATTGTTGAAGACTGATAAATGTTAAACTACCCTTTCATTAAGATTTCCTTAGGATTCAACAATCTGTTCCTATTTTCTCATCCAGCGAAGGCAACATACTATAAGTTATAAATTACTTAAATTTTTTTTTTTTTTTTATACTAATTAATGTATATGAAGGATAAGTTGCTAATGTTACCATCCAGGCATACTATTACTTAAAGGTAAGTAATACTTAGGACACGATAACCGTTGGCCTAATTGAAATTAAACTTCCATTTATGATGTTGTTGTAATATGAACATTAAATGTGAAGACAAAGAGGCGCCTGTACTAAGAGATTTCTCTGGAAGAAGCTTTAGTTTGAAGAGAAGTGTAAGGCACAACTTACTGATGGGTATTAGAGATGAATCAAGGATAGATTAGGTGATATATTAGCTTGTTTACTCAGAAAGTCTTGGGTGGTTTGCTTGTGTCGGAGCCAACCTATGGCCCCTGCCTTATATATTATCCAAGTTTTCGATCTGGCCTTTCTCTCGCTTCAAGTTAGAAAACGAAATGGTTCTGCAAATAGCTAGCAACACAAGCTTCGACGATTTTCTCAAAGCAGGAAAAATCCCATTGTCTCTGAACATTAATAGCATTTTAGTCTATAACTTGCCCCTCTTTCCAGTGGAGTGTTATTGCCAATATTGCTAACGCTCTTACTGTTCCAAAATATTTATCTCAGAAAAATGTACTGCTCATTTGAGAAGTTTAGACTAGTAACAATTCACTATTAGTATTCACAGTTTGTTCAATAGCAAAAAGTCCTTGAAATTAAGGTGACTAATGAAAATATCTGAAATTGAATTTTAATTACCTGCATTAGCGAGATGTTCAGGTTTTAAAGCTCATGATGACCTAAGTACGAACAGAGTAGTCAGGATTGGTTGCGTTATGAAGTATACATTCTTGGCAATACAAATAATAAAGAGATTTTAGAGTTCCCATTAATTGTGATTTGTAGTATTGAAAGTTAGGGTAAAATATCATTTAGTATTGAGTGGTGAGTAATATAATATAATGATATATGTTGTAGTAAGCCAATAAAAAAAGGTTAAAAGTCAAGAAAAGTGGCTAGCTTTAATATCATTACATATTAGCGTCGGATTCTTACTTTGGGAGAATAAAAAATGATATAATCTGTGTGTCATGGCTGAAATCGGACTTGTGGGGAGGGGGTTAGAGGGAGGGGTATCGAAAGTTCAAAATACTTCCGTTTTTATTAGTCGACCGAAAAAATGTATAGAAGCAATTTTATTGCACATTTAATTGCCTATAAATGTTGCTACCTACGTTTATTCCGTTACGAGTTAAACGTTTTCCGGTAGAATGGCAACAGACAAGTATATATATATATATATATATATATATATATATATATATATATATATATATATATATTATTTTGTACTGACCTCATTTTCGAAATCTCCTAGGCTGGGACGAAGGATATTTGAAGAATTTTTACGAAATTCACGTAATGAGCATAACCCCAATAACTAAAAAGCAGATTACCCTCGTGCTGGTAAGACATACTAGTTATATCATCTTACTGCCTATTCTGACTAAAAACAAGAAAATACGAATTACTGGCTTAATATTTGACTTACGAAAAAATGCAGAATAATTATTCAGAGTTCAGCAATATCCCCTCTCCCCGCCTACTCACCGGTTTTCTTTAGATAGAAATAGGGAAATATGTGGTGAGATTAGATCACAAGTATGTTATACTAGAAAGTGGGAAAACTGCTTAGTTTACGCAGGGGACGGACGTTTTAATCTTCTTGTATATAATCATCAGATGTTGGCTTCTCTGGAAATAAGTAAGTGCTGAGGACTAAACATTCAGGGGGGGAGGGATTTGTATTTCCTTTCACTCGACAAAAGAATTTCGCCAGTATTAATTAGAAATACACTATTGTGGGCTCTTCGACGCAAGTACAAGCGCAAGTTCAGTCGGTTACAGAGTATAATCAGAGAATCATACGAAACTTTTTCAGTTTAA
Source organism: Riptortus pedestris (assembly GCA_019009955.1). Lineage (NCBI taxonomy): Eukaryota > Metazoa > Arthropoda > Insecta > Hemiptera > Alydidae > Riptortus > Riptortus pedestris. The sequence continues at coordinate 114,820,559 of CM032228.1, forward strand.
CGACTCTTGAAAGTCATCATGTAAAAGGCTTTTAAATGTAAGGGAGTTGCTCTCTCTTTCAGTTTAAGCATTTTTGACTGACTCTTTTGAACACATTGATAGGAGTAAGGTGGATCCTAAGGATGGAGTCTTGGAGGAGAAAGCAGGAGCGAGGGTTTGAGGGTTTTCGTCACAAAATGAAAACAGACTGCAAATCGATAACCTTCCGATTCTCTCAAATCAAAGGGGTTCCTTCTCCCTATTCTATACTACCCAACTTAGCTATACCATTTTCTTTGCAAAATATTCAGTGGCATTTGCAGCAAGAGATCTTCCTATCTAGCTATCTTTTTTGCAACAACTCCATTATTTAGCTTGGGTAACAAATCTTGATCACTTCTACTAAAAATATTTAAATAGAGCTTTATCGTTCTTTAAAAACTGTGCTACACTTTTACTACAAGTCACGAAAAGCATTATCGCTCCATTTGAGTTTAATCAAGTGTCCATCGATTCAATCCAGGAAATGAAAATGAGGTCCGTTCAAAAGTATATAGTTATCTCTAAACACACAAACACAAACACCTATATATATAGTTCGCATTTTTTTTTTATCATTGCCAAATTAGATATTGAAAGTTTTATGCGAAATTAAAGATCAAGTTCGTTAAGCTCTGAAATCGGAGTAGTGGGAGGGGAATTTCGGAAGTCCAAAATATCCCCGTTATTATGAGACGGATCGAAAAATGTATAGAACCAAACTTATTGCAAATTTTCTTGTCTATAAATGCTGCTATATACATGTTTTTCTGTATCTTGAATATTAACCGAAATATTTACACACGCACACACACACACACACACAAATATATATGTATTGCTAATTTTAGTATTAAAAAGAAGGGGTTTTGCTATGAAATGTGCAGTCTCGTTCTTTTAAAAACGATTTATCTCTAGTTTAGACTAATTTGTCTATGGCCTTTGCTTTCTGTAAGGCACAAAAAATAAGATAGTAGCGTACGAAGGTAGAAGTAAAGAAAGGGGAGGTAGGGTATAAGAAGAACAAAAAAGGAGGGCGACAGGTAGAGTTGGGGCGATATCAGACATAATTAATGGAGCTAAACTGTTCATACTTATCTGGATGCATATCTTTTGAGTTATGGCCTCCCTGGCAGTCCACAATTACACTTATTATGTCTTTCTATTTTGTTTTTCCTTATTTCTAAACTTTTTTTTTTTTTTTCAAAGAAAATGGGGCCTAAAATGTATTACATTTTTTATTTTGAAATTCTGGAAGAGCTAAATAATACTAAAATGGCACTGTAAAATATTTATATTCACTTCGAATATCTATTCGTGAATACAAAAATTATAGATATTTTACTAAATATAAATTATGTTATTTCTGACGTCTTGGTCATATTTCTCATATTGATGTATAGGCTAATATTACAGAAGTAACATTTAATTTTACTCGTTAACTAGCTGTATTACTCCGAGTTAAAATAAAAATGTTTCTCGCCGTTTCCCAAGTTCGTTCTGGAGAAAATCAGGCCTTACTGCTGACAAGAATAATTACCAGGTTTAGGAGTTAGGATACGTCCAAAAACATTTCTTTCTTTCTTTGTGTTTTTAATATTCGGGTCTACGACCCGATTCATTGTCAAGGACTTCTTCATTATTGATCACCAGCTATGTGTCTTGTGTTCCTGCCTTCCGGTAGCAACACGATCTTCCCATTACTGCCTAGGAAGGACGTCCAACCTTCTGTGCTAATTGCTCCGGCAGGACTTCAGACAGGATTTCCTCAGGATTCATCCTTTAGACTGTCCCCATAATTATTTTCAGGATCTTCCTTTCAAACGTGATCAGTTTCAGTTTCCGGGACCTTGTGAGAGTTCAGGATTCAGAGCCGTGTATTAAAACAGGTCGAATCAATGATTCATATATTCTGACCTTTTGATCGGATTTCTACAGTTTGATAGAACAGAGTTGCTTTGTAAGTGCGAAAGAACACCGATTATCCGCCATGATGGGACTTTCTATTTCTTCCGCAATGTCATTCCGGGCATTCACTTGGGACCCAGCGTAGACAAATTCTCGCACCAAACCTTACAGGTAAACAGACAAGTATATTTTTTTTTTAGAGAGATTCTAATCGTGTCTGAAGAATCACAGTAGCTGATTTCCTTTGAGCTAAATACAAATTATTACATGGATTTTTTTCAAGAATACTACAAATGCACAATATCATGAGCAGAAATTTGGTGTTGCTTATAGACATGGCCTTTCTAATTCGTTTCTTCATCTTTGCTATTTCATCTATAAGGTTGAAAACAGACAAATGGTTAAATTTATTATAGTCTACTAGCACTCCCTAAATTGTGCATTCCAATATAAATACTAGGTAGAGAGGGTTTGAACACAGCAACTATTGGATCAAATGTCCTAAGAAGTTAAATTGAATCCTTTCTGTTAGCTAACAAACTTAAGCCTTGGGATTGAGGGTTTCCTTTTCTAAAAGGGGCGTAGGAGAGAGCACACCAACACCATTTAGAGTAGTCTAATGTGTAGATAGCCGGCGGTCACATCTCCCCGACACATTTCGAGCATTAACACAATAAAGGAGCGGCTAACGGGGTTAGGGACGTCAGCCGGTGGTAAAACTGCGCCCCGCTCATCACTGTTATTAATTAAATTAAAGCCTTCAGCCCGGAATTTGCATTCTGTCTCGCTGGAGGACAAAGCTTTCAGGCCGAGTTACCCGGGGCCTAACCCACACTCTTCCACAATTCGCCAGCAACCCCCACCCCCTCCATTTCTCTCTCTCTCTCTATCCACCGATTGTCCTCCCGCAAAACACTTTATCTATCTCTTCCACTTATTCATACCATTGTGCTTGTCTCTACGGTCAATTCAATATAGAAACAAAACACCTCTGTTTACTTATTACAAGGCCTGATCTAATTCGAAGCGCTCAATTTTTTTTTCTCTCTTGACTCAGCCGATCGATGAGTTGTTTCCTTTTCCACAATAAAGTTAACAACGCTAATGGAATCATACCATTCAATTTACACAGTGTGAAATGCTACACTTTTTATTTTTTGCCCATTTAGCGGTCGAGCTGACAAGCATGTTTGTTGTTTTTGATTTAAGCCAGACAAAAGTGTTCAATAGCAACTCGATATATTCACCGTTTGTATTAAATATTTATACCTAAGCTCGAATATACAAATAAGCACAAACAATCAACTAATTAGACTTTAAGGATTTTAAATGATTTTAAAGAACTTAATTCGTAATATGTTGCGATCAGAAAAGTTCATGCCAGCTGTCAGTGAATTACACGGAAAATCAAAGCTATATCCTTTTGTGAATTTGAAGAGTTGACCCTTTAGGTTTGAATAATATAGTATATGCACCATGAAATAACCCATCAGTTTAAAATCTAGTCTGTCTCGCAGGTACTGTGTCACGGTAGTGATCTCATATAACTATCTATTCTCTGCTTCTTCTATTGTATAAAGCCTATTTACACTATAATTACATTTTTAGCTGGACATGAGATGTTTAGGTTTCTGCTACTGGAAATAGAATGAGTATAAGTGGGGGTTACCTACGGCTAAAACAAAAAAAGTCCGTCACGTAGGGGTTGCATAAACAAAACAGATTTCCCTCGTGAAGTTTAACTATATATAAATCTAAATACTGGCAACACAACACCAGCGTGAATAAGTACAAACGGTAATAAGAAATCTTTCTGTCAATTTTAGTAACTTCTCGGGGGGAGCGTCATAAATGTAAACAAACAGGTCTGCCAAACTCTCACTGGGAAGAAAAACAATTACTGAAATATATCAGAATATAGCATATTAATTTTATTGAAAACTATTTACTATATCTAGTACTGTCATTTTTAATAAATCAGAATAATATTTATTTCAATCAATCATATTTTAGTAGTCCATAAGAAGGGAGGGGGGGCACTTGAACATATTTCCATGTATCTCGAATAATAAAGATCTGTTGAAAAGAATATTTGGTATATAAGCTTCAAATAATGAGGTTTATTATATAACAGAGTATGATTTATGTAACATGAGTAGAAGTGGGGGTTTCCTGAAAACTGAAAAATGCAAATATCTCGGTTAATATTCAAGATAAAGAGCAAATGTATATAAATACACATTTACAAACAAATAACTAAAATAGTTTTGAGTTTCAAATCAGAGAGGTAGGATACGAGTGAGCAAGCCGTTTAGAGTTGGATAATTTACCCTCCCAAAATTTAAACTCAGATCGATTTCCTAACCCTCCCCTTCATTTACTTCTCATTTTAGACCTTTGAAATATTCACCCCTATTCACTGGTGCATAGAAGGCCCTTGCATCAAATCAAGTAAATCACTGACCATTTATTTCTCGATTTTTACTGCATCATTGCTTTAATAATTTCGTCCGGATAAATATTGAAGGGAACCAGGAACGCTGGGCAAGAGTATGATATTTGACACAGAGAGAACTCGCTGTAGATATGAATTAAAAAAGAAATTTAGATTACGAGGATATTGATATTTTTTTTATGGAATTTAACGTACAAGTAAAACATTTGAATTTTAAAAAAAACAACTAATCAAACCAAATGAAATTCTCATATTTTATCTCACTATTTTATAAACCTCAATAATATTTATGAAAAAGTTTGATTCGCAATAATTGCATCAAAATATCGTTTTTCAGCTCAAGCGAACGTCTGAAAACCTGAATACACACTTTGTCTAATGAAAGTACAATAAGTATGTACAGCCAATGAAACATAGAAGAAATGAAAGGTAGCTTTTGAGTTGAATGTTGAGGGCCTCAAAATCTAAGTTTGATTTTATATAAATGCTTGGACTAAAGCATATTGCTCGGTATTCAGTGCCTTTCATGAGTTAAAGACTCCCATATAGGGGTACTTGAATAAATGAGATGCTAAAATTAAAGTAATAAAAATAAAGGAGGCGCAGAGAGAATAAATGACCTAGGCGGGCGATTGAAGTCTCTCCAGCTAGAGTATATTTTCCTCTAAACTCATATAGTCCTTAAAGACTTGAATGACAAGGGCTACTATTTAACTCCTTTATCAATTTATCAAGGTTAATAAATGGTTTTTTAATTGACCGCTACGATTCGAAAAATGGAAATGTTTAGCTCAATTGCCCATGGAAGACCAAGGCCGGCCAAACATCAAAGTTGGGAGTGTCAAGTGGTTAGCTTGGTGGGTTTTTCTGCCTTATTGTGGAACACAGACAATGATTACAGGGACGATGGAATCAAATAAGTCGAAATATTTTATAGGTTTTAGAAAATTTATTGTAACTTTTTATCCATGCTGAAATTTGCACTCAGTTCATATGTAAGCAAATCGGTCAAACAATGAATGTGACTCGTAAAATTTGGGGGGGGTGAACTGTTGGGAATGTTTTCAATGAGCCCGCATAACACCATCCAGATATTAACATTTGACTAGCAGATACATGTACATGTATATACATTAAATGTCTCACATAAATCTAGGACTATAAAAAAAAAAAAAAATTACAATTCAGATTGGAGGAGAATTCTGAAATTCAAAATATATCCGTAATATTCGTTCATTAATTGAATCTATCTTGCTATTAGTCATTTCTAGAATTATTTTTATATATATATTTTTTTTTTTATGAATTTAAACATCGAATATTATACTGAGTAAATCGAATATTAAGTGAGTTATTAGTACTTTCTACATTTCAGCGTCCAATAAACTCCCTCTTCTACTCATCGAGTTTTTACTTATTTTGTTTGTTTATTTGGAATAAATGATGAGATGAGATCAACAATGTATCTTCCAGCGAAAATGGAAAGTGGGGGAAATCAACTTAAGTTGAGCAGGTCCTGCGTGATGGACTTTTTTTCCAATGGTGCATCTGATACCAAAACGATTATGGTATTTATTTAGTGAAAAGTGCTACTTAGGTGGCATCAATGTAAGCAAAAGCAAAATGTATGAATTTCCTTCCCTTTAAAATTAGGACACGTGTGATTATATTGTTTGTGAATAAGGTTAACTTGCCAAGAAGAACAGGCCTTAACAATAGAAGCGTGGTAAACCAAAACATTGTAAACATTTCTCAGGAATGTATAGTACTGTGATATTGAATTACAGATTGTACGTCTTAATAGCATCTCACCTGAAAATACCTTTTAAGGATGAAACTTCATCCAAGCGTTAATAAAGGCTAGTAGGGAACAAGTAAACAGCCCAACACAAAGCATTGCTTTGGCTCCAAGTCATATCAAAATATCATCAACAATAAAGAAAAAGATTTCGACATATGATATTCAAAACTTTCGGGTGAAAAATAATTAATTCACGTACAGAAGTTTTCTGATTAGGCTATTAAGATTAGTATAAAGGAAACTTGTAAATCTGAAGGACAATACGAGTATCCTTTTAATGCGGCAATATAAGTGTAAAATGTAAAAACGAAGTTATTGCATATTTTCTATCTTCAGCAGTTGTTTCAGGAAATGTCAGTAATGCAGAAAACTCTTAATTCTCCGCAGAAAAAAAAATTCTTTCTTTAATAAAGTGACTTAGGGTGGAGAATTTCTCACAGCACACATCAAGATTTTTTTTTAAAGAAAATAAATTAATACTCAAGTTTTAATCAAATTTGATATTTTGCTGTATTTTCAACCATATTCTTTCTCTTTTGATTATATGATATGTGAAGTGTTCAAGACATATTTTTATTAGATTACAATACTCCTATTTTTTTTATATATATTTTTTTAAAGTTTATTTATAAAGACACAAAATACATGCAATAACAATGTATATGTTGTTTTCTAGATGTGTTAGATGAATTTCACTGACATTTGTTTGTATGTCTGAACCAGAATGGCTAATGAACGTGACGTCTTTTCTAGAAATAAAGAACTTATTTACCATGAAACGTCAACTTTGTAAATAAAGACCTATTTGAAAATCAGTTCATTATAGTCATTGATACATGTCGAACGAAACATAGATATCTTAATGAGCTACCGTAATTCGAGGATCCGTCCAGAACTGAGTGTCCACTCAACATCTCCAGACAATTCAGTCATCAAATGACAAACAAGCTAGGCTTCCACATGCTTGAACGTAATGCCCCCTTATAGTGTTATATATTGGAGCTGCCAACCCACTTTTCAATATGCTTAATAATTAATTTATTATTTTATAATTTAGTGTTAACATTAATGTAAAATTAGTATCTGTTTTTCCTGGACTTAAGTGGAAATCTCTGGTCGGAGAGACGTTGGTGAGCCTATCTGTGAGAGTTGTTAAATCGGGTGTAGATAATTGAAGGAGATAACACTGAACAGCTGTGAGCTTGCCTACCATCCACCCACCATGTTTATTTTCTAACTAGAAACAGGTCTACCAACCTCAAACCATCCTTGTTCTTATCGTAAACAAATAGACCTCCAATGCGCAGGCCTCGCCTCCACCCATCACTGGAAACCTAATCAACTCAGTTTGTTTCCAAACTGTCGTTGAGAATTAAACATGCTCTAGTACAAATTACATTCGTGTAATTTAAAAAAGTCCGTCACGCAGGGGCTGCGTAAACTAAGCAGATTTCCCACGTGATGTTTAGTAATAGATAAATATACATACTGCTAACACAACAACATCGTGAATAAATACATATGGAAATAAGAAATGTTTCATCCAATTTCAATAACCTGCCGACAGGAAGCGTTAGGTTAGAAATGTAAACAAACGGGAGCCGACCCGTTAGTTTACATTTCTAACCTAATCTCTGCCTCACACCGGAAAGAAAAACAATTATTGAAATATATCAAAATATAACACATTATTTTATTGAGAAATATTTACTATATCTAGTACTGTAATTAATAATGAGTCTGAATAATTGTTATCTCAATCAATAAAATTTTAGTAGTCCAAAACTTTAAGATGGGGGGTGGGAGTCAGCAGGGCATATTTGCATGTATCTCGTATAATAAAGGTCTTTTGAATACAATTTTTGGTTTTTAAACTTCCAATAATGCGATTTATTATGTAGCAGAGTATTGTTTAAGTAACATGAGTAGAAGTGGCGGTTTGCTGAAAACTGAAAAATGCAAATATCTCGGTTAATATTCAAAATAGAGAATAAACGTATATAACAATATTTATAGTACATTTAATTTGCAATAAGATTGGTTATATACAATTTTTCGATCCGACCTATGGTAACGGAGATATTTCGAAATTTCAAAAATCCTCCCCTCTAAACCCCCCCTCCCCTTGGCCCGATTTCAGCGGTTAACGAACTTGATCTTTCTTTTTACATAAAACGACTAAATATCGAGTTTGGTAACGATTAAACAAAACCTGCGACCGCTAGAGCGGTAACAGACAAATATATAGATAGATAGATAGATAGATAGATAGATAGATAGATAGATATATATATATATATATAGATATATATATACAGTTTTGAACAGACCTCATTTTCGTCATCTCCTGGGTAGGATCGATGGACATTTGAAGAAAAATTTCAAAAATCGCGTCATGAGTACAACCTCAATAGCTGATTTCCCTTAAGGGAAATCTGCTAATATAAATATCAAAGGGAGTACTCATATGGATTTAAAGCTTTGGCAACGACTACTCTTCTGCGAGTGAAAGCTAACACACGTGATTGTGTTGAATTCCTATTTAATGAACATTTCGATGTCTCTAATAGGTATTAATCAGTGCAATTTCTGTATTACATGCGGAATCCATTATTGATGACTTATACTACAAGAAAGACTACACTTCCTTTGAATCACTTGTTTATTTTTAAAATATATGAATCTAGTATCTACGAAATGTGTAATTTTCTATTTGTAAATCGTTAGTATAATCAATCACAAACAGTAAGTGTAGGAAGAAATGATTGCAGTCTTATAGGCCTCAAAGTATGTAAATGAAATACAAAATAATATGACACAATTAAACAACAGACATTTCTTCACTTCAAATGGGCAAAGGTACATATAGGAGTTACGGCTAATGAAATAGTATATAGACTATTGGATATATCCATGCAAAGGTATTATGTTAAAACCTTTACTGAGTGATACATGTATTTATTTAAGGCAACAGCAGCTGAATCAACAGATAAAAGACAACACGTAAAATTATTTACCACAACTTTAGCTCTTTATATCTCACGGTCCAAACATATACTTTTTGTAACAGAATTATTAACTGAACACTGATAGAACAAACTCTTACTTGGACAGATTCATACTTTTGGACTCAAATACATGTAAATGCGACAGTTATATAAAGTGGCGTTCACTCACTTGATTAATTAAAGAAGACTGACGCAAGACATACAAAGAAAGTTAGAGAATCACCTTCCAACATGATCTTTCAGTCCCGACATTTTATTTTCAAAAGACTTCAATTATATTTAAAAAAATAGCAAACATATGCTTAACCTGAGAGAAGAAACGAAAATATAATATTAAAATAATGATTTTTTTTTGTTTAACTCAATGGTATTTTTAGGTATTTAATTTACATTTAATAATATGTATGTATAGCATTATATATCAAAATATTCGGCGCAGGGACTGCGTATACTCAGCAGATTTCCTGAGTACTGGTGTGGCACGCTTGTCATGTCATGGAATCGTCTATTCTCTATTTCTCTCATAGCAAGAAGCCTATGTACAGAATTTTAAGTGCACTTGTAGTTAAGATCAGACGATTATAACTGGGGTTCTACTGAGGCTGAACACATAGAAACACATAGAACTCGCTTAATATTCAAGACAAGAAAAAAACTTTTATTTAACAACAATTGTAGAAAATTAAAATTCCAACAGGATTGGTTATATCAAAATTATCCATCGAACTCGTAGCAACCGATATATTTTGAATTTCCAATAGGTCTCCCCTCAAAATCATTTCCTCCCCAAGGCCGATTACAGCAATTACCTAATATTCAATGAACTGGTAAAATATTGTGAATGGTATTGATTAAATAAACATTCTTCAGTCAAGAACGTAAAAATCTTAATTTATCTCACACACAAGATATTTGTATGCATCTCATAAAATAAAGGTCCGTTGAAAACAACACGTGGTATGTACCTTAAAATAAAATTGTTCATGATATAACAACAAATTGCTATTCTGACATGAGTTGGAGTGGGGGTTTACTGAAGGCAGAAGATTCACGAAGTGGCTGCGTTAACTAAGCAGTTTTCCCTCCTGCGCCACGTACTTTCATATATCTCAAAAAATAAAAGTTAAATGAGAGTTAGTTATGATGCACAGTATTGTCAGCTTCAACCCAATACATCTTTACATAATCTTATTCCAATATTGTTTTATGATTATAGCGATAATAAGTGACCTTCCTGCCTACCAAGCTGAATTGCTCTGCTAGAGCTTGATGGTATACTTTTGGAAAGTTATTGTGTCTTTGATAGTACTCGGACCCAGCAAGTATTTCACATCCAGCCGTAATATGTTGAATGGACTCATACGATTTGTTGTATAACCTACATTTGTCCGAGACAAAGTTATTTACGTAAAATTATTTTTTCATTTTCATGTGGGCAAATGTTGATTCTTGAATATTAACCGAGATATTTTTATTTTTATTAAATTTGGGCCGAGAACGGATGACTGTTTCCTGCCAAAAGCTAGTTCGGCCCTTTGCCACAACTGATCGGCTCTCGTATGGAGATTTCTCTATTGTATAACTTAACGTGGGAAATATGCTTAGTTTACGCAGCCCCTGCGTGACGGACTTTTAATTCTTTTTATGTATTTGTAAATAACACTAGCTCTCAAAACAGAATTCCTTAACTACAGTTGGTGTCAGCTGGTGGGAAGAGAAATATCCTAGTGCATTTCAGATAAAGTAGTTACTAAAGTTTGAAGCCAAGCTCAGGTGATAGTTGTTTAGCAACAGTTAGGATAATATGAAAGAGCCTCAACTACAAAAATTGCAGGCTCATCCATTGCCAGCATATGGCTGTGGATAAGGGAGGTTTATAGATCATTTGAGCAAGCTTGGAGATATGACGACTGATAACAATGCGTTTTTGAATCAAACAAATCAATGGACATAAACATTGAATGAGGTGACATGTATGAGAGAGCGTGAGTTGCCGTTAACGGGGAACACAAAGGAGAACATGGTTGGATAAACAGGAAGTACAAGCTGGCTGAGAAAGAGACGGCTAAAGAAGAGCTGAGTGAGCGAGAAAGAGAGAGATATTAGTGTAGGTAGTGTGTGTTGGAGCACGGATGAACACCCAACCCTTATATTAGGGCCTGGGTACACTATACGAAATTGTGTTTGCCCACGGTAAATATCAACTAAGGCTGGCTGAAGGGGAGGGCTTCTATAAACAGAGCTCTGTTAAAATCAACTGTTAACATGAAACTGTTCACAAGGAAACAGTTAGTCTGTCAGCTCACTCGGGTGTAGCTCACTTTGACGGATAAACCGTCCTCTTTATACTATAGCTGCGTGCTCTTTGTACCTTAATGCCTCCGATCGCATTAACCCTATCAAACATTTACATCTGCAATGAATGTAAACCTAATAGATAGAATTGCAAAGCTGTAATACATAAGCTGTGACGTGGTAAAATATAGGTAAGGTGTTGGGGAACTATTGGGTTGTAAAATACGTTCATAGCGTTTTTTACTGTTAATTTCAATAAAAACTTAATCTTCTTTTAAATAATTTTAATCTATTATATATGACCCATTTTGATCTATTACATGTTGCCATTTTTCAGAGATTTTTTTATTTTCATCCTCCCAGAACTTTTTTTTGCGCAATGAACTCTATGTGCGTTTTGCAGTCCTCGAGCGAATTAAAGTGTTTCCCGTTAAGAGAGTTGTTAATGATTTTTGGTGGTGATTAGTCAAGTGAGTATGTAGGTTTTACAAAATGACATCTATAGTACAGTATGCTCAAGTCCAAAGAACGACTAAAAATGAATTAGCTCAAAACGTTAATTACAATAAAAAAATAGTAGACGTGATGTTTGAACTATATCTCTGACGAAAGAGTCATAAAGTGTTTTTTACGTGTATAGAATTCATTCTACATATTTGTTTATTGTATTGTTTCATATTCTTCTTCTCAAGATTTAGAAAAATCAGGGACTTAGGTTCCATTCATGGCACGATATATACTTATTGGAAAATTTCTCATATATTTTATCCTCTTCTAATTTTCAGTTGTCGCAACTAATGTTCAATCGTTACCAAACTCGATATTCCGTCGTATCATGTCAAATTAACCATCAGGTTCATAATGACCTGGATAAGAGGTGCTTCAAATGAGAGGTAAAATCTCCGTTATTAAGTCGGTTAGAGAAATGTTGTTTCTAATGTATAACATTTTGTTTATAACGCAATGTTCAGCAATTGATATCCTACATATTTTTAGCTAATTCTAACACTAGTCTAGTTATATGTATGCAAATGAGCATTTTGATTTTTAATAAGTATTATATTTCATAAAATACATTTTTCGTAACATTTTATTTTTGTAGAGGTATAATCTATACTTTGTAAACAAACTTGTATGAACCAACGAGGCCATTAATAATTAATACATTTAATTAAAATAATAAATCTTGGAATTCCATAATTAAAACGTATACTGAGGCAAGTATCAAACTTCCCTTCCATCATTATTTGGAATTCGTTGAAGAGTATGAGCAAATAACATTCCTTAATTGGGGCTCAAATATTTAATAACAACTTCAATATATCGCATTTCTTTGGAGATAAATCAAACCACTCATTTCATAATGAAAATATTTGGGAGTGGACAGCAGTGCTCCGTCTAAATTAAACACATTTAATATGAATTTATTATTTGTTAAAGAATTCATCAGTAGAGATGTTTAATTAAAATAATCTCTAATGAAAAAACCTTAATAAAATTCCATACGTAGCTATATTAAAAAGTCGCAATATTATTAAGTGAATTAAAATGATCAGCTACCGATTTGAAAAAAAAAAGGATCATTAATGGAGTGATCTGACGCAATGTCCGTGATCTAGTTACTTACAAATCACAATTGCAAGTGGAATTAATAGAGCTTTACGGGATGGATGAAGAGAAACAAAGACAGTCAAATCCTCCACAAAGTTCATTTATAGATAAGCCGGCTTTCAGTGACTCGGAACCTCTATCATAAGAGCCAGCCTCCTCGTTCTCTGAGATTCAGTGGGTTTAGTAACTTTAATAAGGTAAATAGCATACATTTATAAAGGTATTTTATGACTCCAGCACTTTTTCCTAGGTTGTGACGTTCATTATGAATTTGATTGGAGAATAAATTAAATAAATACATATAATCCTCAATTTGTTCTACCCTGCAATAATTATAAGGCTGAGTACATTGTAATGGTATATTTTTTCAAGTGTTTAGCTGACAAAATACCTTGCCAAAATTTGGTTTGGCAGGAAATAGTATCTTTCTGGATGAATCTCAAACATATAAATTTAAATAGATAATGCCTTTTCTTTAATTTTAAATAGCTGGCGAATATCAACACTATCAATATGGACCTCCACAGGCTCTGTTTCTCTGCTTCTTTAGCCCGTTATGCGTCCTTTAGAATCCATAATTTCTTAAAACATTTCCTGCTTGATGCTGCATTCCAATTCAGTGGGGTCTCTCCTTTTGCGGAACCCAAGCCGTCCTTATGTTCTACCTCAGAACGACCATTCTTTCAATAGTGTTGGCAAACAGTCTTTCAATTTGATCTAAAGTTCACGTCTCACTGCCATACGAATCTCGCTATTAGCCTGATACCGGTTTTTAAATTTAAACTTTTTCCTACTAATATAGGCTTAAAAAGCAAAGAGCTTAAGCAGGGCGAGCCTTCGAAGCTTTTATATCTACTTCTACACTATTTCTCTCCGAAAACATTATTTCATCCAGGCACTTGAAGAAACAACTAAGGAGCGTAAAGGCTTTAAAATTCAACACTACTAACTAACCCCCATGATCCAATTAGATATTATCATATACTCCATTATCACTTATTCCATAACTATGTTGAAAACCAGATACTGTGTCGATCGCCCTAACTCTCCTCACACATATTAACACTATTAATGATAAAAATTATAAATAGAAAAGTAGAAAACTTTTGTCAATAATCACCATTCCCTGTATGAGCCTGTTGTATTATGCATCACCTGGGTCTACCCAGACAACTAAGAAACTGTTTTTCTATCAAATAAATTTCCTGCATTCTTCTGTGAAAATGAAGAGTTTTCGCCATGTCCAGAAACCTTGCTGACATTCACTTTCACTTCCACGAACTTGTTTCTTATTGACTCAGTTTCCCCAATATTTTATTCTGATAGAGTTTTTACAATCCCAGATATTTTTCATTCAAAAGAATGTATTGATTCATCTATCATTTATATTATTACTTTTTTTGAGCAATTTTACAGCCACCAAATTTGGCTAATCTCTACCATTTTGGCGCTCATATTGTAATATGAATTTACATTATACTACTGATACTCGTGCTCGAAAAACTGCTGCTATTGCACATGTAACAAAGTTTCATGAGCACTCGTTCTAATTAATTGCAAAATAGTCTGTTAATGCTTCTTCTCTTTCTACTTGCAATTTTTTGCGAAATTTGTCTTTTCTTAATTTGGCATAGTTTTTAGAAGATTACCATTAAGGGAAATTAGCTATTTAGTTTGGAAATGATAACAGAACATTCCAAATATCGCTGTTACTATGAGCTGAATGGAAAAAGTTTATATAGCCAATGCTGTTTGAATTATAATTTTCAACTGTTACTAAATACATTTTATCCACAAATATAAATTTATTCGAGATATATAACTATTTATTTATTTGATATTTAACTTATCGCGTGCTATATTTATTTTAATGTTTTCAGCCTTACTTATAATCGTCTAGTTTTTACTATAAGTAACTGAGTACAGGGAAATCTGCTTAGTTTGCGCAGCCCCTGCTTGAAAGACTTATATTCTTGTTACTTAATCTTCGTCTTAGCCAGGTAGGTAGGCATTAGAATGTATCTTTCTTTCCTATTAGTGCACCTCTGTAAGAGACATGCACAACTGATTAATGGCAAAGGCCTGATCCTGCATGTGGACGCAATTGTAACATAATAGAAATACATACCAAAGACATATTTTAATAATATTTCAGTTTCACTCCATCGGAGCACCATCAGAGAAAGTACTAAATGTACGTTATATTGTACACGCATTGAATAAGTGGTTCTTGTTTCTAGTGCCAGAATGTTCTGCACTTTCTGGATCCCAATACTCTGTGCATCTTCCTTTCTTTTTTTATGTGTAATGTGCCGAGGGCTTATGCTGGTTGAAGCATCCCTCAAAGGACTTTACTCCAATTTTCACCATTCTCTCATTGAAATAATTGCTTGAAATAATCCGGTAGATTAAGAGAAAAAAAAATGTGCGTGTTTCCGTTTGATGGAAAAAACACTCTCGACCACAGGAGTTTATTCTTAATGAACAAAACGCCTTATTTAATTTGTCCCTCGAATAATTAAATATCTTCTGTTTTAACACCAAACATCCCGACTTTTTCGTAAAAATAAAGACAAAAAAAAAAAAGGAATTAAGAAGACCATAAATTACATTCAAGAACGAGCACGTGAAAAGCAATTAAAATTAAATCTTAAGACAAAGGAAATCGGGCTGTAACGATGTTAGGAGCGCCTCCCCCTCCCACCAAACTTAAGTTGGTTAACCCGGGAAGAGGGACTTTTGGAACAGGCTTAATTCAATGGGGAATTTAATATAACCCTCATCAGACTGGTTGGTGCGCTGGCGAGCGACGTCCTGCTTCTAAAGCACTTACAGCCGACTGAGCATGTCATTGTGCTAACCCCTTGTCTCACAGCCAGCGCCTTCTTACTCTTTTCAAAATCTAATACCATCAATACAAAACAGTCTAAAAAAAGAGATAGTTATCAGTGCAAGTCTTTCTTTCAGGGATTTCGGCTTTTCCGTATGGTTACAATTTTTCATTCATACATATTAGCTTGCACGTAGCATTAAGAAATACGTTGTTTATTTAGAAGAATATATTAAGCTAAAGTAATATAAGAGGTATATAAAATACATTTAAATAATGAAATATACATAAATAAATATATAAAAAATTAAAAAGCTATATAAAGCAGGCTTTCAGAGATGATTTCCAGACGTTGGCGTAATTTTGGGAATTTTGATTGAAATGCAGGCGTCGAATTATTTCAAGCAATGAAGGAAACTTTTTGAGAATACATAGACCCCAACGAAATGTTTTTATTTGGATGTTTTTAGGAACATTGTATTAAGTTGATTCTTTATTATATTGAGTGATAATCATTACATGAATTCAGACAAAAACTCGTCAAATGTCCATCAAATCTACCTGATGGAATACACACACACACACACACACACACACACACACACACACATTCCCACACACACACACACACACACACACACACACACACATATATATATATATATATATATATATATATATATATATATATTGAAGAAGCCTGGCTGAGAATCACGAGTTATGTTCAAAAATAGTAATTAAGAGAAAATGTCTTTAAACATGTTGTTTTAATGAGCAGGGCTCATAATCCTATAGGAAAAAGTAACCAATATTGAACAAAAGAGGCACAAAGAAACCAGACATAAGAGCAACTTATAAGTTTTTGAAATGTTATATACGTTTTTTTTATATATCTTTACTAAGTGCTTAAATAGCACTAAAAGTTGAGTCGCCATAGGATAAATAGTAATTATAAAATTTCATCAATAAATTATTAAATATTTTTTAATATTAAATATCTTTTCTTTAGAATCCTAGTAGGCTAGAAAAAATGAAGGAGACCCGAAGGTTTAGTTTTTTAAATTATTATTTTAGCTCCAGCTATATATTTTCTCCAATCAGATTGAGAAGCTTATGCATTATTTAAAAGTGTTCCTCTCCTGATATTACTTAATTTGAATTTTTTTTTTCATCTACATTCTTTATTTAAATACAGACAGAAACTGTATTTCCGACAGATGAGTTGTGCACATTAATTACTTCCTACATTTTTGAGATGCTTGTGCTTCTTCGGGCAGGCCAAGTTCTGTTAAATGAGATCGCTCATGTAACTTGGAAATCGGAGTCCCCGTACTAATTGATAAATGCGAATAGCATTGTCGTTATAGCAGTGGGAAGCTTCTAAAAAAATAAATAAATAAACTGTTGTCCATGAAAAGGGTGGTATGTGATAGAGGGAGAGGGTGTATTGAAAGGCAGAGGGAGGGTTGTAGCACCTGTGTAACATAGCTCATTATCTAGCGTGCTGTGTCACATTACATCACCACCCCCATTAGCCAGTCCTATCTCCAGCCCTTATATATATTTTACCTACCCTCTTCCCTATTTCTATCCCATACACACCATCCATCCCTCACACTATCTCTGTCGTTAATATCAACCTTTTCTCAGCTAGAGGCAAAGAGTAGTAGTAAGGCCACAAAAATATACTTCATTCCGCTTCCTTTCTAAGTAGATTTCACTCCATTTGGATCCAAACAAGAGCAGGGGAAATGGTTTTATTAGCAGATTTCCATTAAGGAAGACCAGCTATTCACGTTTTACTCAAGACCCGATTTTTCAAAAACTATGTTCAAATGTCCATTGATCTTACCAAGTAGACGAGGAAAATCAGGTACGGTAAACGTTATATATATATATATATATATATATATATATATATATATATATACTTGTCTGTTGTCTCTAGCAACCTTTTCTTTTTGTTTGATCTTTACAAAACTCGATATATAAGAGTTTCAAGTAAAACTAAAGTTCAAGTTCGTTAACGGCTGATACCGGACCGGACGGAGAAGGGTTGGTTTAAACGGGGAGAATTTCGAAAGTCGAAATATCTCCGCTATTACACGTTGGATCAAAAAGTTTTATAGGATACATCTTATTGCAAACTCAATTTTCTATAATTATTGTTTATATATATTTTCACTCTAATTAATAGAGTAATGTCTAATTAATAAATTTTCGAGAAATTTGATTTTTTTAGTTTTCAGCATTCAGTAAATCTCCATAGCTACTCTTGTTATATTGTCAATAAGCTCCTATATCATGAGCCACTTTATGCGAACTGTAAATACCAAATATTGTTTTCATAGAACTTTGATTGTGTGAAGTACTTCCAAATACGTTGTGTGATGTGAATATCTTTGTTATTGTGAGTCGTGTCGAGAAATGTTATAGAACCAATCTTGTTAAACTATCGATTTTGTACTATAATTGTTATATACATTTGCTCGAAATCAAATATTTGGTGTGTTGTTCAGCTTTTACTTGTTTTCAGTTTTAAGTAAAACCTACTTCTGCTCATCGGAATTTTATTTGGAAATATAATATACATGGTTAGATGAGATCAATAGTATGCCATGCCAGCACTTGGGAAATCTGCTTAGTTTAAGCAACCCTGTGTGACGGGCTTATTTTAATTAGCTTTTACACGGTAATATTAGTGGGTTCCACAGTCTTTCATTCACAGGAGCAAGGCAATGATCGGATCACAATGGTGGTGGCAATGATCAAAAACAGTGTCATCTATTGCTGCTAGAATATTGAGTTGCATAACATCTCTGTGGCAACTTGTAAAGCTGATAGCTGCACCCGCTGGAGATTCCAGTTCCGAATAAAGTCTTTTTTGTTGTGTGCCAATTTTGTTGTGTTGTAGTACTGCATTTTGTCTCTATGAACATCATTTCAAGGGTTTTTCAGTCCGGAAATGGATGCGGGCTTCACCTGGTAATTATCTCGTAAACTGTTAAACCTGATTTTCATGGAATGCATAGGTATTGCCTTCTGCATAGGCCATCCATCAATAAAGTTATCATGAGGGAATTCCTCTCCATGCCAGAGCTGCTACATAGCCAACCCTCTGTAGCCTGCATATGATGTCTAATGACAGCCATTAGCTAGTATCATTGTGCAGATTTCAAACTTTAGTCTACTCTCCAGCTATGCCCCCGTATTCCATAACCTAAAAACGTCTATTGAGATGAACCAACCTATGGATGGTAGACGAATACGTATACAACGATGTGTACACCGTATTTATGTTTTTTAGTTGTTTTTCTTTTGTTCCTTTAATAAAAGAGTAGAAGGTGGACTGCTAGGGACCTCCATAATTCAGCGAAGGAATCTAATTCATTAACTTTAGGTATAAATAGAGTCAGCCAAATTAAGCGGTGCTAATGGATGTTGATGTTTCTGACAGTAAAGCTACATCCCCGTTGAGAGGGCTGTGAAGAGAACATCACCAAGTTTATACTTGAATGAAGGCATTACTTTGGTTTCTCTTTGAAGTGTAAGCTCCTTCTAGACTAAAGTAGGCCCAGAGGACAAAGCATTTATCTGATTAAAAGGAACTCTCTTCATGGGGGGGGGGGGGCTGGATGAAGACTGACAGAGAAAGAGAGGAGAACCCGTCACCATTGTGAGTGGAAGTGAAAGGGTTATTTCCCTACGTACATTTTATCCCAAGGATTAAATGAAGAGGGGGCCTACGAAATGCCGTAGAGATTCCATGCTCTTTGCTGGCTCTACATGAGTATTATGGTTTAATGCAGTCTCTAACAACAAGCCTACAAAGATAAACCTCACCAAATCCCGGAGTTCGCCACACACCCTACAACTTCATTTTCACTCAACATTAATGTTTCATTGTCTAATATCTGTAATATCAACGTCTTTATGGTCGAGGGCTACAAAATTTCCTTTGACTACGCCTTTTTTTATGGTTCTAGCCCAAAATGTTTTGCTAAGGGATTAGTAATATTCTTCTTTCACAATTTAAACTTTACATAAAAAGCTTCGTAAATAAGCAGATGACGTGAGTTGTTGAAATAACAAGTGCTGGTGATCTCATATTAAAATCTATTCTCTATATCTCCCGTATTAAGAAACATGACTTAAAATGTAAGCTGAACATGAGATATTCTGAGAAGTGGGGGGTTTACTGAATGCTCCAGTTATGAAACAGGGTATAAATCACAATTTTATACAATTAAGTTATTAACATGAGTGACTTTCTATCTCTCTCTCTTCCGACTCATAATACCTGAGATACTTTAAATTTTTGAATTCCTTCTCCAACCTTTAGAGTTGCATGAAACGGTTACATATCGAGATGGTATTGATCAAATAAACATTTTTGAGTAAAGCACGCAAAATCTTAATTGATGATATCACATATAACATATTTGCATTTATCGCAACAGCAAAGATCTGTTTAAAGCAATATCCCATATTCAAGATTAGAATACGAAGAGTCATTATATAAAGCTTATTGTTTACGTGAAATGAGTGAAACTGTATTCCTACTTTTAGAGTTTTTTATTTTATAATTTTGGTATCTCAAATGTATTAGTCAGGTGAAGTGCTTATACGTATTATAAATGGTTGAGAGCATAACTAAATTTTGAGTAGTGGAGATTCATGCAGATATTTAACGTATTAATTGGCACCTCCTCTACTCGTTGTGCTCTCAAACTTGAAATCATTGTCTCTGATAGAGCATATAAGGATTAGGAATGATTGAACGGGACTATAAGTTATTATGTGTTACCGAATGGACAACAGACTCCTAGAGCTGTGGTAGTAAGGAAGAAATCCCAAGAGGGAAAATGATTTGTCCAGCATATCGCCTTCTGGAAACCATAGGTTTAGGAGAAAAATGAATGTTGTTGTTGTATTTCAAATATAGTTTGACAGCCATGGGCATGATTGGGCTGGGCTGCGCTTCTTTAAAACAACTCGAAATACGAATCGAGAGTGTTCCCATCCCGAGACAGAAAATACTGCGCTTATAGAGAAAGAATCCGAAGGCGTACAGAAAGGACTACTGCAGAGCCAAGGAAGTGGGATATGATACCTATTTACAACAGTAAACTTCAGAACTCAATGAAGTTGAAGTGAAGGGTGAACCTTGTCTATATAGATTATGATTCTTTTCATATCTACCAGAGAATTTGAGCAGATGCATCTGATTCTTCTTTCATAATTCATATAGAGCCATGATCCATTTAAACAATGATATGATGGTCTCCAAGCAAATAATTTGGAAAGGCGATGGCATACGACCTGATTGGACAATTTAATGGCCAGGAACAATGATTTGTTTAAAACCCAACTTCTGAAAGTAGGACATTAAAATCATCGATTGTAAACAAACAGGACAACGAAAGACACAAATTTATTTTAAATATTCATTAAATGTGGGATTTAAATTACATTGTTCAACTGTAAGTGTTTTGAAACGGAGTAAAATTATTTGGTTATGACACCGTTCTTGATAGACTATTTGAAAAGTTGAAAGCCGGCTTTCGCATAAAGAATTTATAAGAGGTGAACGTTTTTTTCTAAGTTTTATAATCTAGTTGTGATTAACAAACTTATGTGAAAGCTTAATGAATTCAGCGATTACAAGATATGTAGCAAACTGACTAGTTCCCTCATCGGGGAGAGTGAAGAAAACGTATTATGAGTGAAAGGCGCATGGTGTGATATGAAAGGCCATGGACCAAGGCGTGGACAGTTATGGTCACTCCCAACCATTTCCCATCCAAGCTAAACAGCATTTCCTCCCAAACCTCGTGCACAACACCCCATTAGCAACCATTGACGCTCTCTCGACACTTGTCTTCTCCATCCCTCGTGTTTTTTTCTCCTTCTAACTAGAAACCACATTTTATGACCGGTTTTTGAACATGCTATGAGTTGTTCCCAGACTTTATGACTTCCGAATCAGGTCCTATTGTTCACGTCAAATTATGACTGCCAAACTGAGATTGAAGAAGGAATTAAGGGAATAGGCGGATTTATTTAATACAGATAAACTGGAATATATAATTACGCTAGCGATATGAAGTTTTATAATATTATCAAATAATTTGTGGTAATGTGTTTCATGTAAGTGAAATGATTCGTGTGAATATTTAAACCAAAGTTATTCGTAAAATGGATATTTAATCGAAAGGTAAAATATATTTTTGAATATAATATATAGAATCTACTTGCCAGTTATACCTTTGTGGAAGGATGGATAATAACATACAGCAACCGTTTTAAATATTTTCAAACATATTACTAAAACCTTCAGTGAGATAATAAAGGTTAAAAAAACTACCTTGGAAAGGACCATCAAAGTTTAATTGAAAAAAAAATGGCTTTCAAAGGCTAAGCATCCTTCTTAGCGACTCAAGCCATTGCAAAATCTATACATAGAATGCCACAGTAATATTTTACCCTTGTTTATAATACAAACCTGCCAAAACATCAATTAACTAGAACTGTACAGAATACAATTCTATAGATATAACCCGAGCTTTATCTGTTTCAGATACATACTATCATTAAGTTTAACAAGGTCAGTATCCCAACAAAATAAATAAATGAAACGACCTATGAGGCTTTAGATAGAAAAAATAATAATCGTGTTCGGGAGTTGTACAAACTAGTGATGCGAATCTGGCCGATTGGAAGCGTATCTGCCCGAATTTAGGATGGTGTGAAGGTGATGGGCGTCAAATGCCAGCTGTAACTGCTCCAGGACCTTCTAGCCATATGCCAGGGCACCGATACCCAGCTATAAGGCCCATAAGCATTTTATCCAGAGCGGGAAGGCCTGGTATTCAATAGGGGCCCGATTTTATTGGAGACCGTATAAACAAATAGCTCTCCCTTTACCCGGTGTCTTTTATGCCCCGGGGTTGGGCCGCAGGGATTCCTCCACTGCTTTACGCTACCCTCCTTTCCTTCATCCCCATTCCATACCCTGGATTGACTTTTTAAAACTTCTATTAACTACTCCCTACAAGCATATTCTGAATTCTTCTATAGGATAAACGACATATATATACATATGAAGTTGCAGAGAATGAAAACCCTCTCTAAGAGGAGTATGAATAAAGTTGTCCAATCCTTCATATAACCTTATTTAGGTAACATCTAACGAAAACTGGAAATGTGTCTTTAAATTCGCCCAAAAAAATAAATAAATGAAATACAATAAAAGGTATTCATTGGCATTTATGATTTTCCTGATATGACTAGCTTTTCGATAAAATTTAATCAAAATCTACTCACGATTTGAAGAAATTATTTGAAAATTTATACAAAGGCATGAAAAATATGGTGAAATTGAGAAAACTAAGGAACTCAAGTTATTAAGAAACTTTAAATTTTTCCAGTGAATACAACAATATTAATTGTGTTCTTTTATTATTCTATTATTGAGATTTATAGAAAACTTAATGAACAACGAGATACTCCACTGTAAATATGAGGTACATATACCGTAGCAGTGCCTCTTAATATGTTGAATCCGTCTTTTAAAGTTGGTTTATCTTCATGTTTAGCATCATGTTTTCGCGCATATGGTTAATTGGAACTCAAGTTTCTTAGCAGTTATTCGGTGTGTATTACCTTATCAACACTCTGTACAACTTCTCTTTTAGAATATTCCTGAGGCTTAAATATGTATTAGTGAGGAGCAGCTGGCATCTCAAGAAGAAATATTTTATCTTTGATGGGAAAATATTGGAGTTACGAGCAAAACAAAATCCCCAATAATAAATTTAGGCTAAGACTCCATGTTTTAGAACTACCCTAAAGAATCCGTTCCTTAGGTACATCTATTATGGAATTGTATAGTGATGTCTATGATATTTTAATAAATGCGTTTATACCCGTCATGTGTTACCTTTTATTTCCATTGCACGTTGTTAGATACCCGTATACTACTATATCAACAGAGAGTGTACTAATATTAAAACAACTTCTTGATGCCGAATACTTTTATAAAATGGACAGCTTTGCAGTAGAAAGCTGTTTCTACATAAAAAGAAGTACTAAAAGTTTATGTGAAGTCTTTGTTCAGTCGTCAGTTTGAATTTTAAATTTCCCGCGCTCGCGGGGTTCATAGACCCGCCACACACACATGCATATCGCCAAAGGCCGTGGCTACAGCGGAAAAACACAGGCAGTTCAAGAAGGCATCGGCTAGCAAAAAGGACTCAGTCAGTTGCTCTTAGACGCTCGCTGCGGTCGTTCCTACGGCCAGTGGGGCTTCGCCCCTTCTTCCTCCGCTACAGATAACCGCTTCATAGATAACCGCTTCATAGACAACCGCAGTTGGAATTCACCCGTGATAGAGTCAGTCAGTTGTTTCATCTCCCGCAAAGCTGCCATCCTGTGTTTATCACCGCAACAAGCGAGAAGGTTTAATAACAAGAGAGAAAATTTAATAATGCTAGCATTATTTAATAGGTACTTACGGTAATCATGCACTTTCCTTGAAATGATGGAGTCTTCTCGCTTGTTGCGGTGATAAACACAGGATGGCAGCTTTGCGGGAGATGAAACAACTGACTGACTCTATCACGGGTGAATTCCAACTGCGGTTGTCTATGAAGCGGTTATCTGTAGCGGAGGAAGAAGGGGCGAACCCCCACTGGCCGTAGGAACGACCGCAGCGAGCGTCTAAGAGCAACTGACTAAGTCCTTTTTGCTAGCCGATGCCTTCTTGAACTGCCTGTGTTTCTCCGCTGTAGCCACGGCCTTTGGCGATATGCATGTGTGTGTGGCGGGTCTATGAACCCCGCGAGCGCGGAAAATTTAAAATTCAAACTGACGACTGAACAGTCTTAAAAACAAATAAATTATGATCTCCATCTTAGTTGATTCTATCAGTGGTACTCTAGCGCTAAATTAGCAAAAATGATAAAACATTAACAAAAAGTGGAATAATCATCACAGTTTATACAATACTCTTCATAACACAAATTCCAGTCGAAGACAGAGAATTTGTAGAGATGGGAACTAGTATCCAATATACTCTCCTAAGTAACCAGATATTCTTAAAAATTTTACTTTTATTCTAAGAGTCTGGAACGGTCGTGAAAAACATGGATTTTTCATAAGCATTCATGCACACGTAAAGTCGTTGGGGCTTTATAAGGGGATGTAAGACACTGATATGAAGATGATACGAGATAGAAGCCCAACGTCAAAGCCAGGTCAGAACAGAGCTAAATGAAATTTAGAGTGCGATCGCGTGGCTTGAACTTTGAACCCTGGCATGAGTGCGTTACCACTGAACCACCGTTCGGAAGAAACCGAAATATTATTAATGAAAAATACTATAACATATATGAGATTTCTAACAAAATTATATCTACTAGAGATGGATATAGAATTATGGGGGGGGGGTTATAAAATGTTAACTTCGGCCATCTCTCTATTTGCCATTTTGGAACATACAACTCTCGCCCCATCAAGACACTAAATAGGGCAAGAGGAATTACGCAGACGGAGCCATAGATTTGGTCACACGACCAATATTACTTTGCCCGTGAGGGAATGAAAACCATTTCTTAAAGTTAACTTGACTTGTGAAGACCAACGCCTCAACACACTCAGCTAATTTTGAACGTACTATTTAACAAGTAAATATTGCTATATTTTTCGTGTAAATTTTTATAATTAATTAAGTTAGTACTATTAAATATTCAAATTAATTTTTATCCTGAATATTGATTTCATGGTACTTACGGGCATAGTCTGACTACCGTGGAGACTATTGATGGCTGCCTGGGCCTCTAAATGGGAACTAAATTTAACGAATGCACAACCTGAAAAAAGAAAAGTTCTGATTATAATATTTGAATGAGATAAAATTAATAAATAGTCTAGTACTCTTCAATGATAAATTAAAAAATAAAGTATCTACTTATTTTGTAAAAATATGTGTTATTTATTCCTATTTCGTAGTCACGCGTAGTGTATGATATGTTCAATGATTACTTAGCTAGAGGCATGCTATAGTCCAAAATAATGTAGGTAATGAGTTCGAAAACGTTAACCTTTAGTTATCTGCCAGTAGAACATAATAATTATCAGATCATATGGAGAAATGAGTGACTCAATTGCTGGTTGAATTATTGTACAATAATAATAAACACATAAGTAATTAATAAACGATAGCTTTATATACATATACATAAAAATATATAAATTACATATATATAAAAAAAATAAACATTTCAAACTTTATGCAAAATTAGAAATTTGGATTCTTCTTGAAATACAGCATATGTACAGAGAATGTAGGATCATGTTTTAATAAGTTAGCCACGTTGGGGCTGCATGTACTAAGCAGATTTTCCCATATGCTTTAATGAGACAAATTACGTCAAGGAATATTCTATTCTCAATTCCTCACTTAAATACAAAGGTTGTCATTAAAGGTGGACATGAGGTGATATAATAGTGTCAATCCAAAATCGGGTGAGCAGGTATTTACTGATGAAAATATTAAAATACAAATGACTGGAATATTCGAGCTATAGACAAATATATAGACTACACATGGACAGAACACATAAACAAATATATTAATTAACCTTGTTAACAAGATTGGTTGCGTATTCCTTCGATTCCATGAATGTATTTTTAAATGAAATATGACTCAGAAGGTTTAAGGAAAAATATTTAAAATAAAAGACACACACACACACACGCACACGCACAAATATGTGTTTTAACAATAGTATTAAATTTCTATATGGAGCCTATCTTAGTTTCTTGTGGAAGAACGATTTCCCAATATAACTGTAAATAAAATCCACTTAGGGATTACCTCAAAACTCATTGATGTAAACATTATTTCATCTAAAATAGCATCGATTCGAAGAATGATAAATTACTACAAGAAAACTGATTGGTCCTTTCTAAAGGAAAACCGTAGAAAAGAGAGAACTCCCTCTCAGCCTCACCTTGCTAAGGAAGTTTACTAATTTATTTTTCGGGCGGCAGAATGGAAGGCCTGGAAAGATAGGGGGTTGGAATGAGAGACGGTGGGGGCGGGAGAGAGAGAGAGAGGGGGTGAGTTGTGGAAGGGGAATAGAGGAGAACTGAGCCTAAAAGCGGATTACACCCCATTAAGGGCTCAAGGCCTGAGGAAGTGGGAAACGGCTTCTCAGAAAAGAAAAACTCCCTCAAAATATTGCCACTTATATTTCCTGAGGATAGGAGGAGGGGCACAAGAATATTACCGTGATTCTTCTCCGTAGGACGGAAGAGCCCTAATGAGCCTACTAGCACCGGAGATAATTCGGATTTTATGCAATTGCCTTACTGTATTAACATAATGAAAGTAATGCTTTCTTTCCTTTATGTCCATCCTACTCTTCTCCTATCATGAGTTTTCTCCAACTACTGCTATTTTCATCTATCTCTTTATTAGTTATTACCTCTGTAATGCCGGATCCGGAAACGACCGAAATCAAATACTCAGTACCATCATAATTTCTAATGTAAAACTCCCATATATTTTCCAATTGATTTACGGTGGAAAAATTACTTCTTCCGAATTATGGCCTTATTTATTAGTCTTCTTTTGCCAGTGTTCCAAGATATCGAAATCAATCTAATACTATCTATCTAATCCTAGGTGGTTAGATGGTTTTTGGAGTAGCAGATAGTTCTGTCGAATAAAGCCTATATGAAGAAGATTTTTAAATTATCACCAACTGTTGTGTGCTGTCCATACTGACAGCCTAGAACTGGTAGATTCAGCAACTCTCCACCTATTTACTGTCATTTATGACAATACTGATTTATGAGAAAATAGCTCATGAAGACTTGAATTTGGCGAATCTAGTTCATTCCTATTTAATACCTTGATTCCTAATTAAGCATTGAAGCACAAAATAAATAACCGTCGAGCTCATTAAAATGACCATAACTAATTCATGCTCGTACACGAAGATGCGATATTCTATTGTGCGTTGTCGATAAAAAACTCAATTGAAACCAAATGAATGGATTCTGGGTTGAGCGATTTATCTATCATTCTTGGCATCAAATCAAAAAATATTATAACGACAAACACAGAAAAGTTTCCCTTTCGATTAACAGAATCCAATATCAGTAACACTAATGAACTCATGAAGAACGAAGTGTGGTAGACTGTCGGGGAAGGTTGGGAAAGATGATAATATCACCTTATCATCATCTCATATATTATATGATCATAAATATCATATATTATCATCTATATCATCATATATATCATATATTATATGATATATATATATATATATATGATGATAGAGGGGATGATGATGATAGAGGTCCTAGGCCAGCAAATATTAATGAAAAGGGTCTCATAATGAAAGGAAGGAGGCACGACTTTGAAGCATTCCAAGATTGTTTAGTAATAAAAAGTGACCATATGAAGCAACAAAACTCAACGACATACAGGAACATTATCTGTCACGAGAGAGTATGAACTTCAAACGGATATTTTCTTGTGGAGAAATGATCAAGTCCCAAGGCTTGACGAAATCGGATACTAATTACGGAATTTTATGGCAGAGATCCTTGCCCTGTATTGGCAGTATGTAAGTAGTAAAATTAGTGAGAAGAGGGGTATTCTTGGTTATAGGCCAAGTGTTGGAAGAAGAATTACGGCCATATAAGGTGATTAATCCTGTGCTATGACGTCTACTATTTTCTAATGGTTCTCATTATATTTCAATTAATGTTTCATTTTGTTTACTTCCTACATACGAGCTATGACATTATCAAAAGTAATAGGCAACGTAGCTGGATAACTAATGCTAATGGCATTAGAGTCATTCATTTGTACTAAAACATTAAAAATATAATTATTTTTATTTAAAATTTAGCTTGCATTTGTTCAAAAATTAACTAGTGTTAAATATGTTTGAAATTCCTGGTTTAAAAAAAAAAAAAAAACTGAGTCATGGACTAGATAAGGAGTACAAGAGTATGAAAAAGACTTAATTTCGAGAGTGGTGGAATGGGGGTTCTTTAGCATCAACGAACTGGGCCCATAAATTGGTCCCGAAAGCTCATAAGCCACGAGAGGAACAGGGTAAATAGAAGACGGAAGAATAGTTGTCGCTCCATGGTATTAATGTCCGCCTCTCATTCTCCTCTCCTCATAACTACTCCTCTAAATAGTCCTTATCGTTCTTTATTGTCTATCTGAGTTCATCTAAGTAAGTTGCCTATTCCCCTCTTATTTTCTAGGAATATACTCTAAGGGAAATATCCTTTTTCTGTAAGTTGCATGTATGGACCACGGCCTACAACCATTATAACTTCTCCTTTTGCTAAAATTAGATGATAGAAAGAACCATTCCTTCAACTTTGTGTACATGGGTGTGATATTTATGCATGCGGACCATACATGAACGTCGGAAAACGAAACAGTTACTCATATCTTAAAAACATGGGTTTTTAGTACGCCATCCAACAAAATCTATCACTAATATAGGAATACACGATAATAAGGAATAAGTTTAACAGAATTTCTGTTTATTTTAAAAATACGTACTATGTAATTTCATATCCATTTCGTTGATTTTGTATTTTGTCCTTGACAAAAACACCTCCCTCGTTTTAAGAAGTTTATATACGAGATGCAAAGTGTATCAGTTTGTACTCCAATGATTTTAAATACCGCTTTTCTTTTACCACAGTGTAAAATTTTTAACGTAGCGATTTTTTTTAACGTAAAATGAACAATTATAATGTTTAATAGGTTCAGTAAGTCTACCGTTTAACTGGCAGAAGTAGAAGAAATTCGCTTAGGAAGTTGGTTTTGTTGTGTAGGCGGTATTTTTCTTAACAGCGGTAACAGGTCCGTCTTATGGCACGACATGTTTCCATTCCGTGTTACAAGATTAATAAACTGCACTTGACTCCTAGCCGTTCGGTTCGGTGTCTCTTTTAAGTCAGTTAAGCTCAGTTAATGAGCATGATACCGTGGTTGGGCCACTTTGTATTTAATAAATCAGTCCACCAGATGTGCATTGGAATTAGATGCATCCAGTATACGTTCTCCATGACCGAATTCCTCTCAAGTTAGTCCGTGCTCCTTGGTATCTAATTCTTTCTTGAAGGGGCCTAGGAGGCTGAATTAACACAAGGGCATTATTATGCCGGAATAGTTGTGATTTGTAGCAGCTATTCTCCGTTTGACGCTATTTTTTTGGTTAACATTACGCTATTTGCTACATCAGGGGGTCCTCATAGATCAGTGATAGAGCGTCCAACTTTAGATCAGCTGAGTCAATGGCGGAAGTCTAGTGAGTAAATAAATCTGACGGCCCATGGGTATGGCAAAGTAGTAAACTGGTCATCATTGATATGACCACGCCCCCCCCCCCCTTATGATGAGGCGGAGGCCCCTCAGTCTCCTGGAGGCAACTTATTCCAGGTCCTTCGTGGTTAACGAGAGTTGTACGTCGAATTGATCACTCCCCACGTAAAAACTCTGATCGCGGATGCCTCGAGCCAGCTCGAACGTGGCAATAGATCTTTAAGGTCTGTAATGACAAACGAAAAAAAAAAATGCAAACCAAACTGGATAACCTTCTTTAAAAAAAACATTGAACAATTTTTATGAGGAAGGAGAAGTAAAAAAAAAATAATAATAACCTCTCATTCAATTCAATTTATTTGGTAATCTCTCAACCGCTAGGTATTGGTTTTGTCAATTTTACGACTTTTTAAAATTTGTGATTTTATTAAATTTACTGTAAATTTAAAAATAATATTAATCAAATAATTTCACTAATAAATAGTTAAATAGAGAACATGACAATTTTTCATTTCTTAAAATCGATATTTTTTGGCCATCTTTAGGAATATTAGGTAATGAGATAACTTTCATATCATTGCCATAAAGGTTATTTGAACACGGATTAAATATGCTTGAAATAAATTAATTAAGGTATCCACACTATATGAATAGTGTATACATGAATTTAATCTGTTTCATAAAGGACTACTAGATAAAATAATTAATTCAAGGGTTGAAAGAAATTTTGTTTTCATAGGAGCACAGTGAATGAGTAGACATAAGAAACTTCAATATTGTACGACCCCTTGTTAGAGAAATAGGATTACTACTGGATTTAAAAAAAAAAAAAAAAAAAGAGTTCTATTTTTTTTAACAAAAAGGCCATTCTTAAGAACCGGCCTAAAAATTTTTAACTTAAGGACTTGAGAGTTTTTAAGTGAACTATTGAAAAGAGTAAATGAAAAGGAGTGGCTAACAATCTGTAGAGCTTAGAGAAGGTGGTTTGATCGAAATAAATTAGCAGAGCCGGAGGGGAGAGAATCAGCCTTTAGGTGACAGAATCAAAGGAGGCTGGGAGAGTCCCATTGTGTGACAGTAACAACTTCAACAAAGGCTGCCTCCCTCAGCATTGTGCCTCTTCGACACTGGATTGATCTGACTTCATAAATCACCTTTCTCCCCCTTGTCGGTGTCCTCGCGGTGCCCCTTCAAACATTTTCTAGAAGTGGGGAAGGGTAAACTGTCCTTCCATTCTCTGCTCTCTCTCTCTCTCTCTCTCTCTCTCTCTCTCTCTCTCTCTCTCTCTCGCTTTCTCGCACACATAACCACTCCCCTCTGTCTGGAAGAAAGTTCTCCACCTGTAACGACTTAGAGCCATCCCCACTCCAGCTACAGCTTTTGCCTCGCTCAAGCTTTGGACGAGGACGTCCGGGGCAAACTCTTGGCAAACATTGTATATTGACTCTCCCACTTTCTAACTTACACATTTCTCCCTGCCCTCCTCCCTTCCAGTAAGGAAACAGTGGGAGTGGATTTCCAACCTAGAGAGGGTTCTGATGAAAAACAAGAGAGATATATTGAGTGAAAGAGGATGCCAGTTTGTGAACTTATCTGATGGATATATACAACGTTCGGTATCTTTTTTTCTGTCTCTCTTTTTCTGATAAAACAGAGAAGTATGCTTTAAGAATTGAATGTTTGAACAGAAGCTTTTTATCTCTTTATCTTTGCCGCACTGGTTCTTGTAAATATTGGAGAATGTGTGTGCTCGAAAAAATCATTGATGCCCTTATTGTACTGTATTATATATAAAAGATATAGGTGGATGTATTATTTTCTTTTTATGAAACCGTGTGGAAATTCCTGAAAAGAATAATATTAAAATGATATAAAATCTGAGTCTTTCCACTCAGAGGAATCTGGAGTCCCTAGTCTTTATCCGGTTATAAAAGATAACGTCCTTTTTAAAACATTGTATCGAAGAAAGTCTAAAATATTATAAGTAGGTAACACAGTAAATGGGAATTTCAATAAACTGTTTAGCGTTAATATTCGACAGTATACGAGAGGTGTATAGAGCATTATTAGGGAACTCAAAGACACTGTTGATGTCTACTTTCCTTAAACATTTATTTCCCCAACTGTCTGCTCTAGCGGTCATCGAAAATTTTCGATGACTCTCCGGGCACTTCTCAACTGGCTATTTATTTTGGGGAACCACAATAAACTCAAGATCCTTCATCTGCCACTAATATGCTGTTTCGTGGGTCAGACCTTTCTGCTCCGGCGTCCTCATTAGTTGGTTAGTCCCAATCTTTTTCCAGGTTTCCTTAACACGGCGTCCCACAATTCTGGGTGGCTAATGCCATCTACGCCATTTGGTGGATTTCAATTGCTTCTAGCACCAGGCTCTTCCCTAAATCATGTTCTTTATGCAAAGGTTTGGATTTTGATGGATGTTCTATTATGCATCAAATCCTCTACATGTTGACAAATTCTGGTGGACATTTTTCTTACCTATTTGCCCTATGTAGGCCATTCTACAATCTCATGGGACGTCACTGTCTTTCAAAAGTTGGGCTCGCACTACAGGTATCGCAATATGACTTGTATAAAAAATGGAAAGAACATAGTTAATCTATGTTATAAACCCAAATGTATGTACATAGATTTTATTTTTTCATAATTTTTTATTCCAGTATAGATCATCTATGGCATTGTAATTTTTTGTCTCTTTGTTGAGCAGTTGAAATGGAGGTGTCGTTGGTTAACCCGAAAGCAGTCTGTTGCACGATAAAATAGAGAGTTCGGCTAAGTTGATTGAGTTGGAGAACAACAAGTAGATGGAACACAAATCAAGAGGATTGTTCCTGTTTCCGTGTAAAGCAAACTATTCAACCAGATTGAGCATCAATTGACCTTTCCCGCGTGTTCTACATGATCAAAAGTTTTCTTTTTGGAGGGACAGAAGTACAATGGAAAATTAGAAAGGAAATTGGAGATATTTCGCTCATCACCCAAAGAAGGGTCAAGGGCTCAAGGACACACGACTTTATTGGGAGTGACATTTAATAACTTTATGAGGTGTCACTTCAAATCATAGACATGCACTTCTTCCTTCATGTAGCTACTCAATTCCCTGAAGATACTGAGTGATCATGGATAGAGCAAATAAAAATCCAACTTTTAATTTAGTGTAGCTAAATTAAATGAGACTGCGATAACAAGTATATATACATACACAACACTATTTGTATTTATTATATTGTTGTTTGTTGAGATGGTTATCTACCCCCGTATTTCAATGAAAATAAACATCAAGATCATTAAGTTCATTTAGTGGTCGTCACCGATTCAGTAGGTTAGTTTTAGTGGTTTGAGTACGGACAAACTGAGATACGAGAGTGTAAATGTTTTCGTTATATGTCGAATTGAAATGTATACTACAACCAACATAGTTGAAAACGTGACGTGACAAAATATGTGCAATCGTTGTTCTACATATTTTTCTCCCATTTTATTATTTAATTATTATTTACAGATTTCACGTAAGGAATTGGTTGAACCAATAGTTAAAAAATTGATGTTCTACAATAGTTGTTCTATACATTTTTTTCATAACCCAAATATGAAGTACGTTATTCGATCATTCTATTTTTCAGACTTCAGTAAAACCCCACTTTTATTTATCGGATTGTAATTAGAAATATTGAAAATATGGTCAAATAAGATCCGTACTGTGTACATTCCAGCGCTTGGGAAATACGATTTAGTAATTGGCAATGTATCAATGTATGCTCATAAATTGCGTTAAGAATAACCAGATTTCAAATTATCATAATGTGAGGACCATGATGAACATTTTTTTAAATTTAAATAACAGAAATATGTATTTTTATTGAATTCCAAATAAACTTTATGTGTATAAATATTTACAGACACGTAGCAGCTTTATGGAGACACTTAGCAGCTTTTTGGAGACATGTCGTAGCTTTTTGGAATGTTTTTTAATTTATTTCAATAACATTTCATCTCGATCGTAAATTGGACACCACCTACTTGTATATCTGTAACGTAAATAAACAGACGTGCACGCACACGGTCAGATGTATTGTGTGTATATATATATATATATATATATATATATATATATATATATATATATATATACTAGCTAAGGTACTCGGGGCGATGCCCGGGAAATTATTGTTGACTGACTAATGATGGTATTTTGATAGTAAGACTTCAATGTGTACAATTACACTGCCCTCCACGACGTAATGATTTTCCGAAATAACCCACCCTGAAGCGTAACTTTTGGAGATTAATAGAATAGAAATTTTAGTTTTGAAGGATAAATGAAAATGTGTTCCTAATTTATCCTTCTACACATTATGACTCATCGTTTTTCAATAATTCAAACCATAATCATGGGTAGCATTTATCACAATTAAATATCATCTATAATGAACATATTTTCTTTCAAAAGCCAACCCGAGCTCAAATAGTTTAGGCAAAGTTTTGCACGTAAGATTATATTTGTAATAGTGAATCTCACTGGAAATCACTTCCAGCAATGCCAGACGGGAAATAAGTAAACTCAATTAACTGGTAAGGCTCCCGTAATCTTCCGCTCCCGCATTAGACTTCCCGCATTTCAGCCTCTCTTATAATCCCCGCTCCCGTTTGGATCTAAAATTTTTAATATAGCTTATAATCATGGAAGAATTAATGCTAATTGTCATACCGAGTTTTGCTAAGTTCAGTTCAATCGTTAGTGCCCAGCAAAATTGTTGGCTCCCGCTTTAGATTTTAGTGTATATCACGTTTATACTTTTCTATACGACAAAAGTGAATATAACAAAAGTTACTTTAAATAGAAAAATAAACTACTTTTGTCATGTGCATATTTGAAGAAAACCCAATTGAAAACGAAATACAGCTATTTTTAAATTCAGGCCTCTCCTACAACCACCACTCCTGCCCGTCCCTAGAAATCTTGGTATGGCTTATTATAAAGAAGGTGTTAGTGCTAATACACATACCGAGTTTTATTTAGTCCCGTTGAGTCTTTAGTGCCAAATAAAATAGTTGACTCCCGCTATAACGTTTGGCGTATAAAGCATTTGTACTTCGGAATACGACGAAAGTATATATAACAAAAGTTACTCTAAATAACAAAATAAACAACTTTGGTTATGTGCATATTTGCCGAAAAACCAATACGAAACGAAATATCGCTATTTTTAATTTCAGGCCTCCCTTATAACCCCCACTCCTGTTTATCTTAGAGAATATTAATATAGCCTAAAGTCTAAGTTGGGTAATTAGTAATATACATACCAAGTTTCATAAAATTCGGTTCAGCCTTTTATGCGTGAAAAGGTAACAAACAAACAAACAAACAAACAAACAGACACCAAAGAAACAAAATGCAGTTATGGTGTCTATGACATGTGAAACGAAAAGTTATCGTGAAATTTCGCGAAAAAAATCAATGTACAGACAGAGGTTACAATTTTATATATATATATATATATATATATATATATATATATATATATAGATATAGATATACTAGCTGAGATACCCGGCTTCGCCCGGGAATTGATTTGACGCTGAATGGTGATGGTATTTTTTTGACAAGCCTTTATTTTACACAACTATTTTGACATTTACCCGTCCCAGTGTTTATGGTTTATACCGTTATTGACATTTGTTAATAATGAAATTAATTTTTTAGTTAAGACTTCTCTGTCCTCCATATTGTCATATTTCTCGTCTCCTGTGCATTATGCATAGGTTTCAGTTATTAAGGACAAAATATTAACGTAGATTGGAATTAATTTTTCCAGGTGAGGTACCTGATAGTTCAAATTGGAATGAATTGTTGAGGATATCAATATTTCTACGCAAATTACTTGCTCCACACATTGTTCCTGGAGAAATGTACAAAACAAAAGTTAATCTAAATAACAAAGTAAACAATTTTTATTATGTGCATGTTTGTCGAAAAACAAATAGACAATGAAATATCGCGAATTTTTATTTCAGGTCTCCTTATAACCCCCCCTCCCGTTCTAACCTAAAAATTTTAATTTAGCTTATAATCATGGAAGAATTAATGCTAATTGACATAGCGAGTTTTTAAGTTCGGTTTAATCGTTAGCGCCCAATGAAATAGTTGACTCCCGCTTTAGTTTATAGTGTATATATCGTTTAAAATTCGGTATAAGAAATAAGTGTATATAACAAAAGTTACTCTAAATATCAAAATAAACCTTTTTTGTTATGTTCGTACTTGCCGAAAAACGAATAGATAACGAAATACCGGTATTTTTAAATTCTGGCCTCTCTTACAACCCCCACTCCTGCCCGTCTCTAGAAATGTTGGTATAGCTTGTTATAATGAAAGCGTTTGTGCTAATATATATACCGAGTTTTATTTATTTCGGTTGTCTTTTGTCACAAATAAAATTGTTCACTTTGACAATAGGTTTTAGCTTATATCTCGTTTATAATTCGGTATACGAAAAAGTGTATATAAAAAATGTTACTCTAAATAACAAAATAAACAACTTTTATTATGTTCATATTTGGCGGAAAACGAATAGAAAACGAAATACCGCTATTTTTAAATTCAGGCATCCCTTACAACCCCCACTCCTGCCCGTCCCTAGAAATGTTGGTATGGGTTGTTATAATGAAAGCGATAGTGCTAATACGTATACCGGGTTTTATTTATTTCGGTTGG
Source organism: Riptortus pedestris (assembly GCA_019009955.1). NCBI lineage: Eukaryota > Metazoa > Arthropoda > Insecta > Hemiptera > Alydidae > Riptortus > Riptortus pedestris. The sequence goes on from CM032228.1 coordinate 114,857,595, forward strand.
GTCTTTTGTCCCAAATAAAATTGTTCACTTCCGCTATAGGTTTTAGCGTATATCTCGTTTATAATTCGGAATACGAAAAAAGTGTATATAACAAAAGTTACTCTAAATAACAAAATAAACAACTTTGTTATGTTTATATTTGCCGAAAAACCAATAGGAAACGAAATATCACTATTTTTAATTTCAGGCTTCCCCTATAACCCCCACTCCTGTTCGTCTCAGAGGATATTATTATAGCCTAAAGTCTAAGTTGGGTTAGTCGTAATAAACATACGAAGTTTCATAAAATTCGGTTCAGCCGTTTATGCGTGAAAAGGTAACAAACAAACAAACAAACAGACACGAAAGAAACAAAATGCAGTTATGATGTCTATGACATGTGAAACGAAAGGTTATCGTGAAATTTCGTGAAAAAAATCAATGTACAGACAGAGGTTACAATTTTATATATATATATATATATATATATATATATATATATATATATATATATACACATGGTCATGTGGTCATAGACACCATAACTGCATTTTGTTTCTTTCGTGTATGTTTGTGTATAGCCGAAGTGAACAATTTTATTTGGGACAAAAGACCCAACCGAAATAAATAAAACCCGGTATACGGATTAGCACTATCGCTTTCATTATAACAACCCATACCAACATTTCTAGGGACGGGCAGGAGTGGGGGTTGTAAGGGATGCCTGAATTTAAAAATAGCGGTATTTCGTTTTCTATTCGTTTTCCGCCAAATATGAACATAATAAAAGTTGTTTATTTTGTTATTTAGAGCAACTTTTGTCATGTTCATTTTTGTCTTTTAACAAAGTATAAACGAGATATACACTATAAACTAAAGCGGGAGTCAACTATTTCATTGGGCGCTAACGATTATTATTTATTAACGTCCGCTTTTTGCAACTTAGGCTAATCGGGATATTAACATAGGCTAACGATTAAACCGTACTTAAGAAAACTCGGTATGTCAATTAGCATTAATTCTTCCATGATTATAAGCTATATTAAAATTTTTAGGTTAGAACGGGAGTGGGGGTTATAAGGGAGGCCTGAAATAACAATTAGCAATATTTCTTTGTCTATTTGTTTTCGACAAACATGCACATAACAAACGTTGTTTAGATTAACATTTGTTTTATACAATTCTTTCTAATTTGAACTACCAGGTACCTCACCTGGAAAAATAAATTCAAATCTATCTTAATATTATAATAATATATTTTGTCCTTAATAACTGAAATCTTTGCATAATGCACAGGAGACAGGAAATATAACAATATGGAGGACAGTGAAGTCGTACATAAAAAATGAATTTTATTATTAATAAATCCACACCAATAACGGGTATAAATCCTAAACAGTGGGATGGGTAAATGTCAAAATAGTATGCAAAGTAAAGCCTTGCCAAAAAAAATACCATCACCATTCAGCCTAAAATCAATTGCCGGGCGAAGCCGGGTATCTGAGCTAGTATATATATATATATATATATATATATATATATATATATAAAATGAGAATTTAGGTATTATTAATGAAGAGGGCCTGTGAAGAAGAAGCTTGTGAGGTATATTGACGGGCTGACTGCATGCTCAGGTGTCGAACCAGTAACAGGATATAGACCGCAGGCTTAAACAATATATCAGAAGGACCAAGTTATAGGCGCTGGGTGTAATTAATTCTAACAGGATGTTGGTAGACTTAGATCCTCCCCCCTAATGAGCTCGCTGTCGTATCAGGTAGATGAAATTAATGGCGATAGGGTAAGACGAGAGCCTCCACCACCCCTCCCAACTCTGCACAGATCTCCTACACCCGTTTCATTGCCCATAAACAACGCTCCTGCTGCGGTTTAGCCTTTCATCCGACCGCCCTCTACGGATTACCTTCAGCCTCAACACTCAGCCAAGCGTTTATGTTGATTGGGCATAAAGATCGCGATGTACCGGGGAAAAGAGAGGCTTTGCATGGAATAAGGAATACCAGGAATTATGTTTTAACAAATTGATGGCGACTGTCGAAGGGTGTTCGACAGCGTTAGCCCTTTCCATATGGTAGCAGTCGACACCTGTTAGAGCTGTTTCAATAAATTCTTTACCCGTCTAGCCATCTGGAATGATTTTACCCATAGTGTTTAGCCTCACATGTTAATAGCGACACATTTTATTAGCAGATTACCTTTGAGAAAAATATGCGTTATGAGTACATCCTCAATAGTACTCATAACGGGATTTTCGAAAGATTTCTTCAAATATCCATTCTACTTAGTAGATGACGAAAATGAAGTCACCGTTCAAAATAATACACACACGCGCGCACACGCACACGCACACACACACACACACACACACACACACACATATATATATATAGGCGTTTAATGTAAAACTAATGATTATGTTTGTTAATGGCTTAAATAAGACGGCAGGGAGGGGGGTTTATTGGTCGAGGAAACAGAAAATACAAAATATCTCCGTCACTAAGAGTCGAATCGAAAAATCATATATAACCAATCGCCTTGTAAATTTAATGTTCTGATTTTTTCGATTTTTTTACTTTTGAGCCATCAATAATTCCCCACTTTTGGTCATCATTCAAAATTGCGCACATATACGTCTTATTCCAACCATAAATGGCCAATATTGTTTTCAACCCAACTTTACAAGATGAGGTACATTGAAATACGGGAGATTAACCCAATAAAGTTTTTCTTCAACATAACAATTTTTCAATGTTACTATCATTATCAGGTGCTCATGATATTAAAGATTGAAACTGTCACATACTAGTAGGGAGGCTTGGGTTTTTTTTTATATCTGTATATATTTTAATCTAGCAAAACGTCTTGGATTTTACAGGATAGAACAATATGTTAATGAGGACGGGGGAGAGAATTGTGATCTTTCACAGAATGATATTTCTTTTATGTGAGGAGATGGGGAAATTGTGATATTTCACAGGATGACATAATAAGGACGAACAAAGAAAAGATTGTCAAAAAAGTAAGTAAACATTTGCACTCGATTTTTAAAAATTGAAATAAGAAGAAAACTGATAGATACTTGGGAAATTATGATATGATAGAAAAAATTAATGTTTAAATACATTTTTCCTATCGGCCTCATGGAAGTAGTAAATTAAATTTAAAAATTGTATATATTAGTAACATCTGCATAGCTTTATTATTATTTATTAACTTCCACTTTTTGCTACTATGGCTAATTTGTTCGAGTTATCGACATACCACCTTTTAGCAGATTTCCCTTAAGGGAAATCAGCTCTTGAGGTCGTACTCATGGCGCGATTTTGGAACAATTTCTTCAAATATCCATCGAGCCTACCCAGGAGATGACGAAAACGAGGTCCGTTCAAAATTGTACACACATATGTGTTTGTCTGTTAACGCTCTAGACGTCGCAATTTTTGTTTGATCGTTTCCAAATGGATATTTAATCGTTTTATGTAAAAAAGGAAGATCAAGTTCGTTAATGGCTGAAATCGGGCCAGTGGGAGGATTGAAACATTGTACAGAACCAATTTTATTGCACATGTATTGCCCAATAAATGTTGTCATGTATACTTTTGCTTTATCTTCATTTATTAACCGAGATATTTGATTTTTTTAGTTTTCGATCTTCTGTAAACACCCAACCCTTCTCAAGTCATATTGGAAGTAATGTGTTATATTATGAAGAACATTATTTGAAGCCTAAATACTAAATATTGTTCTCTTTGAACTTTCACGTTTTGATTAATGCAAATACGTGGCGATCGTGGGAAATCTGCTTAGTTAACGCAGTCCCTGCGTGACGGACTTCATTCTAGCTATGATGGAACTAAGGAATTTAATTAATGAGTTCGTTACTAAATAAATTCCTGTAGCCCAGGAAGGAATCGAACTCGCCACTCTAGGTTACCCTACGAGATAAAAGCCAACGCTTTAACGGCTTTATTAAGCATTAAATAAATAAAGAGTATATGCAAAATAAATGAAACAAATGCACTGGAAATATTACAATGTTTTTCATTTTTCTACAAGGGTGTAAATAGGGTCCTTAATTAAAGAGGGAACTAATTTGGCGTAGAATAAAGTGGAGATGGTTGAATATGAAGAAGGCTGAAAGTAGGCACGAAATGAATGATTATTAATTTCTTTAGGAAGGTTGCAGGGAGGTCATTAAGTATTTTTTACGCCACCACCTCCCATTAAACTTTCCACAAGGAGTCGAGTAGGGCAAGTAACGAACTTTCATCTAACCCCCTTTCACGACACATTTTTTCATTATGCTCTTCTTCAAGCATTTTTTCAACGACCCCTGTTTTTAAAAAGTTCTTCCGCTTCCAAGGAAACTATTTTTTTTCGAAAAATTACACACTAATATGAAAACCTTATGTAGATATGAAATGTAAAATTTCAGTGTATTCAACTTTAAATAAAACATTCTTATTTACTTTTGTTATTCCTAGGACGAAGAATATGAACATAATGTATCTTTCGGAAATAATACCTGAATTAATAAAACCTTTGAAGCTGAAATTCTATGATTATAACGTATATAGAAACATTTCAATTTTGTTAGAACAGAAATATACCCAGATGTTATGTTAAGTTTTATGTTCCTTCAATTAAGTTCCTCACTGAATTTAATGTATATTGTATGTATGTAAATTCGTATTAATTTAATACTTTTAGGCATGGTCTCGTTTAAAATTTAATTAGTTACGAGATCTTCTTTTGATTTATGTATATAGTGTTTACGGGGTGTGCGCATTGGTCGATTGATAAATGAGGAATAATGCTTACCTTAAAAAGCAACCTAGCCTTGGCAACCAATGCTATGCCATGCCTAAATGCTCACGTTGAATATAAATGTATAACCCTTCTCGGGCTTTGTCCAGACTTAAAATATATGGGATATAGGTGTTAGACCTTACATTTTTATGTAAGAAGAAAATAAAGTGCAGTATTTGGTGTAGATTTAACGTGGAGTTCAATTTTAAGGATTGCATAGAAATAATTTGGAGAGTAACAAATGTTTAACTATTGGAATATATAAGGGGGAAGGGGTTGAATAGAAAAAAGGGTGGCTTTGATGAAGGATCCAGGATCGCGATTAGGTTTGCGAGTGGGGTGTAAACCATCAAAGGGAGCGGTCGGTGGGCTCAATTTCAGAACGGAGCGACAGAGCTGCCAGCAAATGAGCCTTCCTCCGACTCATCAGCCCGGAATGGATTGCCATCTACACCCATCTAACCCCAGATGTCGATAGCTTCCAAATAGCCGAAAAAACTCAAAGCCTGCACTTCTGCCGAATGGATCCACCGAAAAAAAAGGGGGTAAATAAATAAAAGGGGATGGAGAATTTTCCTGGACATAAATCAGAGAGACGGTGGCAACTCTTTACCACTTAAATAGCAGATGTAGTCTGTAGCATTTCTGTGGACCACTTATATTTACCAAACGGCAATGCTCGTCAATATAAAGTTTTTGCATCCTTTGGGGAGTAATGAACCGTTCATACCCTTCCAAATGAAGCGGAATAAATGAAAAAGCAGTTTATAAACAAATAAATGGGCTAATAAATAAATAAAAAAGGGAAGAGTTTTCTAACGAGACTCTGAATATTCAAAGAACTCTTCAAGGGAATTTTTAGGTTACCAAATGCGAAATGATTTCTTCTTCTTTACTACTACAAAATTGGCATTGATAACTCTGGAATTGGCGGTTCAGAATGTTTAATAACTGATATTTATTTATATGTAATTGTACATTTATTTACAAACATTTGTCTACCATCTCATTTTCGTAATTAGGCCAAGAACAAAAGGATAATTTCTTCTTTGCAACCTACAGTGTATTTCTTATTTTACTGCAGCGAAGTGAATCTTATATTATAATTATTTAACTCATTAATAAAGAAATAATTTTTAGTGTTTCCAATTTTTTGAGCGATCGTAATTAAAAATGATATAACACAGTTTTTATGAACTAACATTAATTAATCCCGAAACAAGTGCATTATTTACTGACTTCTGTCACCCTTTAGCTAGATAGCTTTGAACTGGTTTTGATTTATTTTTTACTTTTATTGTTCCTTAGTGATTATTACTAATTCCATGCTGGGTAAAGTAGAAACGTACAACGCAGAAATGGACCGTATCACTTCACTAAAAATGGAAGAATGATCTGGATACCATGACCTGGAGCATGGCCTAGTACCCACCTGACATTTTACACTATTTGAGATTCTGGGAGGAAGGCTGTAAAAATTAATCCATTATGGAGAAGAACCAGTTGTATTTGTATATACATCAGAACGTCTGTGATTTAGATTCGTATTGATTTCAGAATGAGAACTTATTGACAAGATAACTTTGTAATTCTGGCTGAAAATATATCTACGTATTATTTGTATTTATACTGTTTGAATAATACATGAATAAAAAAAAGATATGAAGCAATGCCAAGGAACATATTTACCTGTTTAGAGAGCTTAAAATAATATTCTCCTACGACCGTCTGCTCGGTTTCATTCCTCCAGAAATCAGAATAGCAGATTTTCTATTTAATTCAGTATCTTAATCAACACCATTAGCTTAAACGAACAGACAGTATACTCTATTATTGCTATAGACTTGCTATTGTTGAGAGAATTTTAAAATATCTAAATTATGGTTAAAACTAATCTCATTTTGGTTATTTCATCAGTAATTCAGGAAATTTTCCTTCACATTTAAGAACAAAAGAAATATTTCTCCATTACCTCAAAAGCATTATACTAATTTTTATTTATTATCACAACTCTCAGCATTGCAACCATTAGAAAATAATTTTATTCGGTGAAAGAAAAGATAACTTGACTAGAAATCACTTAAAAATACGTTATCGAATTTCGCAATGTTATTCTAAAAATATCGTAACATAGTTTATTTCCTGACTTCCTCAAATGCACGAATGATTTCACATTAAATTTAGTCTGAGGCATGAGAGGTTTGTTGATGATTTGTTCCATTATACATTTAGCCTCCAGTTACTTTTTTGTAGGTTCATTGTGCTCTTCCACAAAACGTTTTAATGTTTTGTGGTAGAGCTGTTTGTATATTTGCAGAGAACATTTCCCTGGCGTTTATGTTTATGAGAAAGGTAGAGTGAAGTTGAGTGGCTTGGCACGGAGGATATTTGACTTGGTTAAATTACAATGTATTTAAACCTTGCCTGCCTTTGTGGCTACTCGACAGGCCTCCATGGCTAGCGTTTCATTTAAATTGGATCTTCCTCTCCCTCTCTCTCCATCCAGCAGACAGTCTTTCTCCGACTTCATCTCTCTCTTTATTTTCTCTACCTCTCTTGTTTCTCTCACTTTTCCTATTCTCTCATTATTTCTGCTCTCATTGCCAGCATAATTTCTCTTCCTCTATGCTCCTGAAGGACTTCAACCAGTGTATTTCCCTCCAACTCTATTCTCCCTCACTCACCATAGCTCTATTATATCCACTAGGAGACCAAATTAACCCATGAATCATTATTTATTGATTCATTTGTTTAACATCTCAATACTCTTAAGTATTATCTGTCAATTCACTCCTCATCGCTTAATTTTTTGTTGTACGTTGAGATGATTGATTAATACGTAAAAACCTGATAATTTAGTAGTTAGTGCATGTAAATAAGTTCTAATCTTCCGACCGAAATAAAAAATGTCATCCATCACAATACAGAGGCAACGCAAAGTTCAGTTTCGCTACTTGAACTCATGGTTTAAGAACTGGACGATTACGTTATTCCTACAAAATCCTTTAGGAGTTTTGCTGTATCGAGAATAGAATGCAATTTTTATTTCCTCTCAATGGAAGTGAATGACTCCCAACTATTTTTTGTCATCTCACTCGTAAATATAACTAATGGCATTTAGAAGACTGGGAGTGAGGGAAATTTATGCATTAACTTCTTTATTTTTATTTTTAATTAAAAACAAAATGCATTTAAGGCCTTGTCACAGAGCTTCAGCGGGAGGTCAAGTAGTTAGCTTGACCCATTCCCAACAGTATTGTGTACTATTGTTGGCCAAAGATTGTTACTTCTCTATATTCAAGTAGCTACCCAACTCCCTCACAACAGTGGGTCAAATTTAGTGTGAAATCCTCGACCGCCAACCAGCAGCAGTCAACTAATTTTTGACCACTCAAATGGTGACATTGTGATATACATTTATACATAATTTATCCTTAAGGGACAATTTCCAATCTGCTGAAAGCCTTTAAAATATGATCGATGGGGGTTTGCAATGAAATATTACAAACTGAAATGCTTACAAAAGCAATGCTAGTGTTACAAAATCAAATGTTAATTTTATGATCACATCCGTTTCACTCAACTGGTATAATGCTTGTTTGTATTCGTATAGGAAAAGTTAAAATTGGAAAAAAAGAGATATTGTTCTTCAAATTGATAGAAGGCCTCGGTTTTATCATACAAAACGTATGGAAATGGTATTCGTTTTTAATCCAAACCACACGTCACTGTCAGAAACAAGTAGAATTAAGGCTTTAAAAAAGTAGCAAATATTTAGCTTTGAAAGATTTGACTAAGCGTAAAACAAGAGGAGAGTTATAAGTTGGCAAATTAACCACTGGTGGGGTTAGAGGCGAGAGGCAGTGGCTTCCTTTAAATATTAATGTTGCCCATCCTTTGTGAAAGGAAGTCGTTTAAGGCTCCAATAGAGAACCACCCGCTCCCAAAGAACCTTAACCTTCTCCCTCAAATTAATTATCAACTTTACACAACCACCAGTAGATGCCCATGATTTTGGAAAATGATGTCCAAAAACCGACATTTTCATCCATTTATTTAATTAAATATTTGTCATACAAAATGAAACTACGAACAGAATATTAATATTTCAAGTTTCTGAGTTGATATTCTGGCAGTTGGAAGTAACTTCTAATGTAAGGTATAATAGAATATATTTATTGGCAAAAGAGTCTCAGAAGTAAGAAGTTGTCAAATAAGTTGAAGAAACTTGACTAATATGCTTTTACCAAAGTTTCTGACATCTCCAGCTTATTTTGCGAGAGGATTCGAAAAATCAACACTCAAAAAAACAAAAATAGATTAAAACTTCTGAAATATTATAGAATAAAAATAATATTAGTCGTATTGCAAAGGAAATTCACCAAATAGTGAGAGGTAGAGCCAAAATACCATAAATCACGAAAATATGCCATAAAATAGTTATCTAACGTTAAAAACATCTTCTTCCTGTTTCCTTGAGTTTTAAAACTGTTAATGATTTGAATGTGAGAGCCTCTTAGGCCTATTTCAAAACTGTACCGATTTACGGGAAATCTGTACATTTGTGTCTGAGTGTCAACGGGAATTCTTAAACAATACTTGAAATTTTAAATGCAGTAAAAATCTCTTGATACCTTGTGAAAGCTATGCGGTTACGATGGGCGAGTCATGACACAAGACAAATTGACTCTCTAAAATGTAAAACGTATTCCAGAGTTCTAATATTGGAATTAATAACATTCTGTAAGCAAGCATTGTTGAGACCAAGGAAAAACTATTGTTGAGACCACAACTTACATCTATTCTTCTACCCCCATTGGTATGAAACTTAATAAATTAACTCTTACAAAAATAACTGCACCTTTTTCACACGGTTCTAATTTAAACACTGTCACACACACACACACACACACACACACCAGAAATGTTGTACTCTAAATTCACACTTGAAGCCACCTTACACTTTAAGTTAGTGATTAAATTCAAAAGGGAGGATATAAAGTAGAAATCATAAGGTGGGCCCCAGTGTATATTTATTTTAACACACAGAAACAAACAAACAAACACACACACACACATACATATATATTCGTATTAAACTTATTGTGTTATTAGGTTATGAGTAATTGGTTTTTTCCGAGAATGTGTTTTTGTTTGAGTAAAGCCCGAAGTTTAGACAAAAGAGTAAAGTGGCAAGTAAACAGAGTTATCAGGGGGAAAGAGGACGAGCAGGACAAAAACAAGTGATTTTTCTTCCATTTGTTTACCACGATCTCGGAAAAGGTTGTAGCTGGCGTCGCAGACGATTGAGGGGTATTCGTTTCAAACCACGTTATCTTAATTGATATCACTTTCTATGAAGTGACCTTCAGAAATTAGAGAAAAAAAGGGTTTCTCAGCTATTTTGTCTTTTAAACATTACTTTAATTTTATTGATATTATTATAGATTTGTAGTAAATTTCAAAAGTTATAAAATCTATGTCATCGTAATGCAATTGTATCGTACACGCCTTCAGGCTATCTATGTTACTAACCTAACCAGCTGAGCCACTGATTTCTTTCTAAATTAGCCGTTAGTGCTACCAGTGTTTTCCGTCCATTGCATTCATATAAATTAAGTTAATAAAACATATCAGTCATACTTGTAGGTAGAGACAGTAAGCAGCCTAATTGACCAACGAGTACAGCAATCATATCACGATGAAATATGATTTGAGAGTAAAATCCCATGCAATTTGGTATATCAAGTCTACATCGATTGTTTGCTTGTGCAAACGTTTTATGCTATCATCTGTATTTGAAGGTTTTGTGTAGTTGGCATTCAGGTGGTTATCATACCTTTGAATCCAATTTCGATGTTAGTGTATTGGTAGTTCTACATGTAAAGGAAGGTCCTTCTTAATGAATTATGTTCGTTACTGAACTAATATGTCTGCGGCTTTGTAAAGTAAATACGTAGGCCACATTTCGTAGCTGGCTCTGTTGGAGTGTGGTTGATATTTATGGAATTCCTCTCTGTGTTACTAGGGCTAACTGGAACGGGATTTCTACAGGTCATCACCCTTTTCTAGATTGGGTGGGACTAAGAGTTTTATTTAGTAAGTTCGCCGCAAAATAAATTCCTATTGCCCTAGTGAGAATTGAACTCACCCTGGTGAGAACCAACGCCTTAACTCGCATGGCTAACCTGCGCCACTTCTGTTGGAGCCTTTCAGTTTAGATTTTTGAAACCCTACACCTCCGAAGGCTTACACAACTATGTCAGAAATATTTATAACATGTCCAAAAATTGTGATCCTTTCAGGGATAGGTTACCCATTTTCAGTCAGTCCTAATATATCGTTGTTAAAGCGAAAGTAAATCTTTGCATTCTGGCACTGCTTTTGTCATATCCATAATTCCTCTTATGTTCAGTTCATCTTATAAGTTGGTTGTCTAATCCTGGTTATGCCAATGGTGTCTTTTTGCAGGGGTAAGTTGTTTTGATAAACGTTCTATAACATGTTTCTTCTGATGTGTATTCGACTACGAGTTGGCCAGTTAAACCACTTCTAAATGGTTCGTATTTTGGAAGTTTATTATCCCTTTTGTGTCAATGAAATTTGTTTTTTATGACTGTGCAGTGGTATTGGTAGATACGACTACAATTTAACAAACTCTTTAATTGGTATACCAAATATAATAACTCAGATCAATTAACTTCTCTATTAATAACTGAGCCAATCTTTATTCTACTACCTATTAAGTCACTAAATATCAAATGGTCAACTTAAATGTCCAATCTGGTATATTTAGGGTTCATACAAGTAGAGAAAAACAGAATTTAACATCGTCAGTGTCATTCAGTTCACGGAAAATCTGTTTAGTTTATCCAAATTCTGCATTACTTAAACTAAAAAAACACCAATCCTCGGTCGTCCTGAGACAGTCTATAGGTTTTTAGAAGAGAAATGTATGTCTAGTAGTCTAAAACCCAATATATGTACTAATTCATGGTGACAAAAATACTTATGTTGCTTTTAGCATCCTATTTCATACCTCTGTGCAAATAATCTTTAAAAAAATACTCGAGGTGCCTGGCTATGTTTATAAAAATATGAGAAAGATTTTTTAAAATATAGTTGGATTTATTCTTTGCAGGATTACCCTCATTTTCTGGAGACCGTGCCGCTAGAAGAATGCAATTTCGGTGGGAAATGAGGGAGGGGTGGGGGGTAAGGAAGACTGAGTGACGCTGAGGCAAACATAAAGCTGACAAATGTAGTTGGGGTCCCTAGAAAGGCACCCCCTCGCCAACTTTAAATGAAGCACGGATCCTTTTACAAACTGAGCTTTTTCTGACTTCACGGCTCCATCGCGAAACTTTCTATACTAACACACAGGTGGCCAACTGCAGATGTACTTATACACAAAGCATAATAACTGAATGCTCCTCTCCGGAAACTTATCATCGTTGGTAAAAGCTGAGTTGAAATTTCCTGAGGCGATTTACTATGAAAACTCTATCTCGTATTTCAATGTCGTTCCGTTCGGTATCAGTATAGATGCCAATTTATGGGAAATGACTGCTTATGAAACTTATACAGTGCGAGCTCGAGTTTAAGGTAGAAATTTGATTCTCTGGTGCTGGGTGTTATTTTATTACCGATTAACAAGAATGTGTGTTTCGTCCTGGACAGCCGAGCAGAAGGGGAGAGTGTCCCAACGGTTTACGTTATATATATATATATATATATATATATATATATATATATATAAAAGAGTTAGTCTTATTGCAGAGTGTACTTTTTACAACGAATTTAAAACTATGTAACAATCCCTGAATTCAGTGTCTTATAATTAATGCTTCCTTAGTTTATGTTACCATAAAAATAAATAAAAATGTGAATAAAAATTAATTATGTTTGTATTTACCCCTCAATAAAAATTCCTTGGCGTAAAAATTGCCCATAAAGTTCTTGTAATATAAAAATGTATCATATACATACTTAGCGATTCCTTTTGTTCCAGTAATTTGTACTGTAAGAAAGCAAGCTGAAACTTCGAGATCTTCTAGAGTACCCGAGGCACTAAATAAAACAAAGTCTTGAATAAAAATGAGGCATGCTTTTTCTTCCAAGAAACAAGAAATTGAACGACCTCCCCTCTCAGAAAGTTGAAGGGAGAGGAAAGAGGCAGAAATTATCCGAGGGAATAAATAAGATTCTGATTGGCACCTGCTCTTGCTGGTCCCCTAACTTCCAGATACTTTATTTGGAACAATAAAAACGCCGGAGGGAAAGAAACTCAACTCAATTTACATGTATTAATTTACAGTCTAAAAACTTTGATAACTTTATGAAAATAATAATAATAATTCATTCAGGAAGTTTGTTTATGGAAACCAGAATTTCCCGTTCGTTTAACTTCAACCATAAATGAGACGCGATAAAAAAATGAGTGATGCCAAACATGATGAGGATTTTACAGGTTTCAAAAGACGCTAGCCACAGAGAATATTACAGCATTTGTGAGAAATAAGGTACTAGTAGCAGGAAGAGCATCAAATCCGGGGAATGGAATTCAGCTTTCTTTGGGCTGCTAAAAGTTGGAAATATGTTATATTTCTCGAGGAAAGCTTGATCTCAAAGAGTGTGTTAGAATGTAGTGGGGGGGGGAGTCAGAAACGGTATCACAAATGGGGTCATACCGCTTTTCATTGATCGCTCAACTTACTATCTGGATGCATTACCGAATATTAGAGTCATAGAAGCAGGTTCGAGTTATCAATTGTTTTATTCATAAAAACGTCTAGAAAATAGTATTATTATTATTTATTAACGTCTACTTTTTGCAACTCAGGCTAATTGGGACGGGTTATCTACAGGTTACCACCCTTTTCTAGCCAGGGTTGCATTAGAAAAGAGTAGATATCCTTTGGACAGATCTTCTATGTAGTTGCAAGGTTAGTTTTAAAATGAAGTTTATTACAATCATTTTTAGTTCACAATCAATTTGATTATATAAAAACTTCATTCAAAAATTCATCAAGAACATTCTAACATTTTCCAGCCGTGTGCCAACAATATATTGTAATATATAGGGGTCATAGCGCTTTTCATTGATCGGTCAACTTACTATCTGAAACAAATACTGAATATTAGAGTTATCAATAACTATTAGCCAAACTAAACAGAACTTGGTTGGCATTTTTCGTCTTGAATTTTTTTTCTTTTTGTGCTTTCGATGAACGAATGTGTAGATTTTGATCGCATAGCTTGTTAGTTTTTATTAAGTAAAAATTCATCCTACGTAGCTGTAACGAATTATATAAGATATATTATTTTGCAGAAATAGATAAACTTCAACAACTTGTTGCTCGATCAAGATTATTTTTTCACCTGGCAGTCTTAATACATCTTCTAGCTTAATTTTGGATTTGAGAACGTAATCAAAAAATTCTTATTGTTCCAATGACTTTTTCTTATTTATAAGAAAGGATAAATAAACTTAACCTCTCATTATGAACTAGTTTGCATTACTTTCCATTTAATATCATTTATATTATAGGTGTGTACGATAAAAGGAACCGCATTTAATAAAGCCTATTCCAGGTTACGAATCGGGATTTATTGATCTGGTAAATAATGGAAGTTCCTTTTCATTGAAAAGAGCCAGTCATACGGCTAACCCAAATCTCTATACGTAAGCCGGTAAATCTTTTACCAAGCCATTAGTGAAGTGGATCTTAAGATAGCCAATCAAAAGGGACCATTAAACGGTGTAGCTAAGGAGGGAGCGTGGTTAGAATTAGTGCTGGCAGGGGGTAAACTGTCCGAAGGTAGTTCCTAATGGGCCACACAGCCCCAACCTGTTACCACTAACTCCTTAATACCGGCTTAAACTTCATAATCAACACGTATGGCTGAGCATTACGATTTACCTTCTCCAAGTCCCATACCCCAAGCATTATAAATGAAACTCAAGTGGAGGGGGCAACAACTAGTCCTTATTGGTCGGAAATAAACTCTCTGATTAAAGTTATTTTATTTGACAGAAGATTTGCCCTGAAACACTATTGACTCACATAAAGGGGGAAATTCTTTTTATTAATTAATTTTAAAGAATTTTTTAAAATAATTGAATATTATTTAATTTAATATAAATCATATATCTACATTGATAGTTTTATAACATTTTAACACTTTGGTTTTATACGAAATGAGGAAGAGTTCTTCAAAATGACGGAACTTCCGTTTTTAGCAGATTTCCGTTAAGGGAAATCAGCTATTGACGTCGTACTCATGACGCGATTTTCGAAAAATTTCTTCAAATGTCCATCGATCCTACTCAGGAGATGACGAAAATGAGGTCCATTCTAAATTATATATATATATATATATATATATATATATTTGTCTGTAAACCCTCTAGCGGTCGCAATTTTTGTTTGATCGTTACCAAACTCGATATTTAAACGTTTTATTCAAAAAGACAGATCAAGTTCGTTAATGGCTAAAATCGGACGAGTGGGAGGGGGGGGGTTTAAAGGGGGGATTTTCGAAAATTCAAAATATCTCCGTTACCATACGTCGGATCAAAAAATTGTATAGAACTAATCTTATTGTAAATTAAATTTACTATAAATATTGTTCTATACATTTATTCTTTATCTTGAATATTAACCGAGATATTTGCATTTTTATTAATTGTTGGCCAATAACGGATGACTAGTTTCCCGCCAAAAGCTAGTTCGGCCCTTTGCCGTAACTGTTCGGCTCTCGTATGAAGATTTCTCTATTGTATAACTTCACGTGGGAATTCTGCTTAGTTTACGCAGCCCCTGCGTGACGGACTTTTAATTCTATCATCTACTATAACAATACCGGTAATGGGAATATTGTCTTAATGCGATTGCTACTTTTATAATATTTAACTCCAAGAAATAGATCGAAGGTTTTGATATATTCTCAGAAATTAAAAAATTCCGCCACGAAGTAGCTGCGTCAACTAAGAAGCAGGTTCGAGTAAAAAATTATCTAAGGCATAAAGACGTCTAGAAAAGATTAGATTTGCTATGGATAGATCGTCTATGTAGTCACAAGTGGCATTGATTACTTTGAAAAAGAAGTTTATTACAATTATTTTTAGTTTACAATCAATTTGATTATAAAAAAAACCTCATCTTTTTTTTTGGTTTACATACAAAAATTTATCAAGGGTATTCTAACATTTTCCAGCCGCGGTACAACAATACATTCTGATATACACAAAACACAATTAATTTTATTTTTCTCAGTTTTTTTTTATTGATAATATCACAATGCGAGGCTGCTGGGGCATTTATGAGTCGATGTAAATAAAAGTTTATTTTGACAGGATATATGGCCGTATGAGTGTATTCATCAAGAAAGCTATAAAGCAGTTATGGGGCTAATGGATTTGTTATTGAATTCCTGTGGGATGGGAATGTGGAGGGCTGTGGATTGAGTCTCATTAACACTGTGGTCGACCAGGGGAGTCTACACCGCTGGCTCAATGTTCAAATTTGCATCAGGATGCTCCTCATCCCGTCTACGGACAATTACTACGCTCAACTAACATCTCAAAATCATTCTTCGCGTCATGATAGTCTTAAACGACTAACGTTAACTGAATTCAATTGATCAAATGTTTAGCCAGATTTTCCTTTGCGAAAATCAGCCACTAAATTTGCACACATGCCCCAATATTCAAGCGTCTATTATTCCTATCTATTGCCTGACAAATCAGATGTTTTTCAAAGCCGCGTATGAGTATATATATATATATATATATATATATATACTCAAGGGTATAAAATAGGTCTATGCCAGAGCGTTAGGATCCCGAATATTTGTGTACGACCCTTTATTTCAATGTTTCATATACCATTATATCTAAAATATTGTTCATAGCCTATATCGGGCCCCTGAAAAATGTTCAATATTTAGTCAATATCACTGGTTATTTTACTTACTGCAATTGTTCTATAAACTTTTCTGTAACTGAGTTATTGCCGTAGTCCAGCTTAGATTTTAAGTTTGGTTCAGATAAGAATAGAAGTAAGAGAAATTATACTAATTATAAAATTGAAAGATGGCGAGATTGAGACCCATTCAAGCAGAGTTATTAAATGCCTATTACGAGTACGTATCCAGTCAAAGGAAAATAAGCGATTATGAATGATTTAATGGGAATCCATCTTCAATCAAACAAAACAAAGTAAATACTGAAATACATATAATGTTAAAGATTTCAATGGTAAATTTAAAAAAAAAACAAAAAAAAAGTTAGTTGCAGACCTCATTTTTAACGGTAAAGTGTTTTTGTTTATTCATCCTCAGTGTTTATTAAGATCATATTAGCTAAATATTGTAAAAAGGAGCATTGGAAGTGTCCAGGGGATTAACTAGCAAATTATGTTCTTCTTAATTATCTACTTGGATCCTTTCAAATATTCTTTATTCTCTTTTCGCAAAAGGTGACAGATAAACAAATCTATCTACCTCTATCTTCCTTCTTTAGTTTTCAAAATTAAAGTGATTAATACTTTATTACTTTTTATTTGGAACTAATAAACTACCTCTCATTGAATCAGAGGAAAATAATTTACTTTAAACGAATTCAAATACGAATTATCAAGGAATGAACCTCCCATAAGAGAAAACTATTAAAATAAGAGTATTGAATAACATTCCATGTAAAAATAGTTTCTCTGAAATTGATCAGAGATCTCGGAATTTCCCTTCTTAATATAAGAAACAATAAAAAAAATCTAAAAACTTAAAAACATTAAACAAATTATGAAATGGGACATTAGTTAAAAAAAAGAAAAGCAACATTAAATGATCAATGTAAATAATTGCTAAATTTTGGAATATCTCTAAAAATGCCACAACAGAAATAAGGTGGTATTTTTTGTTCTATTTAAACGTCAAGGTGAAAAGTAAATAACTGATAATCCAATGAAACTGAGACCATGCAACTTCCTCTGAACTCAGAACATAAACTGAAACGTCTCATTTGCATTACTATTACGACGGCTGTAAGGAATACCAACATTTTACTTCCTGTTTTCGCCTACTCTTCTTAATGTAATAAATGCACAATCAAAGGAAATTCTTATCCCAAACCACAGCACTGGTATGTATCTATCCCTTTGCATATGCTTGAGTACAAGAGGCGTTTGTACATTTTTGTACACATGTAATTTTTCGCTATCTTAGCTTCTTTTTGTGAACGACATATTTTATATTATAGTAAGGAATAGAAGGAGAGGGAGAGGAATGAACAGATATTACCTGGAATGCTACCAAATAGTAGTGTTGTTCAGCTTAACAATACTACTATAGGAGGCAGTCTGCGGAAGGCAAACAAGCTTCACAAATGATGACGACAAACAGGGAGTTGTTATTACAGTGATATAAATGGCGAGGGATAATTTCTTTAATAGTCCTAAATTTTTTAATGGTCGTAATCAGATTAGGAAGAAATGGGGTTTAGAGGGCTATGAATAAAAAATTAGAAATAGTTTCGTTATTTGGACTCGGATCGAAAATGTTTAGCATGTTGTTAATCAATCATTTAACGTTCAACACTTTTCCTTCTATATACTTTTTCTCTATTTTGAATATTAAGGGAATTATTTGCTTTGAGCCTCTCATTTAAGCTCCACTTCATGGGATCTTCAATTTTCAGCAATTATGTCACATTATCATATATATGCTAAACTTAAATTTTTAAGTTTCGTTTACTTAGGCTTCTTTTTACTGGAGAAATAGAAAATCGAATTTGATTTAACATCAGCCTAACATATCAACCCATGGGAAATCTGTTTAATTTATATAACTCCTTTTTGGTGGCCTTTCTTAATATCTTTTGTTAGCCCTAAAAACTAAATAGATGCATGCAGGTCTACATTATTTAATCGCAGGAATTACGGAAATTAAGAAGTTTTTTTAAGAATTATATATTATTAATTTAAATGGAAGGAATGTCCACAGTGTTTTCTGGAATCCTTAGCTTACATAAATAATCAAAAATCATAAATATAGGAGTATGTTGTGGTATGAGAGTAGTTTGGTTGGATTAAATTTAAAATATGTTTGAGGTTTGAATAAGGTGGGAGGAGGTAGACTTGGGCAAGTGGTAGTAAGGGCAGAGAAAGCCTAATGGGCTCACCTGGGGCAGGCCACACATCAGCCTTAATGCCCTGCATCAATCTAGCTGGCCGGAAATTAGCAATGCCCTAGCCTCACTATAGAATCCCTCCTCAACAATGTCTGCCGCTCCCTCTAGTCGCCCGCTCAATATTAACGCCTTTCACTTACACAACCGTTTCCCACTATCCCAAAGCCCTGCAAATCGTGCAAGCAATAAGTAAAAAAAAAATCCTTACAAATGCAATTAAGATTAGTATGTTTGGTCTAGACATCTGGATAAGAACGCGAAACCCAAAAAGTAGTCAGCCCTTCAAAATCATTACGCTTGGCCATTTCAAAGACATTTGACCAATGTTTAATTCTAAGAACGTCCAAAGAGTGTGCTCTGTGATACAGACATCCTCACTGAAGTAGAGAAAAGCTCTCCATTTAGTGGGATTTGGAGAAAAATCCAATGTCTCGCTACTAAAGTGTTTAGTGTTTTGCACCAGAGAGCTTCCCGAGATCTTATTGATGCGATGTTGACATACTTGTCAAATGGGTAGCCTTACAATGCAGTTCATATTTGTGATTAAAGTAACGTCTACTTATGATCAAAATTGACTGAGGGGAAGGTGGGTTTAAAGAAGTGCGAAAAATCCACTTTTTTTCGTATCAATTAGAGATACAAAACCCGTGTTTAACCTTTTTCGTTTTATCATTTAGAGCTATATAAATTATATTGTATGTCATTTTTTCAACCGATGCATTAGAACGGATATATCCTATATCACTTTGAAATGAAATGCACCTAAATATTTTGTAAACTTCATTTAACAGGAGTACAAGAAAGCCGCGGCGGAGAACACTTCAGATTTTTATTGACGAACCCAATAGATCCTCGACAGTTTTGAGGCAGAGAGACACTCCCTTCAGCATTATACGTCAGCGTGAATAATAACAGTAAAGGAACAGCATGTAAAGTGGTTGGGATATGAAGAGGAATTTGGACGAGCCACTGAGAGCGATGCGAATGAAAAGTGGTGTTGGCGTTAGCTAAGAGGTGTAGATTGGAGACTAGCTGAGTGTTTATGAATGATTGAAGAGAGTTGTAGCGATGAGATCCCCACTCGAGCCTGAAGAAAGCAGCCCTTAGTGCGGCCCATGTTGAAAAAATTGTTACCCTCACTTGTTGCAGGCCTCTCCACCAGCCTTTTGTCTCATTATTCTCTCCTCTTTTCCTTCCTTCCCCCTCTTTCCGACACCTACATAATTTTTCTAGCCCTTTTTAATTCATTTTTTATTTATGCCAGCTCCATTTGAATTCAATCTCTGACATGAATCATGAACATTGTTCACTTTGTTAAATCCATTAAATGTTCTTTTTCTACACTTTAAATATTTGATTTTAAAATGAAATTCTGTACTATTTAGCTCTTGGGTTAGGAGAAACAAAGTTTCTAATACTATTTACCCAATATGTCTTAACTAGAGGATTTAATACAATATAGCAAATAACCATCCCTCCTCTCTCCCCCCCATACTATATATATATATATATATATATATATATATATATATATATATATATATTGTGAGAGCGAGAGGAACTTCCACTGAGACCATCTGACCTAGAATGAGTTACAACTACGATAAATAAAGAATAAAACTGAATTTAGTCTAAATGATAATATATATCAATGACTTGTCAATGCATAAAAAATATGACGAAAACAACTGAGCCTACCAGAATAGAATGTAACAATATAATATTTAAGTTTAAAATATTTATTTAAAATAGAATACTAATTCAGAATGTTTACTGCAAGTTATTAAACATTGTGCTGAAAGGTATAAAAGTTTTTTATATTTTATTATATTATGGTAAAACTTAGTGGTTTTTAAATATTCTATTTTATGTAAATAATATAAACTTAAATAATACTCCATCAGTAAATTCTACATTCGAAGACTCAGTTGTTTTAATAATATTTTTTATGCATGGACTAGTTATGGATATTTTTATCTATTATACTAAATTTCTTCTTATTTCTTGTGGTTGTAATTGTTCGTGTCTCTGACTGGTAGTGTAAGTTGCAAAAAGCGCTAAGCACTTAATATTGGGAGTAGTGACGTTTGTCGTACTCTCTACACAATAAGTTAGATCATGTGATTCTCAGAAGATAATTTACCAGCAGCATTAGAATAAGCAATTCTCAGTAAAAACGTTTGGCACTATTTGGAATGGAGTAATATTTTCTCTCAGCTGGGTAGAAAGACTCAGGGTCTTTAAGATCGAGCATTATGTTCTCCGTCATTTTTTGGCCCAAAATATATTAATTTTAAAGATTTGCCTCACGAAGAAGTAAAATCTTAGAGTAGAAATGAGGTTTCTTAGATCTTAGATTTAGTTTAACCATAAAGTTGAAAACACCAAACGTCAGCAACCAACACATTTGAGAGGAAGTTAATTGGATAAATCTTTAAACGTATTTTGTTTGGCATTGCAATAAGAAATCACCATACCAAATTTAATGAAAGTAGGTCAACAAGTTGAAATCGGCCACACTAACCATAAGGAAAAGTTTCATCTATTTCCTTTAAGTCAGTAAATCAGTACTCATGACGCGATTTTCGAAACATTTCTTCAAATGTTCATCGATCCTACCTAGAAAATGGCAAAAATGAGGCCCGTTCAAATATATATATATATATATATATATATATATATATATATATATATATTTGTATACTTGTATGTTAACGCTCTAGCGGTCGTAATTTTGATTTGATGGCTACCAAACTTGATATTTAATCGTTTTATGTAAAAATTTAGATCAACTTCTTTAATGGCTGAAATCGAACCGGTTGGGGGGGGGGGGGCGTTTAGAGGTGAATTTTCGAAATATCTCCGTTATTATACATCAGATCAAAAATTGTATAGAACCAATCTTATTGGCAATTAACTTTAATATACATATTTTTATATATGTTTATTCTCAATCTTGAATATTAATCGAGATATAAGCATTTTTCAGCCGTCAGAAAACCCCCACTTCTATTCATGTTACATAAAAAATACTGCCTTATGTAATAAACCACATTATTGGTAGCATAAATACCAGATATTGTTTTCAAGAGACCTTTATTACATGAGATAAAGGTTAGACTTAGACTGCTAAAATTTAATTGATGCAGATAAAAATTATTCTGATTAATTATAAATTCATTCATTCTAAATATTGTAAATAGTTTTCAATAAAATTAATACTTTATATTCTGATATATTTCAGTAATTCTTTTCCTTTCCTGTAAGAGGTTGGCAGACCTGTTTGTTTACTTTTCAGAGTGGTTTCTTATTATCGTTTAAGGACTTTTGTATCAATCAAACTGAAATAATTCTTCATATCCCAAAATATTTAAGTGAGGATATCAAATTAACAATCTGTACTTTTTACTTCCGTAATCCTATTAGTGAAAAGAAATAAAGGAAGGAAGAGAAAGTAATGAAATAAATAAAAGTCTTTCTTGGAGTCCTCAATCTCATAAAAAAAAAAGAAACACAAAAAACATTCAATTAATCTTAATTGCTGTAGGGATGGCGCTGAGGCTGAAACAATGCCAATTACTATTTGTTTAAAGTGAGTCGCTATCTTGCCCCTGGTGGCGAGGGACGGATGGAGGGGGTTTTTGAATATAATTATCCAGAAGGGGAGGCTTTGGAATGGGGGGGGGGAGGGCTAGCGGCTAACGAGGGCCCCTCATTAGATCCAGGGCTAGGGACAGACCCCCCCCCCCCACCCCGAAGCCTTATCAAATCTACATTTATACAGCCCCAGAGCTCTTCCATCTGGTCTAATGCTTGCCTGTCGAAAATCAACCTCTGCAACTCACTTCAGGCGGCTAGGCCTTCAGGTATGAAATTTCGTCAACAACGACGGACATATATCCAAGGATTAGAAACATCCTGAGATATATGGAAAATGTAAGGTATGGACTACACTTATATTAAAGAATTGTATAGAAAAAAAAGTCCGTCACGCAGGGGCTGCGTAAACTAAGCAGATTTCTCTCGTGAAGTGTAATAATAGATATATGTACATACTGGTAACACAACACCACCTTGAATAGTAAGTGAATAAATACAAATGGTAATAAGGAATATTTCCCCTCCAGGCGGGAAGTGTCTGAAATGTAAACAAACAGGTCTGCCAACTCTCACCGGAAAGAATAACAATTACTTTAAGATATCAGAATATAACATATTAATTTGATTTTATCTATTTAATATATCTAGTACTGTAATTTATAATGAATAAGAATTATTTTTATCTCAATCACTCAAATTTAAGTAGTCCAAGAACTTAAGACGGGGGGGGGGTCACCAGATCGTATTTGCATGTATCTCGTATAATAAAGGTCTCTTGAAAATAATATTTGGTATTTAAGGTCCGAAAAATGTGGTTTATTACATAACCGAGTATTGTTAGTTTAACGTGGGTAGAAGTAGGGGTTTGCTAAAGGCTAAAACTATAAAATCCAAATATCTCGGTTAATATTCATGATACAGAAAAAAGGAATAGAACAATATTTATAGATAAATAAATTCTTAATAGAATTGGTTATATAAAATTTTTCTACCCAACTTATAATAACGGAATAACGGAGATATTTCGTATTTTCAAATTTCCCCCCTCTAACCCCCCCTCCCACTAGTCTGATTTCAGCCATTAACGAACTTGATCTTCCTTTTTACATAAAACGATTAAATATGGAGTATGGTAACGATCAAACAATAATTGCAATTACTATAAATGTAAATTTTATAGATCATTTTAGTCATTAGAAAACTTTCCATTAAATATTTTATTTACATTTTACAGTGATTTAGTGTACTAACAGGTATATAGGTCTATATTTTCTATACTCTCAGGCATTAGTTCAAATGATATGTATGCCAGAGAGACGTGGACTCTCCCTTCGGGTGATCTTCTAGTCTGAGAAGATACATATTTGTAACTATGTAAGAGTAGCACGGTTCAGTATCAGAGAAACTAATGATACGGTGAACCAGATCTGTGTTATTTTGAATTACAAATCGTTGTGCACGTAGCGATATTTGAACCCAGACAAGCTTTACACAAACATACTGATTGGTACTAGATATACAACTCCCCACAGACCACCATGGAGGAGGGACATTGGTATGTGGGTCACCAGCTGTGAGTCTACAGCTGAAAGAAGATGCTAGGTTATGACAGTGATTAGTCTGAGATGATTATAAGATCCTTCAAGTGGTATTACTACTTCTAGTATGCCAATAAATTAAACTGAATTAGCCTTTATGAAAATGAAACAACAAATGAAAGAAATAAAATATTGCGCGAATGAGTTCATCCACACTAATGGATCTATTGTAAAAAAGAAGACTCCAAATTAACTGGTCTGCCTCAAAAAGGATGCACTATGAAACTAATAATAATAAGATACCAAAAAACACACTGGCATTCATTTACTTCAATTTTAAATCCCTATATTGCTTTCGAGATTTATTAAATAAGATGTTAAATTCTTTTACCATGTTACTTTTTGAATAAATGTTTTCAAAGTCGATTTAACTTTTATAATATTTAATGGTTTATGGCTAGAATGAAACACAACATCACGCCATTTATAATTATATCAATTACCAATTTTAATATCAAGGTAAAGGGTTTGAAGCAAATGAAATAACTTTGTGCTGTTAACTGAAAATTCTTGTTTTCTTTGGTTCTAATCGATGATACTCTATTTTTTGTTTTTTTCGCTCCCGTAATGCACTACCCTATTTTACAAATAACTTTTTTTCTGACTAAATCTTACATGGTTATTAGTTAAAAATTTTTCTATTTTTTAGAAGATATGATAAACTAGTGTTATAATCTTATCCACTTTTTGTATCATTGTCTTCTGTGGGGAACCTATCTACATAATAAAACTTACAAACTATTTTGTTTTGTTAATTATTTTGTTGCACATAAGGAAATGCAGTATTCCACTAACTTCTATTTTGACCGACACCACGAGGCTATCTAAAAATCTGTAAAATGAATATGTTCCTTAATATGTATACGTTCTGATCCTTCTTCCGTTTTCGTTTTTTCCTCTCCCATGACGCCAGTGCTTTCAGAATTTTCACATTCATTTATTAATTTCAATTATTTGTGTACACTGGTTTTCTTAAATTTACTCTATTACTCCCATGGAGTAATAATTGAGTTCATAACTATGAATTTAATTAGGAAATAAAATTCACTAATGATTCATGCCACCTTTTCCTTTAATAATTCTTAACGCTTAAGTGGTATATATATATATATATATATATATATATATATATATATATATATATATTTTAACATTACCCAGTTGGGCCGATTGGGAGGCGCTCCCTGAGGGGAACCTTCCAGAAGGAGGGCAGCTTGTTTGATTGTTTATATATATATATATATATATATATATATATATGTGTGTGTGTGTGTGTGTGTGTGTGTTTGTGTGTGTTTATGTGTCTTTCAACCAAACAGTACCCATCATTTTCGTTTTATCGATACCACAGGTGGCGTTCAAACTCTTCATAAAAATTTACGATCAAGATCGTTAATGGCCAGAATCGGATAATTAGTGGGGGTCCAGAGAATTGTTGACGGAAACGGATAAGACGGAAAATGTTTATGGGTGGGGGGAGAGAATGTAATGGGTGTTATATATTATTTTTTTTATTTTATTCGCTTTGCTTTAACTC
This sequence comes from Riptortus pedestris, assembly GCA_019009955.1. Lineage (NCBI taxonomy): Eukaryota > Metazoa > Arthropoda > Insecta > Hemiptera > Alydidae > Riptortus > Riptortus pedestris. The sequence goes on from CM032228.1 coordinate 114,883,330, forward strand.
AATTACTCACATCATTATTTATATATTTTTCTTTCTCTTTCTGCAATCTTTAATGCTCTATACCCCTACTCATGCGATTTCCACATTAACCGTGTCTATCACTAAATGTCTCTAACGGAGAAGTAGAGAATGAATAAAAGTGACATCATCGTTGTGTCATTACTACTTGGAAGAAATCTTCAATTTTACTCAGCCCTGTATGGTGGATATGTTTTTGTACATGCAAGCTCACTCGGGTTTTAAACGTTGTTTTGTAAATTCAGTAATTTGTTAATTAATGAAAGCACTTTCTTAAAAAAACAAAAGAGTGTTCTTAATTCGAAGTAGAAAACTCTCCATTGAAGAAAATAATTCAAAACTTCGCCGAGTCCTTCCTTTCATTAAAATTTAAACAAAAAAAAATAAAGTAAATAGCTTTCTGTTTCAAGTAAGGTTCTTACATAATTAATTTTTTAAGGTGAAGAGATGAAGAGGATGTTGTTCTAATTGACCCCCGAGAACAGGGACTTATCCCATCGTAGGGAGATAGTTCTCTTGTTCCTTTTAATGATGTTTTCCATTAAGTTGTTTAACATGGGGTTACATGGAGGGGTTGGAGTTTTAGTAAAAAACTAAGTGCTCCTATCGTTGGGCGTTGTCTCTTTCAGACAGGGAGCGGAGAGAGCCGGTAAGCCGCTTAGCTGGCGAACCTGTGTATACACACACAAATTCCTTTATTGTTCCTCAAAGTCCTGCCACTACTCCCAGCCTTCCTCTTCTCCTTATAATCGCCTTACGTCTTAGACGCTTTTCCTCATTCGGAAAAAAAAATCCCAGGGAGAGGAGAAACTACCATTAAAAAAAACATCCTCAAAAGAGACGCTTTAGAAAGACGGGTTCGAAGCGTTAAATTATATATATTTATTTGTTGATGGCTGTTTTAACAATCCAATGTTTACCTAAAATATTTTTATATGCACTTACATACTGATAAATTCAAATTAATGAACTAATTTAAATGACTTATTTTAATGTCATTTATTTACTTCGTCTTGATACCCATTGTGTAATCGGGATGGGCTATCAATTGTTACCACCCTTTTCAAGCCTGAGTGGGACGAATGATTTTTGTTGCATAGCTTCGTACTGATATTCTTGTTGCTCGCATGGGAATCGAATCCAATACACAAGGCTTGCCAAGTTTATTAATGCCTAAGAGTCTAACTGGCACGTCCATCTTGAGCTCCTAACATAACTAAAAAATGTAAAATTTATTATTTCTTTCGCAGCTCTTATTGATGTTATCTCACTAGAATGAACATTTTGTGTGAATAGGTGCTTTAGGGATGTTATTTTTAAATCTGACATATCTGTTGAAATGGTACTAATTAGAGAGCTTGAATAAATGGTAGGAACAATTTTTCAAGAATTAAATGTTTTCGGAAGACTAATTCTTGAGTTGAAGTTGATAAGTGCAAGCCGTGATGATTGCGCATTTGCAGAGAGTTAGTAGCTACCGGCGGAAAGGTGAAAAACGAGGCAGGCCCAGAGAAGGATATTTTTCACGATTAGCCTTCTAGCCACTGAGCTATTAGAATGAACCCTGTGATATAATTAGAAAAGGAGCGAGGGGCGGAGGGTGAGAGAGAGGGGCTTTAAGGAAGTACTAATTGAAAAAAGTTATGGATCCTATTGGCTGAAATATGCGAGGCTTTCCTTGGGAAGGCGAGCTCTCCATTATTCGCTGTCTGCAGCCCCTGCCCTTTAATATATCTTCATTCCTTTCCGCCTCCCAGCAACGGGTATTTACTCTTTGAAGATCCGCGAATACCTCCGCCTCCATCCATAGCGCTGGACACCGCGCCTCTTATTGGACAATTCCTTTCTTTTTATAAAACTCAGCCAGCTACCACCATGTACGACACATTCACTTAAATAATATTAATAATATACAAAATTTATAGAGACATTCCTATTCTTAGCAGATTTCCCTCGTGGAAAATATCCTTTTGAGGTATATAAGTAGGTATGTTTGACAGTTTTCTTTAACTGTTGCCAAAATCAGTATTTACAATTTTGATGTAAAACTAAATGTTCAGGCTATGTCATTTATTAAATTTGCAGAGAGCTAAAACAATAATTTCCAATATTATGAGACACATTGAAAAAAGTACATCAACCATCTTGTTTCTTAAGTAGTGCCTTTTATTGTTGTTATATACATCTCTAGCATGCATAATAACGTAATAGTTAGTATTTTTGTGTTCGACCACTAAAAATCTCATCCTCAGCATAAATTTCAAGTCTTCTTTACAAAGGCTAAACTACAAGAATAACTACAAGAAAACTTTACAACTAAAAGAAAAATAGAAATATGATATATTCAAGACATGTGGAAATCTGTTTGGTTTATGCAATTCCTGCTTTTCATTTGTTATGTAATGAATGGGCTCTTAATCGCTTAGTTTTTGTTTAATAATTACGTTATCTGTTCCTTCGAAAATTAAGGGTTGATAATCGTTACAAACATATGGTAATAGTATATTTCGTACCAAGGGCCGAAAGTGGGCGTTTGCCGGCCCGAGATATTTTTTGACCGAGACGTAGTCGAGGTCATGAAAAGTTCGAGGGCCGGCAAAAGCACTTTGGCCCGAGGCACGAACGCTATTTTTCACCATACTACAATAAATATTAATACGATATAACATTAATCAAAAACAAGATTTTCTTTTGGTTAAGTGTACCTCTTTGTTAGAAGGTTATCTTGTGGTTACTTTGTATTTTGTATACTCTTCGTCATACCTATCTTTTGATTTTGCTGGTAACAAATCTCCCATGATTTCTTTTGCTCTTCTATTTATAGATTCTGATATATTATTAGCCATAATTACTAAATAACTAAACAATAATACGAGCAAAACAAACTAATATAATGTATATTATGAAATATATTAATATGTAGATTTTGCGGCCCTAGGGCGAAATATTCATTTTCGGCCCTAGGGCGGCGAAGTGTAGCTTTCGGACCGCAAATTAGGTGTGTAAATCAGGTGATTACATCGTAGTATGGTGAAAAATATATTATTGACCAGAAGAAGTTAGGGAGGCTGGGAAGGATTTACTCCTCTTCCACCCTTATTTATGATTTTCTAAGATCCGAATCTTTTGAAAAAAAAAATAGGTTAATTGGTTGGAACGTTTCTTTTGACGAATTAATAAGTTATATATATATATATATATATATATATATATATATATAAAATTGTAACCTCTGTCTGTACATTAATTTTTTTCGCGAATTTTCACGATAACTTTTCGTTTCACATGCCATAGACACTATAACTGCATTTTGTTTCTTTCGTGTGTGTTTGTTTGTTTGTGTGTTTGTTTGTTACCTTTTCACGCATAAACGGCTGAAATTAAAAATAGCGATATTTCGTTTCCTATTGGTTTTTCGGCAAATATGAACATAACAAAAGTTGTTTATTTTGTTATTTAGTGTAACGTTTGTTATATACACTTTTTTCGTATACTGAATTATAAACGAGATATACGCTAAAACCTATAGCGGAAGTGAACAATTTTATTTGGGACAAAAGACCCAACCGAAATAAATAAAACTCGGTATGTGTATTAGTACTAACGCTTTCATTATAATAAGCCATACCAACATTTTTAGGGACGGGCAGGAGTGGGGGTTGTAAGGGAGGCCTGAATTTAAAATAGCGGTATTTCGTTTTCTATTCGTTTTTCGGCAAATATGAACATAACAAAAGTTGTTTATTTTGTTATTTAGAGTGACTTTTGTGATAATTCTATTTTGTCTTTTAACAATGTATAAACGAGATATACACTATAAACTAAAGCGGGAGTCAACTATTTTATTGGGCGCTAACGATTGAACCGAACTTAACAAAACTCGGTATGTCAATTAGCATTAATTCTTCAATGATTATAAGCTATATTAAAATGTTTAGGTTAGAACGGGAGTGGGGGTTATAAGGGAGGCCTGAAATAAAAATTCGCGATATTTCATTTTTTATTTGTTTTTCGATAAACATGCACATAACAAAAGTTGTTTCCTTTGTTATTTAGATTAACCTTTTTTTTTTTAATACATTTCTCCAGGAACAATGTGTGGAACAAGTAATTTGCGTAGAAATGTTGATATGCTCGACAATTCTTTCCTATTTGAACTATCAGGTACCTCAGCTGGAAAAATTAATTCAAATCAATGTTAATATTTTGTCCTTAATAGCTGAAATCTATGCATAATGCACAGGAGACGGGAAATATGATAATTTGGAGGACAGTGAAGACTTACATAAAAAATTAATTTTATTATTAACAAATGCCAACAACGGGTATTAACCCTAAACACTGGGACGGGTAAATGTCAAAATATTGTGCAAAGTAAAGCCTTGCCAAAAAAATACCATCACCATTCAGCCTCAAATCAATTCCCGGGCGAAGCCGGGTATCTGAGCTAGTATATATATATATATATATATATGGGGACGCTGCTAGCCGTGCGGGTTAAGGCAAAGGTACATATTTCCCTACAGGTGCAGGTTCGGCCAAGGGAGAACAATTGTTCATGAGCTCGCTATCCGAGCGCGCTATTGTCGCATGGTAATGAATCAGCGGAAATCTAATGAGTATATACGTCTGACAGGCCCTAGAGATAACCAATGGTAATGGCTATCTAAGATCCCGTTCACAAACAGTCTGACACTGTGTGAACTGACAACAACCCCTAGCTTTTAAGAAATAAATTTTAATTACCTTGTATTTCATTATGTAAAAAATGTATATAGTGACGACTACAATTTATATGTACATTATTAACTAAATCATCAGGACTATAAATTTAATTTGAAGAAAGCCAAGCCACATGAGAGATTAAGCCAATTAATACGCATTGCATATCGTCCTACTATAATGTTACTCTGGCAATAGAGTCCAGAGAATGCTTTAATATACCATTTTTTACCTTCCTGAAAAAAAATTGTGTATTTCTATGTTGTGACACCATGGAAAACTTTTTTTTTTTTTAATTACTTAAGATAATTGATTACTATGAACAGAATTTCATACGTGGGTCGTCTAAGAACCCTTTTTATAAATTTACAAACATATGGGACTTAGACTACTCATTTATGTTATAAAAGAGCGTTCAATTAAACGAGGATATAATTTAAAACACAATGAATACAAAATTCATGACAGTTTAGTTGCTTAAACTTAAAAGACGCACTAAAAATATAACATACTCTTAACAAAGAAAATAAATAAGCTCAAAGGACTAATCCACCAAGAAGTGTGCATTCCGTTCATGGAGTGCACAAACTCTAATGAACAAGTTGAACAGGTGGTTGTGAAACCACAGCGGTTTCTGACCACTTCCATACCCAACCCCCCTCAAAAAAACTGAACACCCAAAAAGGCTGGGTAATTTAGAAGGCTTTAAGCTATTTTAGCTCTTACACTTTGGCGTAGACGAATAATTGAATAAACTCAATAATTCAGTACATCCCTTCAAATCCATTAAAGAAGAAACCTGTACACATGATGCAATAATGAATTACTAAATTTAGTAAGTTTATTTATATTAGATCATGTTTAAATACTTTGATAATTATAATAAAATGCGATTAATGAGCCACGGTAAGAACAGTTCAGTAGGATTATCAACTTACAGATCAATGGGGAAAACGAATTATCATTTTCGTTATTAATTAATTCATGACAAAACATGTAAATGTTTTACCAAGTCTAGTTTGGTAAGTTTGTTTGGTAATAAGCAACTATTGCAGCGGCATTCTAATGATTACCCTACAATAGGTGTTACTCTAATTCAGTTTGAAGGAAAAATACCCTTCATTTACCTAAATGCGATTACGATTTAATCCTATTAACTCTGTCTATGATATATCATTTCCTTTTGATCATCTGGGTTGATATTTATTTTTTTAAAAAACAGGTCTTTTTAAAATCTCCGTAAAAGGGAAAATTTGATCCTTATGAATTTTTATCATCTTAAAATTGGACGTTGTCAGTTTCAATTTCATTGTATAGGCTTAAAATAAATATTTGATTAGACAATTGACTGTAGATAATCGAATTATGGAGCTGCAATGAGGATATTATTTTCATGCAATCACAGTTAGAAACATTAGAGTCGGGGTCAAAAATCAAACTCTTAAAAGTATAAAAAGATTCTGAATTACCCAAATCGCCGTATTTTTCTCTGAGACAAATTTACTCTTAGAGTATATCTAATCTACTTGCTCTCTTGCATAATTGCATTTTTCTAATTCTGCGTTCGGTAAACCCCCACTTTACTCAAGTCATGTTAAAAATAAGCTGTTTTGTCATGCATCACTATTTTCGAACCATAAATACCAAATATTTTTTTCATTGTACTTTTAATGTTCGAGATTCATGCAAATTCGGAGTGTGACGACGTCTTGAATTAAAATGTTTCGGTTTAAAATCGAATTATTTATTTGTTCTATACCATACTCCATATTAATCTGTTTTATTCAGTATTCAATATCATACTGAGAGAGAGAGAGAGAGCGAGAGAGAGAGAGAGAGAGAGAGAGAGAGAGAGAGAGAGAGAGCATATAACAACATTTAAAGAATGTTACATTTGCAATAAGATTGGTTCTATACAATTTTTCAATTCGACGCATATTAACGGAGGTATTTAGAATTTTAGAAATTCTCCCCCTCTAAACCCCCCTCCCACTGGTCCGATTTCAGCCGTTAACGAACTTGATCTGTTTTTTACGTAAAACGATTATATATCAAGTTTGGTAACGATAAGATAAAAATTGCGACTGCTAGAGCGGTAACAGACAAATATATATATATATATATATATATATATATATATATATATATATATATATATATACACTCAACCGCAAAAAAAAAAACCCGGACACTTAATTTTTGTCGTATTAAAAGCTAATTTTCAGCAATTTTCTTTATGTGGGTATTCTAGTTATTACAGAGAATTTAGAGTCTAAGTCCATTGAACTAATCCCTTCAGGAATAATAAACAATTAGATAAAACTCAGATTAGATTTATTTGTCGTGAAGTTGATCTATTCTAAACTGTAAGTAGTTTTTTGCACATTTAAACATCTTTAATTATTAACCAAGCATTTTCTTTAATTAATGTTTTATTTTTATTTCGGTCCAGAATAATGGGTCTATCAAACTTAGATGGAAGGCCGGAGCTTACATTACATTGCCAAAACGCTTGGGGTAGCGAAGTCTACCATTCACTGTAATAAAAATGAATAATCATTTTTTTTTTTAAATGTGATAATTTATCTTTTTTTTTATTTTGTATTTTTTTGTAAATAATCAATAAAAATTATTCACTTTTGGCAGATTTTGTTTAAATAACCTATAGATTAACCAATTATTTTAATTAAAAAGATTAATATACATATATATAAAGTATTTATCAAAATTATAAGACTAAATCTAAGTGTCCGGATTTTTTTGCGGTTGAGTTTATATATATATACAGTTTTGAACGGACCTCATTTTCTTCTTCTCCTGGGTAGGATCGATGGACATTTGAAGGAAAATTTTGAAAATCGCGACATGAGTACAACCTCAATAGCTGATTTCCCCTAAGGGAGAAATATCTCCCTTACTATGAGTCTGATCGAAAAATGTTATAAAATCAATCGCGTTAATCCATTGGTGCTCTACAATTGTTATTGTATGCTGGTTTTCTTAACCTAAATATTAAGCTATGTTAAGTTAGTGAGATGCGTAGGATAGATGTGTGCAATGAAATCCCATTCAAGCCAAAGAAAATTTAGTGAACCATTCAATTAAGCGATTTACACTCGCATCTTATTATCAAAGGTTCCAGCTCACAACCTCAATTTCTCAAGCCCCCCTCCGATATCAGACCAATGAAATCCAAAATTAATAAAATTGATGAATTTTATAAAAATTTCTAAACCAATTTTTAATGCTGAGTCAGTGCTCAGTTAAATAACAAATTTAATTGGACTAGGCATTCGTAAGCGTAAACATAAAATCATGGTGACTCATGGACTTGCTGTTGCTTATATTTATTTAACTAAAAAATAATTTATTCTTATTTTATTCATACCCAATTACTTCCAGTTTTTCGTGTACAAATTAATGATAATGTATTACTTATATACGCAGTGCAAGAATCTAATTATATTATACAAGCTTAACAATAAACCAAGGCAAATATAAATAGGTGAAATAACAATCAATTAAACTGAGCCGAAAATGCCCTGTTTGAATTATTAATGAAAATAATGTTTAACGAAAAAATAATGCTTTGAAACTGATTATGCTATTATTTACTATGCACGTTTTAATCATGTATCTAAAGTAATTAATGTTGTAATTCTTTAATTTTAATCTTCAGTCAACTTGAATGATACGAACACATTATTTAGACTAAGAAATTAAATTGATTTTTGAGCAAAGCAAACATATATTGATTTGCTTAATATAGTTAAGAGAGGATTGAGCAAGTGTTGATTTAAGTTATTGTTGACTGAGATTAGTAATTGATAAGAGATAGTAGATAAGTTGTAATATAATGTAATGGAGTAAGGGAGGGGTAAAGTTATTACTTTATTGTGACTATAGAGGGAGGGCGGGAGTGACCATTAACGATATTGGCCAAGCCCTACAGGTGATTCACTCCTCTCTCTCAATACCTCGTCTCCATCTTCCCTTAGCCTACCATCTTCTTACCTCTCCCATTTATATCTCTACATCAATATATTTACTTGCCTTCTCTCAAATATTCCTACCGATTTTTATACATCCTTCTGCTATTCATTGTGAGCAGCTTTTCGCCTTACGGAAATCGGAAATTCATGTTCTATTCCACACGCCATTTTTTAAAAAAAAATGTCTTCTAATTAATTCATCTACTTTATCTAATGCATGAAAAAATAAGTGGTTTATTAATTAAATTTCTCTCTCTCTCTCTCTCTCTCTCTCTCTCTCTCTCTCTCTCTCTCTCTCTCTCTCTCTCTCTCTCTCTCTCTCTCTCTCTCTCTCTCTCTCTCTCTCTCCCCCTCTCCCTCTCTGCTGCAAGGGAGTTGAACGCTCTGTCTAAAGAAATAAAGGCATCATCATTCCGCAGGGCACGTATGTGTGCTTTAGAAACCAAATGTTTAGATTTTTATTGGAAGGCCATCAGCGAAGGGCTAAAATCTACTACCAAATTTAAACCAAAATCTTCTTCTTAACTAGATTAGATTATGTTATACATTAAATAAACATTATTTTTAGTGCAATATCCTAAAATTGTTGTTCTATACATTTCTGTAACCCGAGAATTAAGGATATTTATTTAATATTTTTAACACCGCTACTACCGAGATCTTTGGCTGCAATACATTCTTAAACATACCTCAGTAATGCAATGTGCTCTAAAAACCTTATACATTATTAAGTTCTCTCAGCGGTCCTTTTATGGTTTTAATCATTTCTGGTTGACTGGAACTTGCTGCAATCTCATAAAGTGAATTTAATTGTTATGGACTTCATCAGTTGTTGGATAAATCTCTTTCATTACATATGAATGCGTTATAACACTGTGACCAATTCTTAATCTGGTCATTGTCATTTCTACCTTTCGGTTGGTCCTATTAGAGGTGAAGGTAATTATTCTTCTTTAATCTCAAATAAGTTGTCATAATTCTTAAGTCATTATGCCATTTAAAAAATAACAACCCTTTCGGGAATCCTAGGAATGCGTAACATCACATATTTTTTTTTTTTAAATAATCAAATTATTTTTTTTTTGCTGGAGTGTCTAATAAATTAAGATATTAGGGGTACTTTAATAGTTTTCACAGTTTTTTAATGTAAAAACCTTTGGAAGAGATGTTCAGTTTAAATTGAAATGCTAACAATGTTGATCTAAGCAATATAAATAGAGAATACAGCCAGAGGTAACGTCATTCTAACAATTGGGAAATGAGCTGAGTATACGAAACCTCTACTTGACGGACTTTTAAGAAATTTCAGTTAAGGCGAATTAACAATTAACGTTGTACGACAAGATTTTCGAAAAACTTCCAATTTATGGTATTTTTTCTAGTAACAAGACCACAGGTTCAATGAGAAACTTGATTTTTAATATAATTTTTCAAATGAGCTGTTAAGTCAAGATTAAAAAAAAAACAGGCTAGATCTTCCCAACCCTTCCCGAGCTTAGTGGTTCTGGAGTTAATGCGTCAATTTGCATCTTCAGGTTGAGCGAATAAAAAATGCATTTCACACAAAAGGACATGCTTAGCTTATAAAATGAAAATTAGGAATTTTAAGGAAGGAAATAGATGAAGAGTTGAAAATAAAGAAAGAAAATATTACCATAGCCATTGTTGGAGTGGAATGACAAAGAGCGGATGCAGGAGGACAAAATAGCTAAATTATAAATGTAGAGGTTATTATCTGCTCCCTCAGCAGGTTTTAGCTGCTTCAGTATTTAATTAACACACCCTTCTTAATGAAAATTTCTACCCTTTTTACCTTTTCCTCCCTCATTCTAGCTCCACCCTCCAGCTCTGTAAATAATGAAATTCCAACAATTTGTTTACACTAACTTACATTCTTCTTTAGAAATTAATAATTTGGATAAGATAGAAGAATGCTCATAATCTTTTTTCCCCCCGAAGAGACGTCTCATTTTGAAACTGATCGTTGATATTTTATTATTAACTTCCCTTTTTATAGCCTCAGTCTTAGCTCGTCACAATATTGTTTCATGCTCTGCAGAGATATTGCCAATTATCTACATGACAAAAGCTCTTCAAAGAATATTTTATATCTATATTAATATATATATATAAATGAATTAAAGGCTACGAATAAAATCAACCAAAAACCATTCATACAAGTAAAAGATATATATATGTAAAACCATGTTTATAATTTTAATGTATTAGTATTATGTATTAGTTTACTGTTTCCTATAAGCGGTTTTTTCCTTGTCTTCTTGAACATATATCGTAAATTGTCTTCTTACACATTTCTTCCACTCAGAGTGCCACAGTATTAGAAGCACTCTGAGTGGAAGGTAGTAAGTGAATATGTTAATTAATGTAATCTCCTGAAGATGTTTTGAAACAAGTAGGGATAATTATTGAATGAGTTAAAGCAGAGAAGTGAGTTTTTTTTCTATAAAATGACCAGCCTATCTATACATATTTGAATGAGAATGAGCCACCATATTAATAATACTGTTTATATTTAAGGGTAAGCCATGAAAGACCGCAATCATAAAAGAAAAACCATGGTGGCCATCATGATGAGCTTGAAGATGGTAGGGGATCAGTGGCAACACTCCCGGGGCTGATTAACATCGCAGTATAAGGCCTTTTGCCATCTATTTATTTATTACTGGTAGAACTATCGTGAGGAAATCAGGAGAAGAAAATGATTTTAAAGCTAAAAGTAAGGAAAAGTAAGGGATGTTCGTAAATGAACACTGGTTATTTTCTATATACTTCTCCGATGCTACTCGTATGTCAGAGTGTGGATTAAGGTTACAACAAAACATGTGAGTAACAACGGGTTTATCTCGTCTGGACGGAGATCTTTAGAAATCATCTCGTTTCTTCCCCTTTCTAACCTAAGCTAGAACTAATAATTTAATATTGAACTCGTAGATCAGTTACTACAAAGAGATATCCTTGATTATGAGGTTACACTTACATCCAAACGTATGCACTGCAAGGAGTACGTTACGTTCGATATTATAATTAATTAGTGACAAGTAGTTATTGATAAGAATTTATTAACTAGCACTTAGCCCAATCTTAGAAAGCATGCGGCATAAAAAAATGGGCCCGGGGAATGAGGAGTAGAATAGGTGGCGTCTTAGTAGGTATTGATCGGGGGACGAACTAGTCGTAAGTCGTAAATAATTAGGTTGGCTGTCAAATGCAGGAACACGATACAATGTCGAATAGCTCGACCAACTTCCACTTAGGACTTTGTTTCGCCGAATTATTTAAGCTGTTCGTCACCATCTGTCCAGTCTTCTAAAAATAGCTCTAGTTGTTTATACAAAAGCACAGGTCTCTATCATTATTGGCTGCTAGGCTGTTTTATTTAACACGCGTATTTTATGACCTATTCTTTTTTTAGAAAATTTCCCTTTACGCAAGAAACTGTTCCGATTATCCAAGCGATGTATGTATGAATTTGTCCTTTATTGTGATAATATTGGAATGGGAAGTCCATTATATATATATATATATATATATATATATATATATATATATATATATATATATATATATAAGTTCCTTAAACTGAAAACTTACTTGAAATGGGGGGGGGGTAAAGGAAAGGATTAAAATACAAAGAAGGAGATTTCTTCCTAGCAATTACAAGTATTCAAGATCTAAGAGTATATATTTTTTTATGCAGAGGCATTTTCATTTTCAATATAGTTTTAAGTCCAGTTAACCAATTTTGCCTCAATCTTTCTGTTCTTTTCGCTCTTTTCCTATTCTATCTGGCTTTTCGGTTTTCCCAAAGCGAATTCTTATTACTAAAAGTTTTTATGCTGAGAATTAACAATACTCCTAAAGGTTCAGCCAAACTAGACAGCTATAAAACACGAATAGCTTAGCGTCTTTTATGATAAAACAGCTTGTTCACGCTAATTGAGGACGTATGTATTTAAATTAACCTATTAATTGAGTCTACTATTGTGAATTTTGGTTTAAACTCTTTCGGTGCCACTTATACTTTTATTTCTCTTTTAGCCAATAATTCAGAAGGTCCACCTATGTTAGTAATTAATGTAATATAAACAATTATCCAATAATGGAGTGCCACACTTTACTTTTACTTTTATAGCCAAATGTAGTCATACTTTCAAAATTATTTATTAGCCAGAATGCTACATCTTAATGACGGAGCAATTAATATGAAACTCCTATCTTGAGTCACAAGAGCGAAGTTAGCTTTTGTCATTTTGAAAATAATTTGGGGCACTCGAAGCTAACGCGTCCCCCACCCGTCGGGAAAAGCTCATGAATTTTCACCAGGTTATTAAGGAGAGGGGCGAAAATTTTCTACTCCCACCTCTGGGCCCTCCCCTCTCGCCGGGAAAACTAATATCCAGGCAATTAGGGCCAGTGTTGGTGTAAGGGATCTAGAGGAGCCCTCACATTAATGCGGGCTGGCCCTGGGGCTACGTCACCTGTTCCATCGCCCGTGACTCGAATCCTCATCTACAACTATACTATACTCTCTCTCTCTCTCTCTCTCTCTCTCTCTCTCTCTCTCTCTCTCTCTCACACACACTATCACTCTCTCACTCTCTCTGTCTCTCACTCTCTCTCTCTCTCTCTCTTTCTCTCTCCCCTCCATCTATACACTATGGCTTTCTATATACCTACCCACAAAGGGAAAGTCCTTTTAACTCTATTTCCTCGTATTCCTTCTCCATTTAGTTTTATTTACTGGGTTTCCTTTTCTTTTAGCACTTTTCTCTTTAGGGAAATCAGCTATTGAGGTCGTACTCACGACGCGATTTTTGAAATATTTCTTCAAACGTCCATCGATCCTACCCAGGAGGCGACGAAACGAGGTCTGTCCAAAACTTCATATATATAGATTGTTCTGTTAACGCCCTAGAATTTGCAATTTTTTTTTGATCGCCACCAAACTCCAAATTGAACATTTGAAGTATAACTATGGACCGAGTTCGTCAATTGCTGAAATCGGAATAGCATGAGGGAGGTTAGAGTGGACTAATATCGAAAATTCTAAATACCTTTGTACGCACTTTAGTTTACGCAGCCCCTGCGTGACGGACTTTTTAAACTGATAAAATCTCAATTCACCTATCTTCACCCCTTTTAATATTAGGATTTCTACAGGGGCGTCAACTTCGGCTGATACATGAAATCTTTTTTCATATTACATCGCAGTACAGTTTTCGTAATACAGAAAGTGTGGACAAAATTCATTTTGAGAATAATTTGAAACTTTCGGGACGACTGCAGGCTTTTCGTGGATTTTTAGTCTTTATCAGTATTAATAGTGGTGGCATGCCACGTAGAATAGTTGTCTGCTTTGAGGAGTCACAGAAAGAAAGAGGGAACTGGACATACAATAAAAAATGTTAAGAACCGAGATTTTGGAAATAAATAAATATTATGGGCAACGGATCCTAAGTAGTGTTCAATGCAATTCGTGGGATGTAGTAGATATATTTTAAGAAATAGAATTCTTCCGGGAAATTCGATATAAAAGTAGAAACTAGGTTAGTTAATTAAAAGTTCATAGATCTTATGACTTGGACGTAGCACGCATCAGTATTGAACGTTCCTCAGAACTTCATCAAAACTTAACACAGTCTAAACGTAAGACGAAACGGTCTTCTACATATAATATTCTCTTTATCGCTGCTCAAGCTAGTCGAAATAACTACACATACATACTTCCCTCTTTGAACTATCAGATGATTGCCATAGACATTGCGCATTCATAGGTCTATAAAAAGATCAAACTTTACATTAAGAGTTCTTCAGACATCACCATGCAGACCACATTTATTGCTGAATTTTGCAATTTTGAAATGTTTATTTTTATACTATTGTCTTAATTTGCTTACTTATTCTAGGTTTCCTATGACAATAACAAATAACTTTTTATGAAGGATGCCTACAATTTTGTTTGTTTATGCTCAACAAGAATGAAACAGGTTTAATGAACTTTCAGAGGGTTATCATTTCAGAAATACATTAATAAATTGACTTTCTCATAATCAGTCACCATAAAACTTAAAACTCAAGAAAAAGTTACTTTTCTTGTATTGTCACGAACATACACACACAAGTTTTATAAATTCTTACTCAAACTTAAATATCTTATGAATTAAGCCTTTCCTGAAGTGCGTTATAACAACTGGTGATCATTCTAAGCGATAATACTTACAGATATGTATATTAATATTTAAAAAATGATTAAATTGGAATGATTGTTTTAATAAAGCGATAAAGTAAAAGCTAGCTGGCGAATGTGTGAATGTGTTAATTGTTTGCCTACTGACCTTTGCTCGCTCCGTCTGGCCCTCTCAAGATAGTGCACTCTTCTATTGTACCAAAGGGGGCGAACAACTGGCGTACATCTTCTTCTGTTTGCTGTTTGCTCAGCATACCCGCGAACAGCTTTCTGTCTGCTCAACATAAACATATGTTTTATATCAGTTCGTATAAACATATCATAATTATAATATATAACCATCCCACTCTAAATAACACAAAGTGAGAATGAAACAAGTTTATTAATATTTAAAAAAAATATATAAAATTTTGAAATCTGAGAAATAAAATACTTCATTCACTTTTCCTATCACATTTTTTTCTTCACTTTCAGTTTGAATTCTTTCCGAAAAAAAATTATGCATTGTAGAATAGAATACCCTCATAAAACTAGTGTTTGATATTTATTTAAGGAAAAAAAATCTAAGTAATTATTTTAAAAAGTATCCATAGCAAAGTTGCATGCAGCAAGCTAGGTACGACAAGTAAAATATAGATGCTAGCGTCTTTGAAGAATACCCATATTTTTTTTAAATTGAAAAAAAAGGAATAAAAAGAACAAATTTTTGATTTGAGAAGAAAATGTGATAGGTTTATTTGTTTGTACAAAAATTACAATTGTTTTGGATCACTGAATAATTGAACAGCTCTTTTCTTGATGATAAATTAGTGAGCTAATTAACTAAATAAATAGCTATAACTCAATCTTATCGCCTCTAAACAGCCTTAATATAAAAAAAAATTAATTACTTGGATAACTTAGGATGGAGCATAAAATAAAATATCTCCAGACAAGGTGAACTGAATATGAAAAATATGTCAAAATCAAATTACGTTAAAATTGTTTTTACCGTACAAGAAGTTTAATAACGCCTCTAATAATTTTAAATTCAATTTTGCACAACTTCAAGCAAACGCTATCATAATCCTTAAAATGCATTTAAATGAAAAGCTCTCATGTAACATAACATGAAATATAAGAGGAACTACCATAAACGTTATTAGAAAATCGATTAATTTTGGAAGTATACCTTATCAAATGTTCAACCATACTCCATAGAATATGCAGGACTCATACGTTGCTAAGAGCTAATACAATAAGTTACAACGTATTCTACTGTGCAAACTTAACAGGGCATAGTTACCGAACACATCAGTTGAAGCGTATCAATTAATGAAGCTTTAAATGTTGATAGGTAGTTGCGAATCTCTTAGATTACCGTCCAAGTAATGATTTATAAACCCAAGGTAATTCATTACAACTTAGGTCTTTTAGAACAGAAAAAATATTTACGAAGGTAATTTATCAGCAAGAAAAGAGATTTAAGTTTATATATTCCATTAGGATAAGTGATAAATAAAACATTAGAAATGAATATAAAATGAGACAAACAATAAACCTACTTATAAAGGCTAGAGTGCACATAAAGACGACATTTATTAATTGCAGTCAAGTCCAGTGTGTAATGTGAAGGAGTGAGGGAGAGGGAGAGAGAGATGGTCTTTGCCGAGGGCAATTAACAGATAGGACTGCAGAACAAAAGTTTTCTGGGCCAGCTATTACCTCTCACCCTTCGTAGAGCTCTTTAAAAACTACTTCATTCATTTACTCTTGTTCTCTATGCAACAGGTTTTTATCCCAAGGGGAAAGCCAATATTGACCAAAAACACTTATCTCCCACAACGGCCTTTCAAAAAGACTTTAAAACAAGCACATCTATATAATAGCCTCATTTTGTATATAATACATTTTGTTAATGCTCTTGATGCGTTCATAGGTGTATTGTAATTATATAAATATTCACATGGCAAGAAAATAGTGCTAACCTGTAGGATGACTCTTCCAGAATAGTCTTATTTACTAAAAGTTGAATTAAATAACATTTCTTAAGTAATCCAGCTGCCTTCGCTTTCATTTAATCCGATGATCAGCAGTCACTGATAATATTTTTAATAGTTATGTATCTCTTAGACAATACTAATGTTATCGAAAAGGAGAAAACGTAAGATAAGAACTATAACCAACCATCTAACAATGTTGTTTTAGTCTACTTGATGGACAAATGTAGATAATTTTCTACCATTCTCTAATATTTGAAACTTTAGTTAATAGAGTAGTTAATTGATGTATTCTTTGCACATATTTTTAATGAGCAGATATTAATTGCCCCATAATGATTATTTTCTTGTGGAAAGGTGCAATTATGAATATTTGAGAAGTTGGGTTTGTGTATTGTCATAGGCAAATCACTAGTTGTAAAACCATTCAATGAAATAATGGTATAAACTGAATTTTCGTTACTGAGCTTCTGGCTACATCTGAATGTTAATATTGATTGAGATACGCCTTAGAAATCAAGAATATGGAAGAATTGCCTACACGAATCCTTTATGTTAATTAAAATAAGTTCATTATTTTAACATGTTTTATTCGTTCCTGGGCTCTTATTCACTACTAGGCAGTTATTGCCGAGTGTTTGCGTCAGATACAGATTTTGTTACACTGACACATAAATGGGGAAACCATTTACTGGTCATAATGTTTTGCAATCCTGAATTGGATGTGAATTCTTTTAGTTTGTTCTAACAGTCTTTCACATGAAAATCTGGCCTTTTAAGAGGTTAAAAAGCATTATAACTAAACGGTTGCATGTCAGTTTAATAATAATCTCAGATCATCTTAGAGTTTTTCTATGCTGTTTGTATAAATTTCATCATGGAATCTAAAAAGATGAAATCATAGATGACCATGACATTTTTTTGAGTTTTCTCTTCACTCTGCGTTTATGTTTTGCTTTATCTATAGACTATACTTCAATTGCCACATCAATAGATATAAAATGAACTGAAAGAGCTTCATAAATTGTGGTAAAAGAAAAGGCTAGTACACACTATAATTATTCAATTTTATGAGAGAAAAGCAACTCTAATTCCTCAAAGAGTAAACGGAGAAGGGAAGCGAAGGGGAGTCAAAGGGAGCAGGAAGGACTGGGCTGTGGTTTTCCATTCAACCCTTAAGTGCTTGTAAAACTCCAATCTTCATTAAATTTCCAGCACTTCTTTCCCACTTCTCCCCTTCTCACTTTACATCTTTGGTGATTTAGGGAAAAAAATAATGGGAGAAAAATGGCTTTACAAAATTATGAATCATTTTTCAATTATGGAAATAATAAGCTTTTAAGAACGATGTTTTTATCGTTTTCTTTTTTTAGGGCTTTATATTGACTGAATATAAAAAGCTATCACATTGAGTTCATGGCTTTCGACTTCGATATTATAACATTACAGATAGTTTACTTACATGACAAGAACTGCGCTGCTAGTGAAACAGAATAGATATTTGTTTAGGAAATTACACATTTGTTTAGTTTTAGTGCTTACAAATGACTGTTTTCAAATGCTAGATTGGGTATTGGTTTTTCAAGTGTATTACGACATCTGTGCCAACATTTTTCAATTATTTTTAATTATGGGCTCAATTCTAGCAGAATTTTTAAGACAGACGTCATATTATCTCTTGTTCTTGTGCGGCTAAGAAATAACAGTGGACGTTAAGTCAATTTATATTTATTATAATAAACAATTGGTTGAAATATCATAATTGAATAATGTCCTATATATATTTAATCGTGTCATATTTTAGTTAGATAATTTATTTGGAAGACTACAAATTTCTTTGGGGAGCAAGCTTTTTTGCAGAAAATGCAAGTGAACAGGATTCCATTGGTTTCCTGTGTTCAAATAGCGCAAAGAGTTATTGTAATGCTTAAAAATTATGATTGTAAGAACTGAAGTAACTCTATATTTTTGGTTGTTATATACTTAGTCTAACTTAGTAAATAAATAGGTCAGAATTTATGGAAAAATAATGTTCCTTAATTGAATTTCGTATTTTTGAGGGACGAAGCCGGTCCAGAGGAAGGATGTCTCTCTAGGCCATGGGATCACTTTGGTTTTAGGTGTAAGGATTATACTCCCGATGAGGCGTTGAAGTAAATAACGCGAAAAATGGGAGTTTTAATAAAGTGAATTGAGGAAAATTATGTTTCTATGAATTCTGACTTTGTGCCTACGAGTGATATTAGATAAGTGTTGTTGAATCATAAGTGAATCATACAACTGCATATAATCATAAGTCTTACCCCCTGGTTTCAGATTGTGAAAGTAAAATGCGACATCCTATCTGTAATAATTTGTCTTAACATTAAGCTATAAACATTTTAAATTTATTTGTACTTGATTCAGAGTTGACTTGATTATTACATGCACCGCTTATTTCTGTGTTTGGAAAAGCAAAGAGAGTATCTATTAAATCAGATTTATTGTTGATTATTTTGGTTTTTATTAAATCTACTTAATCAACTACTATTATATTAATGAGCTGGTTTATTTAAAGGAATTTGAAGTAGGATCTATAACCACAGCCCTTAGAATATGTTGGTATTTAAGGAAACGATTTCTTATTAGGAAAGGAAGTAGGAATGAATTCATCATGGAAATGTTTTTGTCTTGTCTGAGAGTTCGTTTGTTCATAAACAAGTGATACGCTAATATGAAAAATGATATATAAGTATGTCCATATGAATACATGTATATATATAAAATTACAGAAACGTAATTAATTTACATCTAAAACATTTTACAATGGCGCATCACGAAAACACATGTCTAAACATACTTACTGTCAACACCTTGATAACACAAAATGCACACTAAAGCTATATAGAGAGCAAAAAACATATCATGGGAATACGATAGCAGTTATGAAGGTTAGGGAATTAAATATACATCAACAGCCCAAAAAAATAAATTTCTTCCTTCATTGCTTGTGATGAAAAATTGATGCAAAGAGTAGAAAGGCCCACAGGGGTAAAATTAAACAGTCCTGAAATGGATCTGAATAAAAAAAAAAAAAAAGTGCAAATGGTTGAGGGAAGGTACATAAAACAATTACATTCACGAAGGTAAAGGAAACCTAATCCCCAAAATAAATCAAAACAGATTGAAATTTTCACGAACATGTTTTTATTGTTATTTTCAAAATTAAAAAAATCGAGAAAAACAAAAAAAAGACCCTATCATACACAACAACAATTTAAGAATAAATAACACAACACTCAGTAAACTAAATAATGTAACACATCTAACGTATAGTGTAAGTACTAAGAAAATAAAAGTAAAAATAAACAAAATATAGTGCTAGGAAACGGGCTTAAAAGTTGAAAGCTTGTTACAACATTTAGATTGAATTAGACAACACCTATATATAAAATATATATACATACGCAAATATGTTTATTGAAGAAAGAGGGTAAATGGTGCTTTGTCATGCTTTTTGGTATATAGTTTATTAGAAAGATTTAACAAGGTTAATTGAATATCATTCGAGAATCCTCCTTTAATTAATTCATAAATGCCACTTAAATTAGGAGTCGTTGTATAAATATGCAAAGATTAATATTCTTGAATTAATAGTATCAAATATTTTATTTATTGAAATAGCTATTTAACTGCAAATTTGAGAATAAATCTATGTTTAGGCAGTGAAAACGTGCTTTTAGAGTTAAAACAGGCAACCAGAAACCGTTATTTAATTTATGATATAATTACATTAGTTAATATCATCTCCAGATTTTTTGCTCTCTTCGCAGATAATAGTAAGGAGGCCTATGGTCTACATTATTATAATTGGCCCACATTTTTATCTGAGGTTCTTATAAAGAAATTGATGTCTCTACTTTATTTATAATTTCAGTTATGGTGAAACGAGATGCTTATTGTCGTCTTGTCAATTAGATTGAATTTTTAATCAACTAGATTGAATTACTTTATATAATTTATTGAACGAAATAAAATAACCAGATACATCTCAAAATATATTTTTTTTCGCTCCCTGTTTTTTCTTAGTAGTCATTAAGAATATGCTTTAGCATAAAATTTGGAAAATTGGCTCATTTGGCTTCTTCGTGAACTATCAGTTTTATAATATAAATAACTGTGATTTTTGTCTACATTTAGTTGTTGATTTTCCATGATTTTTAACGTGGTTTGTAAGATCATATTTTTAAATATAATTTTATTCAACTTATGAAACACGTACCAGCTACGTAAAATAATTGCATTTTTTAATCTTGGAGAAAAAATTGTATCGAATACGGAATTTTTGAAAAATCTTGGTTTTTACTATACAATATCAAATAATTTTAAGATAAATGATAATTCCATGACTTACTGAATTTTTAACTGAAATAATAACGTTTACCAATTTTTTCCTTAATTATTACTGTATGTTTTCATTTTAATTGATTTAAGTTTTTTTTTTTCTTTAGAAACTGACGACATATCACAGGAAAGGAAAAGGATTGGAGATGCTGGGATGGAAAAATAGACAGTAGAGGCAGACAGAGACATTGAAATACAAGTAGGAACAAAGAAGGGTAAAATTAAACAAATAAAAAGAATAAAAAAAAGAAAACAACTGGTGCTATCTATGCAGCCACAACGTCGACAACGGCCAAAGTTGTTCAGTCAAGTCTCTGTCACTTGCTTCATCTCAGATACTTTCTTACTTTCATATATACGAGCTGTTTTCAAACTGAAAGAATAGTTTACCATTATTTCTTTCTTTAATTGTTTTGGTGTAAAAACTGATTGATCAAATAGAATCTCATAGCGGTAATGTCTAATCTTTAATTTTATATATTAGCAGAATAATCTAGATCACTCTTATTGGCACATCAAATTTGATATTTACATTATCTGTTTTTAGAATATTCTTGTTAAACAATTTGAAAACAATATTACCGTTTTATCGGTAAATTTATACTAAACAACTCCGCATATTAACGAGAAAGAAAAAGCCCAATAATGAGAAGCACTAAAAATGAGTTGAAATGAATGCAATTAACAAATTAGATTATTCGTTTAGCTTAATCTTGTGAAATGCTATAATCCATTAACTATAAATTATTTTTAAAAAAATATGTATTTATTAATGACCCTCAACAAAGCACGATATATTAATTTCACGAATACAATTTCAAGATATAATAAAAACATGTATTTAAAAAAAACAACGTTGAATTGGACATAGGTAATATTGAATGTTTTCGAATATGATATTACAGATTACCACGAAAAAGAGAATTATTTACATAGCTTCTAAGGAATAATGGCATGTCTGCTTGGATTAAAAACTCACATAGTCACTGAATATTGATTCTTCGGTCTCAAAATGGATAAGTTAACAGTTTGTAGAAAAGTCGACTGGAATCTTTTTATTTCTTACGAAATCTACTACTGATATCTTCTCATCACAACAAGATGCTTAGATTACTCATAACATTTGGAGTATTTTCCTATTGGGTTCCTGTCATATTACGCTTTCTCTTGTATCTCTAAAGCTATCAAATTAATCAATGTGATTTCCCGAGGATCTTAAACAACAATAGGCAAAACCGGCGGCTCCCGTTAAGGAAATTTGAAGACTTTTTCTTCACAAAAATTAATTTTTATTCATTCTACCTTGACTAGCGGTAGAAGAAAAACAAAACTCTTTTACAATCCGAAAATCCAAATGTAAACCCTTTAAACAAAGGAAGTGGGAGTCCAATATATACTCACTCATATGTTTTCTGACTTGTTTAGTAGAATGGTATGTAGAACATGTATTCACGTAAACTGAGAATCACCCGGTTAAAGGGTTAATATGATGATTATTTAATATGACTCTTGTTCTTAAATCCACATTCAGTGGTTACAATTAATTTATTGGTTTTTCTTTATTGTACAGCAGAGTGAAGATCGATATTCCAAAATGCAGTTTCCAGGTGAGGAAAAGGTAAGTCTAAAATAATTTACATGTAAAAAAACGGTACAAATGAAACAATGAATTTAAGGTTCCATTGGTTATGCTTCTCTCTGGATCTTGGACAATCCTATTTCGTTTACAGGAGACAGCTACATCCCAAAACATTCAGAGCAACATATTATTCAATCCTATAATATTAAGCGTTATCTATATAACAACTAATATACCTGATATTGATGGATTTTATATTTTGAGATGATGCTGTTACAATTCGGAACCCATATAATGTATTCCGTTAAATAAGTTAGTTTTTAGCGGATATGTCCTAGTTATGAGGGTACATCAGCTATGAAAGACATGCATAAGTCTGATTCTTGAATTAACTATAGACTGCAAAACAGAATGAAAAGATGATTAAATACAATGACCCCGGCTAAAACTATTGAGACGATTGATAAGTACAATTCTATTCTCGGAGTGTGTAGGCAAAGTTATTAGAAAGGTTTTTTTTTTTTGACCTTTGTTTACTAGTATCTGAGATGAGCGATGCTATATTAAGTAAGTGAGTCATTAAGTCCATGAGGTTCTGTTCTACAGTGCTTTACCTTGGCGCCTATGCGCTTTCTTATGCGGGCGTGGGGCCAACTACTTGCCAGTAGGATCCGCCCTGGTCCGACATCCCCTCTGGAAACACACAACATGTCATACCGCCACAAGACCTCCACTGATGCTCACACCGCATCAAACCAAATTTTTTTATTTCTATAAATTTCCTTATTCTATTTTTCTTTATGACCATCCGAAATGCATTTTTTTAAAAAAAAAAACATCTAGTGATAATTAATTGTAATTGAAGAGCTTTTGAAAACATTAAATAAAAGTAAATATCATCAAAAAAATTGGTAACAATATATATGTAACCATTAAAACAGAGAATATTTTAAAAGAAATGAGTATAGTCCCTTAAAAATACAACACAACCATTAACATTTTATTATAGTTACCAGTTATATTTTGTCTGAGTTTGTTGTAAATTGAGGTATATATCATCAGTTAATGAATATCACAAAAACTACCTTTTGAGTAAATATTTTATACATATTCATAATTCTTTATGTTCCATTTATTTTTTTAAAAGATATGCACCACACTTATTCAATACTTAGGATCATCGTATGTAACGTGTACAAAGCATTGCGTCACGTAAGCGTTGTAAAATGACTGATAATGTATACCTTTAAATTAAATTATGATAATTTATACCTTTAGATTTTCAAAACCAATGGTTTTATATAATTGGTAATTATATATCTTTTATTACCTTCTATGATCTTCACAATAAATTGAGTATCTAGGATTACCTATATTTAATCCAACAAATTAAATATAACTAATAATACAAAATACAACTTTATAAATGCATGATACATAAATGTAAATATTTCTGCCTCGATATTATTATTCACTTTATAAAAAATTTCGAAACAATTCTTTAACAATTGAATGTTATTACAACATTTCCTCTGTTTTTCTGGTTATGAGATCTATCATATTCAAATTATTTTAGAATATTACCACAAAAGTACGAAATTAAAAAGCTATCAGTTTTAATGGTTAAGACACATAAGAGTAAAAAATACTGAGGATCAGATTTTTATAAGAGTTGCCGTAATGAGAAAAAACATGCATTATGTTTAAGGGGGTTTAACTCAAGGATGAGTAACCAAATTGGAGTAATAAAAACAAATAATGCGCTTTTGCGAGTCGACATCATTGCGAGAGATTTGACTGTACTTTAACCATGAAACGTTGGTTGATGATGTTTTGCATTTCTGGCAATATTGGAACCTATTTGTTTATGTACAATACTCTGCTCGTAATCTATTGACGTAAGAGATTAAACTGAATCAAACGGTTATCTGACTAACATGTACATGTCAATAAAACGTGGGCCCTCATTAAGGGAAACTGGAAAGCCCTTCTGCTCAGGGCGAGAGGAGACATGAGAAAGATATATGGAACCTTGAAAGGCAAGAACGGATGACGGCGGTTCAGAAGTAACACCAAAGTGATGTAGTCAAGCAAAGTATTAT
The DNA here is from genome assembly GCA_019009955.1 of Riptortus pedestris. Taxonomy (NCBI): domain Eukaryota; kingdom Metazoa; phylum Arthropoda; class Insecta; order Hemiptera; family Alydidae; genus Riptortus; species Riptortus pedestris. Next base: position 114,908,313 of record CM032228.1, read on the forward strand.
TTGCGCTATTAACTACATAGATAAGATAGCGATGGATGGGTCACGTCGTGAAGGAGCTCAACTGGCTACACAGGAAAAAGTCCGGCACGCAGAGGCTGCGTAAACTAAGCAGATTTCCTAACACACTATTGTTCTCATCTCCCACTATATTTTACATTTCTAAGTAATAATTGGATGAGTAAAAGTGAGGGTTTACTGAAGGCTGAAAACAAGAAAGCACGAAGAACTCAATTTGAACTACGATAAAATGTATTGAACAACAATTTTAGGGGTTTAATAGTTCTAAGACGTTGGTTTTATAACATTTTTTGATACTAATAAAAATAAGAGATATATTATGAATTTTGAATTGAATCAAATTTCCCTCTAACCCCTTTCCCCGATTCTGGCCCGATTTCAGCCATTAATGATGATAAAATTTAGTGTTAATGAAACAATTAAATATAAAATTTAGTAGAGCTCAAATAAACATTTTCGAGTTGAGAAAGTAAAATCTTAAATGATGACGTCATCACACAAGAAATTTGTATTTACCTACTACAGTAAAAGTTCAACGAAAACAATACTTCGTATTGAAGCTTCCAATAAAGTGGTTCATAATATAGCAGCTTATTGTTAATATGACTTGAGTAGGAGTGAGGGTTTACTGAAGACCGACAACTAAAAATCTCCAATATCTCGGTTAATATTCAGTGTCCATAAAATATGTATAGGGCAGCATTTATAGGGCATTAACTTTGCAATAAGATTGGTTTTATAAATGTTCTCGATCCGACCCCTAAAATAACTGAGATGTTTCTAAATTCCCTTCCTCTAATCCCCCCCCCCCTCAAACTTGGATCGTCCATTATCCAACTTGATCTTTAATTTTTCGTGAAACGTTTAAATATGGAGTTTAGTAACGATCATACAAACATTCCATCCACTAGAGCTGCAAAGAGGAACCAGGCTCAGCTTGGGAGGACTTGCGGAGAATAGGAGGTTCACGGAAAATGACCGCATGGAATGGTTTAATAATGAGGCAAACTTCTAGAATGGAATGTCTAGAATTGATTATTTCATCTTTGGGCTTGTTAAGGGATACTAGCCTAAAATAATAGGGGTCCAGTAGAAGGTTTACAGGAGTTAAATTCCTCTAATATTCGATACAATTTTAAGAGGAGGCAATATTCAGGACACCATACTTCGTTTAGCTTATAGCCTAAATCAAGCCCGGAAATCTCAGAAAGTCCGCTGAAAATAGCTACTCTTGGAGAAAAAAACCAAAGACGTCTGAGAACGGTTGGAGATAAACAACCGTGCTGAAAATAGCTAACCTGCAATTTATTTGCGCTTTCGTGCCAATTCTCGAATCCGAATTTTTAACAGCTGTTACATTAATCTGTGTGAGATAAACCAAAATTGAGGCAAAATATCTCACTTCAGAGTAAAAATTATATGCCGTGAACCAAATGGATCCGTGCCCAGTGATGGTCTATGCGATTTTGGATAAATAATTCAGGCAAAAACAGCTATTTTAAGGAATGCAAGATTAAAAAATAATAAATAATTGAAAAAGTAAAAAAAAATAGATTTCTGACTGGAGTAAAAACAATTCTTGGTCTTCATTTTGGAACGCACATAATGATTAGCAATAAGAGAAGGTCACACGATGGTTTGCTTGCTCCACCCAGCTCAGAGTCTGCTGATACGTAAACATCTTTATGTATTCACGAGCTGAATTATTTACTTCTAAACTTTACTCCTTAGCCATAGTCAGTAAGCGAACGAAAGAAAAGGGACTAAAATTGAAATTTAGAGTAAGAGGAACAGTGTTAAGCCAATACTTCCTCGAGATTATGTTTGCGAGTCGAAGATCGAGGATGAAGCATATATTATAAGAATGTACGTGTGGCGTTAGTGAACAAAACAAAGACCAGTTCTCGTTTGAAAAAATATTTCATTTTCCAAATGAGTGAAATAAAAAAGTTCGATCGTCAACTATCAGGAGGGTGGGGATATTAACGTTTAAGGATATGCAAGTTGAAGTTATTCGTAGAATCATTAAAACAGTACCGGGATAAAGAAAGTTTCGTAGAAGGTTATCTCGCCAGGATGAAGGAATTATTGAAGTCTTGAACATTTTTCTTCAAGCATGAAGATCGATAGGATGCAATCGGAACGACAACTTCCTAAAGGTCAGTTTGATTTTTGCTGTCGTTTAGCAATTTAAATATATATATGCGTTCTTAAATGATTATTTATTTATTTATTAAGGAGCATTCGCTGCGTGGCGATATTGCTCATCAAAAAACAATGAACATAAACAAAATAAAAACCGAAAACAGTAACAGAAAAAAATTAAACAATACAATTGCAACAGAACAAACTAGAACTAATAAAAAAAAAACGCAACCAAATAACAAAACTCAACCAAATAACAAAACACATCCAAATAACAAAACACAACCAAAGAGACAAAAAAACGAATCAACAAATTAAACAAAAACGAAAACTAAACATTAAATTAAAAAAAAAAATCTTACAAAGAAACTAGTAAGAAAATATAATGGGCATCTAAATGGAGTAAAAGAAATTTAAATAACTGAGGTTTAGATATATTGAATTAGTACATTTATCTAAACATTTCAAGTCATTTTCATTTAATAAGATTTAAAATTCACTCAAAAACCAAACAAAATAGCAGCCTTGCAGAAGTATTAAAGATGTACACTAGCTGATGCTCAACATCGTAAAAAAGTCCGTCACGCAGGGGCTGCGTGAATTAAGCAGATTTCCCACGTGAAGTTATACAATAGAGAAATCTCCATACGAGAGACGAACACTTACGGCAAAGGGCCGAACTAGCTTTTGGCGGGAAACTCAGTCGTCCGTTATCGGCCCAAATTTAATAAAAATGCAAATATCTCGTTTATTATTCAAGATAGAGAATAAATGTATAGAACAATATTTATAGTAAATTTAATTTACAATAAGATTGGTTCTATACAATTTTTTGATCCGACGTATGGTAACGGAGATATTTCGATCCCCTCTCTAAATCCCCCCCTCCCACTGGTCCGATTTCAACCATTAACGAACTTGATCTGTCTTTTTGCATAAAACGTTTAAATATCGAGTTTGGTAACGATCAAACAAAAATTGCGACCGCTAGAGCGTTAACAGACAAATATATATATATATAATTTTGAATGGACCTCATTTTCATCATCTCCTGGGTAGGATCGAAGGACATTTGAAAAAAATTTTCGCGTCATTTTTATAACCTAAATAGCTGATTTCCCTTGAGGGAAATCTGCTAAAAGTGCGTAAATACATGTCCTAAATGTCTTTTTTTTTAACTTTTTATTTGGGAAAATATTAAATGTTTTAGTTATTTGCTCTATTCGATAATAAGAAAATGTCATATATCCTATTTTTCCAATGTTCCTTGTTTTAATACTGCTGGGAAATTATAGACAACCAGTCATTCAGAAACCATGAAGAACCGAGTCAAAAGGGAATTAATTGATGATAGATCGGTCAAGGCCACTGCTGATGAGTATTTTAATAAATGAATACAATGCCTTGTCTAGTCCAGATGACATCATAGCTAGTAAATCGATCGGCATTACAAAACTTTGAGAACGGTCGTAAAAGAGAATACTGGCTTACATAACGAGGGCTACAATTATATAATCCTTTATTGTGAATTTATATTAGCAGATGTGCTTTAAGGAAAATTAGCTGTTAAATTTATTCTTATGGTGAGGTTTTGAAAAATATCCATCGAACATTTTGTTACACACACACTCACACACACACACACACACACACACACACACACACACACTAACACACGTGCGCGCGCAAGCGCACACACACACACACACACACACACACACACACACACACACACACACACACACACACACACACACACACACACACACACACAAACAAACAAACACACACATACACGAGCGCGTTAGAAACTAGATGGCTTATATTAATAAATCAATATCATAATTAGTAATACAATAACTGTCATGTGACATTGTTATTAAGAATACAAATATTTCTTTTTTTAATAACTAGGAAAAATAAATAAAAGTGCCTATTAATTAAGGATTATTTAATAAATAAACGTGACATAGCAAAAATATTGAAATACATACACTTATTTTAGTTTGTGCCCATTAGCTTTAAAAGGAAGAACGATGGAACTTATTTTTCCAAACCATCAATTTTTATGAAGAAGAAGTTACATTTTTTAATCCTTAATGATGTAACATACATATTATTATTTAATAAATGCTCGTCACGTAGGTGCAGCGTAAAATAAGCAGATTTTCGAAATGCTGGGATGATGATGTCTTCCCTCAGTCAACTGTCTTTTGTTTTGTTTTTTAAATATCCTTTATTGAGTTATTAAAAGAAATTGACACAATAATTTATAGTGTTCCTTCTGACCACTAGAATATTACAAAAACAAAACATAAAAACGAGATTTCCATTTAAATAAAAGATTGCTTATAAACGCAATTGAGTATAAGTACGATGACATATTGCATCTTAGTGAATAATACGATGATTTTAAAAATTTGCAAATTTAAGTGACCTTACTAGCTAATAATATTAACAAATATAGAATCGTTTTATATCGTCGCATGACAATGATTAAATATGATTTCAGGGAGAATAGGGATTAAGATAAATGTGTTTACATGTCTTTAGTCTAGGCTGCTAGGCCTTAATTCAATCTGTTCCTTATGTTGGAGTAAAATGTGCTTTGTTCGTTTATTCACGTATCTTCGAGTGCTTTGTTTGTCATAATTATCTAATTCATTGGTGAGTGGGTTATTTTTGTGTTTACAATATTTGAAAAACTTAGTGGTCAGCTTATGCATATATGTCTTATTAACGGGCAAGTTGAAATTTCATGTAATCGTTGTATTCTTGTATGACAAGGGGAGATTATACACAATTCTCAGATATTCATTTTGAAATGCTTGTAGCTTTCTTTAATTCGTGTTCGATATATAGATCCATACGGGGCAAGCATATGTTAATTCTGATCTAATGTTGGCTTTGTATAACATTAGTTTATTCTTAGGGCTGTTTCTAAGTGCGATTAAAGTAAGGGTAAATCTGGAAAACCTCTTTGTTAACTTTACCACACGTTTTATTTATATGTTCTGCAAATGTTAATCCATTCTCTAATATTACGCCTAAATTTTTAATATATTTTGGCCAGGATTAGTCAGGAATTTTTGGTCTCCTTTTATTAAAAATAATGGCTTGAGTTTTGACTTTGATCTTACACTTAGTAAATATGGATAATTTGTTGAAGCTATTATGGAGGTGGTTTATTATTGTATCTATTCTGTAAGAAGACTTGTATGTGGCCATATCGCCCGAAAAGTGGGGTAAAATAGTGTTTTTTACTTTTAGGAATATCGTTGATGTAAATAATAAAGGAAATTGAATAAAGTGCCGATTCTTAAAGTAGGAACAAAATGTTCTATTAACGAAATATGAGCAAATAGGTTTTATCAAATAAGAGAGGAACTTTAATTCGTTTAATTTATATATAAGCCCTTACTGCCAGACTGTATCGAACGCATTCTCAATGTCTAGTAGCAAGAGTCCCCTATGTTTATTATTATTATAGCCTTTGGTAATGACCTCAATTAGTCTTGCTAATTGTTTATTTGAGCTATGTTTACTTCTGAATACAAATTGTTTATCTATTTTAATTTTCTTTTAGGTTAGGTGTTTGTTGACTCTGGCTACTATTATTTTTTCCATGGCTTTTCCAATTGTGGCTTAAAATACTGATGGGCCTGAAGCTCTGAGCTTCATGTAAATTCTTTCCTGGTTTCCAACAACTTTCTATTTCTCCCGTAATAAGAAGCCTAAGTAAAGGTCTTGTAATTTAAGCTAGAAAAGAGATGCTTAGAGTTACTTTCAGTGAAAAGCACTTCAATTGAGTTGGAAAAGGGATGTTAAGTGAGGGATAAAAACTAAAAAAAATACAAATAACTGTTAACATTCGAGTTAGAGAATAATTTATAGAGCAACAATTGTACACTGCTGCATTTCCAACAAGATTAGTGTTATGGCATGAAGGAACTGTTCTAAAAAACAGTTTGTTTAGTATATAACAGCAACCAGGTTAGTATATAACAGAAAAACAATGGACCCAAAAGTTAAACCAAGGAAGGTATGAAACGCAGAAATCGACGGTCTAATGGAATCCATAAAGTACAAGAAAACAATGGCTATTCTTTTTAAAATAACCTTTAACAGGATAACAACAAAAATAGACAAGTATTAAAAGTGCAGACGGAATATATCGATACTATTGATTTCCCTAGTTTCATAATGAATAATCTCACTATTTTCATAATTACATAGTCGCGTCACTTTTGGTGTAGGAATAGAGGCCAAGCTTTTGTTCACATTGCACTGGGGGGTCAATGTTGATCAAAGACATCTTCAGGTTTTAATAAATTTGCAAATACATATTTCAGGAAAACAACTAAAATGTTCGATCACATAAGTTCGATTCTGAATCTAGAATTATGATCACAAAATGGAAGAATTAATTGGCTACTTGAATGTAGAAAGAGATTATAATATATATATATATATATATATATATATATATATATATATATATATATATATATATATATATATATATATATATATATTGATACATATAAATCAAGAAGTTACATACAAGTTGTGTTACATGTAACCGCAATATGTTACTGACTTAGCAATACGTTATTCTTACTGAAATTTTAGCTAAGGAATAGTTTTATAACTTTCTACACAGTAGATGGACCATAATAAATGACTGAAGAAATCAATGGCATAAAAGGGTGAGGAAAAAAAAAAGTCCCAACCACTGTAATGGGTTGGTCGGGGTTGGGGTAGGAGGAGGGGGTGAGAAGGGGTGGGGGTTAATGTGGGGAATATATTCATGAGACGAACCTGTGGAAATTTATTACCCCCCAAGCCTTGGGTTGCTGGGGAAATATGCAGCAACAAGGAGAACCTGAAGCAGGGATGCCTATGATGGAAGATACTCCTATCTCCAACTTAGGCTAATCACAATCTCATATTCGGGAGCCAAGATCTATATACGTGCCCAACCCCACCGAAATACGGCCAGCGGAAGTTTACCCTAAGGGATGAACTTGTTTTTCTCCACTTCCAGACAACGTACGCTCCGTTGCAGGGACCTTCTCTCTCACTCTCCAGAGGATATACTCAAATGAAATATGGCTTTACTTTAGCATTACTCACCAATTCTCGTTTTGCATTAGAAGGCAGAAAATGGTGGAAGTAATATAGAGTTGTGGTTTTATTGCCTCATCGAACTAAGGAAGCTGACACAATTCAAACAAAATAAAAATATACTCTATTATCCAAGACCCAAATTACATGAAAACACATTACTGCAAATTATAATTCAGTTAGTACACTAGCACTCTGTCATATATCAAATATCTGTCAGTGATATCTGAAATAAATATATACCCTTCTTTATTCAGCTCCAACATGCTGTTGCAACAGTGATTGCAAAGATTAAGGTAATAGCTAGAAAAATTGTACGTCCCTTCCTTTTGAACTAAATGCCCAATATGAACTTTTAATTTTCCGTTTACCGTATGGGGCATAACTAGAATTTTTTTTTTACTGAAATTGATGTGAAAATCCTATAAAAAAAATATAATAGATAATATTAATTGGTACGTTTGTTAGAATAGTTGCCTGAGCCATTACAAACTATTAAATCCAAGGGGTTTCAAAGCAAGCCGTAAAAGTTGTTTGCTCTTATCCACATAAATACAACTATAATGTGTGTCTGAAATTCTATTTAATCCCAGGGGGAATACATTTTTTTTAGGTTTCAGGTCACTCTCTCTATAAGATCGAAGTCATAAAAATGGAGAGTCTTGTTTGAGAGCCTCTTTGTCTCCGAAGATATCTATGGATTTTATATCTGTTATCTACTATCCCTATGCACACCGTAGGTTGAATGAGTTCTAATTTTCAACTAGGAGAGAGAATTTACAACTTTCAATTGCTCCTTTTATATTGGCAGTATAGGAAAAACAATTACAGAACAAATTAAGAACTTTAAAGTTTCAACATACCGTTGCGAAACTGAATTTATTAATTTCACAGAATTGACAAACTTTATATATATATATATATATATATATGTGTGTGTGTGTGTGTGTGTGTGTATACGCGCGCACACAGACACATACAAAAGACCGTGGGGAAACGGTGTTCATTTTTTTACGGAGCTCTTGGAAACTAGAAGATATAACTAGAGAAACAAAATGTTTAATTGCGGAACGTATTTTGTGTCTTGAAAGAGGTAATCTATATAGCTTGATATGTGGACTCCAAAATAAGGAGTTAGGACACATGTAGGTATCTTCATTTATTTATTGGGTTACACTGTGTGAAATTAAAGTTGTTCGCAGGCCACACTAAGCAGAACCTTACTTGATGAATCTGCTGACTTATAAAAATAGGTATCTGGGAATAAAATACCTAATTCAAAGTATTCAATAAAAACAATAATTCCAAATTAATTGTTGTACTATTAATCTTCTAATTTAAAACAATTTTTCTTATTAGGATTCACTTCTGAAATGAATTTCAACAAATAAAAGCTTGGTGAGCTAAACTGAAAATCACAAAACATGTTTCATTCTCAAAGCCCACGACCAGCGAAAGTGTCACGAGTTACTAAACAGCCATAATTCAATCACTCTACCTTATTAATAATGAGAAATCACTAATGGTCACTATGGGTGGTGTTTTTCACCTAAAGCATGTTGAAAACAGACATTTTAATTTTAATGTAAACAAAAGCTATTAATCTGAGAGATTTTAGAAAACCTTTCTTCCATTTATAAGCCCTGGAAGAGGGTGAGAAAAAATCTTAGGAGATGAAGGCATTTTCCATTAAGGACAACAAATAGCTGAAAGAAAGCCAGCTGAGAGCTAAGTCTTAAGCGAGCTCTTTCAATAATAAAACCCCTGAGCGGCCATTAACTGGTCTTGTGTTGCTCTCGACTTCCAGGTCTCGGTAAAATATTCAGGGTAACGCCCGTATTTAAGCACCAACCTGCCAGTCACTTTATAAGCCTTTAAAAAGGGATTTCCATCAACGGCTACTGGATTTTTATTTAAAATTTGCTGTAATTAATCTTTATTGATGGATTAAACTTTATGAGTTTTGAAAATCATGTTATTTTCTTTTAACAATTTATTTATAATTTTCTTGTTAAATAATGTAAAACATTTTTATTGGCGCAAAGATTAAGCAGTTAATGATAAGACAGCTTTAGTTAAAGTTTATTTCAGAGGTAAATAAAAATACGAAAATAAAATGAGAACAATTAAAAACAGGTTTTTTTATTGGTCTTTGATGAACACCATAAGCACAATCCAATGACAATACTCTGATAAAGAATCATATTCCATATGCATAATGTTCCTAATATAGCTAAAGGTGGCAAAGAGTAGAGTTGGCCATCTCCACCCAACATAAGGTTTTCTTAGGAAAGACAAGTTTGACTCACATTGCAGGACATTTTGCCTTCACATTTCCTAGCTAGTTAGTTACCTTCTATTACTCTCCACCCATCAAAACTGTATATTTCATTATCATTCTTCAAGTCCACAAGTATTCTTCATTTATACCTTTTTTAATTTATTCATTAATTTGAGCCAATCCCCAATATTGTTTTTTTTTTAAATTTTAATAAAATAACTTTCAATTAAAATAAAAAATAAATCAGTTTTAATTTTGTCTAATCTCAATGGTCTAGGAGGAATAGAGAAACATTTAAAAGAGATACTCATAAAAACAAGTAAATAGATCGATTTGACCTATATATATATATATATATATATATAAAATTCAAATATTTTTTCCCAATACTTCAGGAACTGTTTTTTTGAAAAAAACAAATCTTATAAAGACAAGTTAATACAGAGACAAATCGGAAAAAAAGAACTCATTATTCTCCTATATCTTGCTAGTATCAATATTAAAAATGTAAGAATTTATTTCTCATTTCCACAGCATTATCTGAGAGGCCAATTTGACAGACACTTGGCTATGAAAAAATAAACATGTTTTTAAGTTAACCTTAATAAAGAATGATAGAAATTCAAAACGAGAATCAAAGGTCTGGACATCATGGAAAAAGATGGCCAAGCATTCTTTAAGGATTTTAACTCACGGTTGGCCATATAGATGACACTTATAGTTGACATGTTGTAATAGAAAACAACGTAAGGTTGGTTTATATATTATATATTAAAAATGGACCATCTGAGAGAATTAAGTGATAAAGTATTGAAGTTAAGAAATACCTATAGTAACATTGGAGAATTAAATATTAACATTAATCACCAAGAAAAATTAATTTTTAAAATTGTTTTTTCTACTCTATATAATTAACTATAGAATGGACAAAATAGTATTAAGAATAAATGTTTTTATCTAGATGTGCAGATATATTTCTAATGTTGCTATTGAATTTCAGAGGGAATATTTTATATTTTTAGTAACTGAAAACCATTAATTATGAGGAGTTCAAAATCACGATAGTCATACAGGAGCACAAAAATGAAAAATAAATGAATTTATATGAATGTAAGTGGAATTGTCCGTTTCTTCGACCCAGAATGACCCTACCTAAAAATATTATTTACACAATTCATGTACAACACGTTATTCACCTCATATACCGGTGAGCACAAATGAGAATGAGAATATCTGTTATCCGTAAATGACTTTGTTATAATAATTCATTGTTATTATTAGTCCTCCCAGAAATAAAGCTCGTTACTGCTGCCCGAAGTTCCAAAAGGACTAACTAAGACTATTAGAAATAAATGTTAAATAAGGTGTTCTTATTTCTGTCTTCTTCACAGGTACTGTTCTTACTTCAATTAAATCATAAAAGTAAATTGCACATCTCTAGACACGAATCAAAACATTTTAAACCCCATTTCCTTTCTTTGAGCAGACAAAGGAATTTTTTTCATCAAGAGAACGCAGAGCGAAATAACATGGATACTACATGCTAATTGGGTTTGAATGACAATATTTGCCTTTGAGGGAAGAAATTAGTAAGTAAAGTGTAATAACCGGAATAACAGTGTGGGAGAAAATGCTTGCGCGGCAGAGGCTCAAGGGGGCGAGCGGTGAAGAGAAAGACATGCTACATATGAGTTCCAATGTCGCCAGGAGAAAGTCAGAGTAATAGAGACTACCAGGCTGAGTGAGAGAGAGAGAGGGAGGGGGGAGTGAGTGAGAGAGAGTGTGTGTGTGTGTGTGTGAGAGAGAGAGAGTGAGAGAGAGAGAGTTAATGTAATTGTTTTGCTCTCTGGTGGAATTGGGGGGAGGGGCGTGGGTGGTGAAAGGCTGTCATCCAGTCTCCGCTCTCTCGTCTCATTAGGCTGATGAATATCGACCCCTCTTTCGACTCTCTCTCTCTCTCTCTCTCTCTCTCTCTCTCTCTCTCTCTCTCTCTCTCTCTCTCTCTCCCTCTCTCTCTCTCTCTCTCTCACACACTTTCTCTCTCTCTTTCTCACTCTCACTCTCTCTGCCTCTCTCTCTCTCTCCCTCTCTCTCACTCACTTCCTCCCCTTCTCTCTCTCACTTACTCCCTCCCCTTCTCTCTCTCTCTCTCTCTCTCTCTCTCTCTCTCTCTCCCTCTCTCTCTCTCTCTCTCTCTCACTCTCTCTCTCTCTCACACACTCACTCTCCTTCTCACTCTTTCTCTCTATCTATCTCTCTCTCTCTATCTATCTCTCTCTCTCTCTCTCTCTCTCTCTCTCTCTCTCTCTCTCTCTCTCTCTCTCTCTCTCTCACTCACTCACTCACTCAAGTCTATCTCTCTCTGGTGCAGCTTTTGAGACTTTCCTATTAATGATACCAAGCAATATATTAATAAACGTTATCTGAAAATATTGAATTTTAAGAATATTCTTAATATAACGTATACATACGAGTATATGTCCACATGGATTTTCTGAGACTTTTGTTTTTCCTCATTAAATGGATGTAAATTACTAGAGCTGATATTAAAGAATATCTAACTATCTTCTTTTCACTACAATAGGTTTAATAGTTTCATTGTATTTACTATCAGTCAGTCAATGTGTAATAAAAGGTATCATAGGAGATCTAGCTCAGTAATCTATTTCTTTCTATATCTGTATCTGATTGTTAAACTTTCGAAACTCATACTAATGTAGACGAATACAACAAGAATGCTATTAAAAATCTTCAGTAGATTTCTTGTCAATTAAACCTCATTAAGAGCCATTAATTCATTCATTAACTAAGAGCCATGCTTACAAGAAAGACTACTTACAGCTTTAGTATAAATTATTGTTCCTGTTTATTAAATTACAGATTGATAAAAGGTTTATTTATCCAGTTCGCCACTAAATAAATATTGCTCACGTGGGATTTCCAAAGAACACGAATATCAGATTCAATATGTAAATATTTTATTGAGATACAAGAAGAGAAAGTGGAATCTATGTAAGAAGAAGTTCGATGGAAGCCATTCATCGGGGACGATCATTATGCCAATATTAGAACTAGTTTAGACCACGATAATGTCCTTACGCTTAGCTAATGTTTTATGGTCAAATTATGACAATACAAGAATTGAAATTAACCGCTCAAGAGTTGTGAGAGATTATGTAGAGTTGTGCAACATTAACACAGAACATTTTTGATATTTCTACAATTTATTTTAAAAATTTCTTACTCCAAATTTTCAGATGTCATAAGTCTGGACATTCAATTGTAGATTAATGGGAGGCAAGAAGGGGGGGGGGTATCTGAGAAACTAACCGTTATTTGATGCTGGCATTTTGTTGTTAATTTTGAAAGCTACTGATCAATACAAGTAAATTAAAGGCCGAATCTATTTTTTATTGCCATTCTGTTGAATACAAGTTCATCTATTTTTTTAATTTTTTTGTACGTACGACTTATTCTTTAGAAATTTGACCTATGTAAACAGAGCCATGATGTTTAAATAAAACTGTAATCTGGCTAAAGGTTTGGGGTACCTCCCATGTTGTGTAAGTAATACACTGAAATCTCATGAAGCTTTTTAAATTAAAACAGTTAATCATTTTCTTTTTTTTTTTTTTTTGAAAATCTAATATGCATAAACTCTTGCAGATAAATACACTAGTCGGGGCAGAATGTTATATGTCACTCTTATAGCTTGAGTCCTCTGCCTTACTTGAGTCTCATTTTGTTTAGTGCAATAAATTGAGATTTTAATTGAGATTAAATTATTATTACATTTATTAGATGGTGAGATAAATGTACAAGTCCGTCACGCAGGGACTGTGTAAATTCAGCAGATTTCCCACGTGCTGATATTACACACTTCAGATCTCATCTCTCCACACATTCTCTATTTATAAGTAAAAACCGATGAGTAGAATGGGGATGTGTTATTGAAGCCAGAAAACAAGAAACTATGAATAACTCGCTTAATACTTGAGTTACACATTTTATGACCCGACTCATAATAACGGAGAAATTTTGGATTTTCTATTTCCACCCTGTAAACCCCCACTACTCCAGTTCCAATATAAACCAATAACAAATACGACCTTTCATGGGGAAATCTGCTAAAATAAGTGAATTAGGAAGATCTAAGGAGCAAAGAATACCCCGTCGAAATACAGAAATGCGTTGCGGTACTTGTTGCGCCGTGCAACAGTCGTCCAATCTAACGGGAGGCCCTAACCCCGTACATTTCCATCATCTACCACACCACCTACCTCCGTAATCCTACAGCTCACAATCCATGAACAATTAGGATCCCCTTTCTCTCAATATAATATTAGATACTGTATTTTTTTTTAATTTTCTGCTTCCTCTTTTAGCGATCTTAGGTTAGTGATACCGTAAATCATCTTTTCCAAGCTTAATTAGCAAATTGTTTTTTGGAATAGGCCTTTATTATGTGGGATACATGCAAATACGTTCTGTGAGATGACATATGTCAGAAATCCGAAGAAGCTATTTGAGTAAAGAATCGCCTTTGGTCAATAATTCTGCTATTATACGGAAGGGAATATGCCATGCTGCAAGTCTTGCCCCTTAGTGGGGTGTTGCGCCAAAGATTATTTTTGTTATATGTCACTAAGAATGTTTTTTAAACGTGCTTCGAAGAACTCATTATATCACTACTTCTTGGACTATAAAACTGGTAAATAGTTTTTGGCGAAATAATAATTTTAGGACAATACGTAGTCTCGAACTCAGATACACACACACATATTTATATATAAGACCAACAGGTTTCCTATTAAAGAGTTTATCTAAACGCGGTACTGATCAGACATAAAGTTGGGTTAAGGAGTAGAGAACGACAGTTACAATATAATTATTTTTTGTTGTACTTAACACATCTGCCTAAATGTTACACTGCTGGCCATTAAAGAAGACAGACTTAATTTGTGAAAACCTGCTGCAGTTCACAGTTATACTTTAATAGGACACATAAATAGTAAAGTAGTGTTTTCTTTGTAGAATATTTCACAAAAAGCATTGAAATGTTGTCTTTGAATGAACAATGTCATCAGTCTTTATTTTCCCTATCAATTCTCAGATAAATCCCTTACCATAAATATTGGAACGTTGAAATATGTTGTAGAAATGTTGATTGAATATTCTTGTAAATATGATATATGGACATCGACTTTATCAGCGTATACTATTGAAAGATTAGAACTATTAGTTCACATAAATAATTTTTTAATTGGGCTTTAATGTCAAGATTGACATGGTTTTTGATGATTTATAACTATTAGAATACATATGGTATAAATTGAAGAGGAGAAACAACAATGCTGACTGTATAAATGCCGACTTAAGCTTATTATACTTATTGTTAAAATTTGCAATGCATTCAGAGTGAGCTGAGCATACACCGAGTTTCAATAGAGGACACTATTCGCGTGCTCATTTAATGTATATTCATCGATGTATGTTTGCTATAATAGCACTCAAAGCTGAATATTCACCCCTCAGTACGTGCTCAACAGAAGGATGAGTTTTGATAATCTTGAATATGCAAAGATGGCCGACTAACATCCCAGACAAACAACATCTTTGGTCCCTAAAGGAAATCAAATTTCGACTGGAACGGAGATCAGAACAATGTCAATATGGACGTGAAAACTCGTATTAATTCTATTCCGTAACGGGAACCAATTATATAAAATAAAATGGCATAATTTCTCCTTTATAATGTTTTATTTTTAGTGGTGGCAACCAAAAAAATTTATTAGAAATCATAAATTAATTTTTTAACAATTAAGAAATGTTTTTTATCAGTATGGGGAGAAATAAATACAATGATAATTATATATTAGAGAGTCCAGTTAAAAGTATAGTTAGCAAGTGATTTAAACCGAGAAATCGTCTATTAAATTAAAGTAAGAGTGCAGTTATCAGACATCGAGGTGGACTTCTATCCATTCCATGGTTTGTCATGCCATCAGAAAACGGAGAAATAGCGTCCAATTGATCACGACGTGCCAACAAAGCCAAAATAAGAATAATGATAGTTTCTTTTTTTCATTTATTAATTATAACCGAATGTTTCGTTTATTATAGAATCTGTAGTCGATTAATCGAATGAAGAAAGATACTATTAAAATATTTTAATTCACTTATTGTTGGCGGCTTTTCTATGTTTACCAATAATATGTGTGCTTTCTTTAATCTTTCATTTAAACGTATTTCTCTCTTTGTCCGTTTTTTAGTACGTAATATATTTATTTTATAATATTTATAGATCCTAGAACTATGATTAATACTATTATTAACTAGATAAATAAAAACCGATTTGTGTTTTTAAAAATTAACTTCAGTAAATCAAGTAAAATAAGTTAATTATTGAATTTATAAATGACGTTCTCTGAAGAGGTGCCATGAAACATTTAGATTAAGATAAAAGATTTTAAAAGAACCTGGTTTTTATTTTTGGATGATAACTATGAATAGGTTAATATTTTTAATTAAAAATATATACTTCATCTTAACCTTTGAACAACATGGCTGTGACCCAGGACAAACTTGACAAATAGGTGTCATACATGACACCTACCTACCATATGCATATTTTCCATTTTATTTTGCTCAGAATCACTCTTCTTGTCTCTAAATAGCATTTAGAAAAGTTAAGAAAAATAGTCCGTGTTAGTGTGCGCGTATGCTTTGAGTACCCCCCCCCCCCCTCGTCACCAATGAGAGCTTCAAATGAAATATTAAATAAAAATATACAACAAATATATTTATAGTATAATAATATACTATGTAATATTTATTGTATAATAACACATTATGTAATACCTTTACTTACGAAATAAATAAGCAAAGAAGCATATATTAGTAGCATATTATTATTATATAAAAATATACCTAAGTATAAAAAATTATATACAAACATACAGTCTTACAGGATTTAAATTCATTAGAGGTAATAACGATCAAATTCATATATCTTAACTTTTGCATATCTAGTTCAGAAATCGTAAAAATAAATCAAAAGAACACATTTAATGAAAAAAAAAAGGCATTTAGAATTTCAGGTATTTTTCTTTAAATGAAACTAAGAATAATCTGTAAATATAATAATTATTTGAAGTAATAGGAAGATATATTAAGCATTGAGAGAAACTCACTGTAAATCGGGCCATAATCTCGGTGTTTTCAGCATTAGAATCGATTGGGTCAGGGGATTCTGGTGCCCCACATCCGTTATGCAATATCCTATCGGACACATTTTCGCCAAAACACTGCCTATTCACCAGAATCGGATATATCAATGATATTTTCCTCAATCGCAAAAATCATTCTCACGAGTAAACAAATAATATTTTTCACTCAATGAAAAGAATAGACTCAGGTCACTAGTACTTTTTATTAAATTGAAAAATAGAAAAGAATAAAGAAGTAAGTTCAGACATTTACTTCTATATTTATAGGCGGAGAAACATATATAGAATATGTTTCTCATACTTGAGTAGAACGAATTTACGACAAGGTAACAAATTATGTTTGAGTATTAGCTGTAATACTTGGGCCAAGACCAAGGGACAGAGTAAAATACAGAATTATATTGACATAGATAATACATAAAAATATTTATAATGAAATAAATTTAAGGAAATTAAATTATTATACAGATTTAAATTAATATAGATACATATTATATATTTATTAATAAACCAATGTTCTTAAAAATATTAAATAATCGATTACAAGGAATGATACCCCAATCGTCTCCTCCGATGGTTATTACTAAGGGTAATTATATTTATGAATGTAGTTTCTACTGATATTTATAAAAGATTTTAAGGCTCCAAATAATTGGTTAATTATATAAGAAAAGAAACTTCCTTTGCAAGTTAAAATTTTTCTATTTTAGGCAATGTAGAAGTAAGACAGAATAAGATGTTCAAAGATTCTTTAAGCTGGAGCCTACTACAACTCATCTTGTCCATTCCATTCATGGTAAGAACTAACTATTCTCCCAGGAAACATGGGCTCCTTTTTAAAAATGTCTTACAAGTAGCCATTTCTAAAAGTGTACTACTGTTAATAATTTCCGTTGTTTAAAAAAAATAAGCATTTTTTTATTTTATAAGAGTTTGCTTATTTTGCTAATATAAATAAAAGCATTTTGTTAATATTTTGAATTGATTTTCTTATAGATAACTCGCCTTCACAGGATGTTCAATTAAAGCAAAATTTAATAAAAATATTAATTTTTTTGCCCACAAGTATTAAAAATACATAAATATTCAGAAAAACAAATAACATCAAAATGATAACCTATTACACCAAAAGCTATTGTGACTTTCCAATATTTTTACTTAATACAAAAAAAAAGTACGTTCTTATCATATGGCATTAATATAATTAATATAGATTAATGCTGTAAATTTAGATTACTGTTTAGAAATAATGTTTTCACCCAAAAATAATCACACCTATTGGTAGATATTGATCTGATTTTTTTTTTTTTTTTTTTGCTTACTACCTAAATATGTTTGTCTGGAAAAAGTTACACTTTCCGGAGTAACAATGTAAAATCCTCATGAAATTTAAATAAGTAATTGAATAAAAAAATGAATCTGGATAAAATTGAAACAGAAATTTACATAATATCATTATTCATTATTAGTGGTTTGAAAATGAATTATGCTGATGGAATAATGCCCAAGTAGTTAGTTAATAAGACGGCTAATTCGTGAGCAATTAAAGGGTGAGTGTGACGGATTTATTAATTGAAGTAAACGGTTGGTTATATCAGCATAAAGGAGGGAAAGCCCTATAAATATTTAATGGGACGGTTTGAAGCCCTTGCGTCTCCTTGGCCCAACAGTGCCTCTTCACAGGGCACACTCACAGTTACAGTTATTAGGGCCATTTGAATTACTACTAGCACTAATTAATTACTTCAAGGGCCCGCCTATGTTGTTTCATTTCTATTGGCGAATCTAAATCAACATCAAGAAGCGGAATATTATATTTTGAAATTAACTAAGTAATGTTATGGACAATCTATATTTAATTGATTACGTAATTAGTGTAATAAATAATCAGTTCAGTTATTTTTTTTATTCCAGGATTTTTAGTTAAGAATTGATTTGATTAATATTAAGGACGTAATACACCGTCAGTAAATAATTATTAATTTAAAAATAATTCAGTACTGCTCGTAAGTGAAATCGATTCAGTGGAAGATGGTCCATTGTGTCCTTAATTACTTCAACTTGTGTTGGTATAACACACTTGTGATATCATCTCACCACATTTTTTCTATTCCTATGTAAAAGAACTGAGATATTTGGAATTTTTAAATTCCCATTTATTAATCCCCACCCCCTATTCCGGGTCCAATTTCAGTAATTAACTATTATTACTGTTAGTGGCGATGAAACAGTTAAAAATCGAGTATGGTGTAGAACGAATAGACATTTCCGAGTTAAAACCATAAAATCTTAAATGATGACGCCAACATACAACGTATTTAGAAGTACTTCAACTAGTAAATATTTTGGTATTTACGCTTTGAATAAAATGGTTAATAGTATAACAGCGAATACATTATGTGACACGAGTAGGAGTGCGGTTTTACTGAAGGCTGAAAACTGAAAATATCCCAATATTTCGGTCAATATTGAAAATCGAGAATAAATCTATATAACAGTATTTTTAGTAACTATAATTTGCAATAAGATTGATTATATAAAGTTTTTCGATCCGACTTATAATAACAGAGATATTTAGAAGTTTCAAAAATTCTCCCTCTTAACCCTTCCCCTCCCACAGGTCCGATTTCAGCCGTTAACAAACTTGACCTTTAGTTTTTGCATGAAACGTTTATATATAGAGTTTAGTACCGATCAAACAAAAATTGCGACCGTAACAGCAGTAACAGACAAGTATATATATATATATATATATATATATATATATATATATTTGAATGGACCTCATTTTCGTTTTCTACTAGGTATGATCCATGGACATTTCAAGATATTTTTCGCGAAAATCGCGTTATGAGCACAATCTCAATAGCTGATTTTCCTTTAGGGAAATCTGGTAAAAAAACAAACAAAAAAACGTTCCATTATATTCATAATAGGGTATATGGCTAATGAATTATGTGAAAATATTTCACTCCTTATTTAACCTAATTGAATGGTCTCTAACTCAAATATCTATTGATTCCCTGAGTCAATTTAGAAAACTGTAAATGTATATAAATAAAACATTATGGTCTGATTTTATATTCAAATTCGGCAGGAATACGTTTCAAGCCATTCTAAGAACAATGCCACCAAAATTGAAAATTTTTTCAGTCTGCCTGCTTGTTCGTCCATTTGTTACTTAATCACCCCAAAACGGCTCACAGATTTCTATGTATTTTTATATTTGTGAGCTAACTATCCCAAGGTACAACTTAGGGTACATGAGAATTCCAATTCAAAACAAAGAAAGGGGGCAGGGTTCTACGAGAAAACACATTACTCGTTAATTATTTCGTTAATATTGGTTTTATCAAGAAATAAAAATTAAAGGTCAAATTGTGTTTATAATTGTCCTAAAATGATAAATACATTTTGAAGAATATATTGAGGTCCGATGACTTTTTAGGGTCCAAAAACATCATTCAAATTACGAAATTAAACTTTTGCCTTCGGTCTTCCGGTGATTAAATAGAATTTATCAGTTTCACGAGAATGCTAGAAGTGCATTTTTTTGTTATGTCTCCAGGATATAAGTGTTGTCAACGTGGGCTATTTTATATTTAACTACTAGCTGAGAAAACTGGGGGTTAACTTGGACAATAAAACGGCGTTCGTCAATATCTTCGGCAATATCCATTTGACTAGGAAAATGTAAAGAACGTATGAAAATGTATTTTTCAGTCCTAGTTGGTTGATTAAATTTCGAATTTCAAAATATTTACTTTTAAATTGGTTGGGAAATAGAATTTATTACTGTTCCAAGAGAATGCTTCAAGCTAATTGTGAAATCGCACATTCATAAAAAACGTCTCAATAACGCTTTACTTCTAGCATCTTTGGCTCAATAAACCACACACTCACACACACACACACACACACACACACACACACACACACACACACACACACACACACACACACACACACACGCATGTATTTATATATATATATATATATATATATATATATATATATATATATATATATATATATATATATATATATATATATGTATGTATATATATATATATATATATATATATATATATATATATATATATATATATATATATATTTTAATTTTATAAAAATTAAAAGTTGGAAGCTCTGGAAAAATGTTATTGGTCAATGATTTTAAAATCTTCGAATTAATGTCTATAACTCTTGAAATATTAATGTATTTATGGTATAAGGAAGGTTTTAAAATGACAATTGTTTTCAAAAAATGAATATATGCCAATGTCACATGTAGATGATTTTCTGGTAAGCCTTATGTACATTTACAAAAAACAAATATTATTTCGATTTAAGTTTAAAAGAAAAATTTAACATAAGTAACAATTAGCATTCCCCGGAACCTTTGATATGCATTGTACTTCTATCAACAATTCAACATTCAATAGTATTTGTGCTTTTCCCCAGTTGATGTACATATTGTTTCAAGAGTTGAATGCGTTTGTAGCTAAAATAATCACTGGAACTAAGTGCAGCAAGTCAATTAAATACAATAGATAAATTAAAGGTATTCCATTAATAAACAATGGGATTAATGCAGTTGATGTGTAATGGAGTCCAATGAAGCGATAGTCCGTAAATGGGATCTTTAATAAATTATATATCTGATGGAAAATACAAAATTAATTGATTCTCATTCATAATTAGATTTTTATTTATTTATTTTTGATTAATTAGTTTTTTTCATTTAATGAGGATAAGGGCGACTTTCATAATTCGTGTACGACTATTTAGTTTCATCAGGAAAAAAAATAATAAAATACAAAAACATTCTCATATTAAAAGAAAAGTCCAGCACCCATGAGCTTCAAAAATTAAGATTTCTTACGGACTGTAATGGCAGGCTGATAATCTCATCTCGAATTGTAAGCTATGTTTCTCCCGAAAGATAAAATCTAATTAAAGATACGTCTTTGAAATGTTCGTTAGACAAAGGATGCTTAGTGAAATAATTGCATTATGGGAAACATGAGGAGGATGGAAAGAACACAAGTAACTCCGATAATGTTAGAGTTAGGGAAATGCGTGAAGAACAACATTTTTAGTACATTAGATTTTTAATTTAAATGGCGTTATCAACAGAAGCATATATATAGACACACACAACACATACACACACACTCTTTTACATAAATTTCCCCATTTTTGCTTTCTCTTAGTATTATCGATGGACATATTAATCAATTTTTCGAAAATCTTCAACTGTGTACACAAACGAAAAAACTGATTTCCCTTCAGTAAAATCTGATAAAAATTAATTTATAATTACAGCAGAGTGTGATACTGTCTTCTTTAAAACATTTATATGGAGTGTTTTTGTATTTCGAAGTGCAAGAAGATTATAGTTAAAAAAAAAATATTAATAATATTCAACTATTTAGATACTTTGAATTTAGAGTAGAAAAAACAATAGGAAATCCATTGTTGATAAATTTGGGAAGTTCTTACATTATTGCCACGCCTTGACGTTAGTCATGTTCGATGAAATTATTAATAATCATTATCATCATTCTGTTGAGGAAGACATCATTTTTAAATTCTCGGGTCTACTCTAATATATATAATTTTCCTACAAAGATTAAACCAAAGATCCATATGACTTTGAAAGCAAACGTCCGGTCTTTTGTACAAATTAAATTAGCGATAACTTTCGATAAATAAGAATAATACAAATAAGGTGAAGCAAGTGTTTAATTAATTTTTCACAAATAGGATACAATTATTGAATTAGCGGTATATAATCTAAAATGTTATATTATGTTAAATACGTCAATGTACATTATACATAATACATATATACCTTATATATAATTTACAATGACCAATAACTACGAATGGTGGAGCAAGTGTTGCAGTGAGCTAATTAATAATTAAGAAAAACCAAAAATATTACCATAGTATTTCCTTAATATCATACGATGTAGCGCTGTCAGAACATTAAAAATTTGTCATATATCTCGATGACTCGAAACTGACCATAGCATTATATTTATTTTTAAATCTATAACTGATAGTTAATTCCTCTCTTAAAATAGGATTAAAGAGGTCACCTGCTAAGCATGGTTGGTATCTTTTTTTATACATTGTTGAGTAGGTTAGAAGTATATTTTTACAAATTGGAGAAGTACTTTAAAATAATGAATATTTAATGATATATTAATGAATGACGAGGGGCTGGCATAAGATTTAGGTGGGAGGTCAGCTTAACCCGTAAATGGTAATATCCGTCTGTAGGACGGGTTAGAATGACAGTTTTTTCGCTAGACAGCGTAATTTTAATTTTGAAACCTCCGTCTTCCAGCTATGCTCCAGTTAATCCATTACCTTGGTTGTGTTTGTTTACCTTTGGTTATAGTGTCGTGTTTGACTATAAATTTACAATTTGAAAATAAGTCACCCCGCTTTTGGGACGGATGTTACTCTAAAGGTACGTAGTAACTCCGTCTGTTAGACTAATATTACTGTAAATGTTTATAATAATATCCGCCCATCAGACGGATATTACTTCAAACGTTTGTATTTTTATCCGCCTGACAGTCAGATGTTACTATAAACGTTTGCCTTTATGTTCGCACTTCAGATCAAAGAATACTCCAACAGTATAATTTTTTTATGAACTAAATTAGTTATCCCCTGCCGTAATTATCTGCTTTTTAGTTCACAATTCCTTTGCTTTTACAGATAAACATGTCAAAAAAACTTCAAAATATACCTTCAAATGTGTCTGAAAGGACTAAACGTATTATGCAGCTCTGCATGGAGGATGTAGCAGAAAGTGATGCTGAAGTTGTTGGTTCTGTAAAGTGCGGTACACCTAATTGTTTTGAATGTTCGAAGAAAATTTGCAATGTGTGTGTACAGAATTTTTAACTTTGTTTTATCTTTTAATTGATTCCTAAACATGCATATACTAGCAATAAATCTTTAAATTATTTTATTCCATTTTTAAATGTTAACTATTATTTTTGTTTGTGTTATTAATATATTCATTCATTACAAAATAAAGTCTTAGAAAAATAAAGTTTAAATATTAATTTTATACTGATCTTTTATACCCTAAATACAGAAGAAAAAAAACTTAGTCTCATAGACGGATGTTACTGGGAGAGTGAGTTGAAGAGATGTTACCATTTACGGGTTAAAGTATCCCAAGACGAATTTTGATAACATTACAGAAGTAGTTACTCGTATGGGTACGACTAGAAGTAAAATATCATAGACTCTATATTAAGTTGTGTGTAATCCCTGGTCCTGTGTGTAAAGCCTTCGAACTCGGCATCTCTACAACCGTAATTGGGTACGTAAATGTCTCCAACACTCTTAATAGCGGTTATAAGGGAATATGTTTTACTGTATGTAACTCAATAATGATTTTTAAGTTCATTGAAACCATCCCAGCTGAATATCTCCCTTCTATTTAGAGTTCTCTACTAACTTTTACCTGAATCTTTAAATCGTGAGTTTATACAATATTTGCTTTTCGATTTTTTCTTTTGTATAATTGTGTCTGTTCTCCGATTGTCTCATCCTGAACTGAATTTAAGTATCACTACACGTGGGTACTTATCGACTCTCTTAGAACAATGTTATGTAGAAGAAATTAGCTTTTCAGGATTTGTTATGGAGTTATACATCTTTCTATATGAATGGTACCTTCCAATTTATTATTATTTAATAACCTTCCTTATTTATTTCCTTCTAACTTTTTTTCACTCTAGTAAAAATATATTGTTTGAGAAAAGTACTTATATATGTCAACAAAAAATAAAGTTTTAGAAAAATAGGCTCAGCCCAGAGATGATAGTCAATAGTGCTTTAAAACTAGCCCTTAAGACCTCATGATTAATATCACTGAAATAATTTTTCTTATGCTTACTTAAACTTTTGCAAGAATTAGATTAGGTAGTTTTCAAAAGAAACTGAATCAATAATTATGATTAAAATAAAGAATTAAAGAAAGGTAAGTTTGAGAAACCATTTTCTTCTAACACAATTCCTCTCGTTTAAATGAACTTTCATTATGATGCGATAAAATCGTTTTTATTCCCACGGAAAATTATCTTCATTATAATATTAACATGCCTAAAAGGTTGAAAAGTTTATTTCAGGACGAGAAAGGGAAGGAAACTTTTTTATAGCATTTTATCTACATTAAGTTGTAGGATCAGCTCAAAATATTCACGGTTTAAAAATTCTCCATGGCCACAGACTTCCAGGCAGTTATATTTTAAAATGAGATTCGCCAGGATCAGACGTCGGCGGGGCTGTTTTTAAATGCAGAAAGGAAGAAGCAGCTAAGCGATTCTTAATTAATAAACTTTGCAGGTGGGGAATAAAGTTCTTAAGAGTGGAGCTAGCAATTAAAGTCCTTGCAACGTGTGTTCATGTTCCTTGTTCAACACGCAATTACCTTCACAACTTACATCCTCCTTCCCTTTCTCATTCTCGAGTTAGTTATCGGCAAGTACTCATGAAACAAGGGTGTCAATTTTTGTTTTCTTGGACGAAGTAAAAGAACTTTTGTAATCATAAAAAATGCTGGTAATATGAAATGTTTATGTGTGTGTGTGTGTGTGTGTGTGTGTGTGTGTGAATATGTATACACTAAAAATGGTATACATATTAAGTGTTAACCAGTTGGATATATATATATATATATATATATATATATATATATATATATATATATATTTGTGTGTATGTAAATATTATATTTAGTTTACAGAACGTTTAAGGAATAGTTTAATTATAGATAAGTATACTCTCTGTTCTACAAAAATGAGAAAAATAATATTAAATGGAAAAGTGCCAATTTAAGATTTATGAAAAGTCTATAGTAATGTTAAATTTATAGCAAGAACTGAATCTATGAAGTTAAAATTATTTTATATGTTATTTTATTGATATTTAAAAAAAAAAAATTATTTGTGTTATACGTCACTTAAATGGTCACGATTAGACTTCGTCTAATATTATAAGTCTCTTATAAGTTATGTTTGTGGCCAAAGTTTACGTTAGCAGTGTCTGTGACACATTTGTTTTTTTAAGTCATCCAAGTATTAGAAACTCGCTTTGGCTGGTTGGCTGTCTGATAGAGCAAAGAGTTGTTCGTTATGTGTGGAAGTTTCAGTTAAGTAGCTGGTAGTATTTATCATTCAGAACAACTGTTTGAAGTTGAAATGAAATTGCATTTTTTAAAGAAACATCAAATTAAACGAACTTGAGTTAAAACATACTCTTATTTAAAGGGAGGCTATTCAAATATAACATAAAAAAATATATTATTTGAAATTATGTAAAGAACAACATATAGGGAAGGGCATGTTTCTCAACAACATTTGAAGCGAGCATTTCATTAACATGTTGGCCATTGTTAAATCTAAATCCATCTCGTTATAACGAATCAAGAAACTATTTCTTGGTCAATAAAGACCACCTAATAACTCTCCAATTTACGATTTGGGCTTCTGCAAGTCCACTCTGAGGTCATCTAGGCCTGCTTACCCACCAATCCAAAGAGCATTTCCTGGGTAAACTTTGGATTCCTTATTCAGGTAATGTTCTAATCATACCACACTGTCCTTAACAGTACGGATAATAACAGGCTGGAAGGTGTTTCAGTGTTACTTATACTTTCCTCTTCGGATATTTCAACTATTGCAAGGTAATTTGAACTCCCTCAATAGAACAAGTCCTATAGACGTTAATTCTAGTTCCGCGTGTTTGCGCGGGCATATCCGAATATTCAATACAGCTAAATCCAATCATCTCACCTTTTTTTGCACGTCTATCTTTACAATGCTATTTTTTTTCTAAACGATAAGTGA
This sequence comes from Riptortus pedestris, assembly GCA_019009955.1. Lineage (NCBI taxonomy): Eukaryota > Metazoa > Arthropoda > Insecta > Hemiptera > Alydidae > Riptortus > Riptortus pedestris. The sequence continues at coordinate 114,934,997 of CM032228.1, forward strand.
AAATTCAGTTCATAGAGATTATGCTAATGCGTTAATGTGTAGCACCTAGCTCTAAGGAGATTAGGATAATTCTATGAAAGGGGGTATATTAAGAGTTAATTGAAAAGGGTGGAGTAAGAGATGATTTGTGAGTTATAGATATTACAGGGCGATGATAACCTAGTAGTTTTTCGCCATGAAACCCTACGAAACAAACAAAAAAGAGATGACAACATGATGAACAAGTCTCTCAATAATGCCCGTGTTAAAACATTTTTAAAGTATATCCTTTGAAGATTCAGAAGAAGGCCAGATAGGGGAGGAAGAGGAGTGCTTAATGTAGACTTACTAATTTGCCTGGCGGCTGATATATTCTCAGGAAGCCATGCTAACTAACCTAGCTCCGTGATGGCGAGTGAAGGGGTAGGAACAAGAATGTGTAATTTTGTGTCAGGGGGAATTTAATTTGAGAAGGGCAGCCGGCTAACACATATCTTACTGAAGACACTGCTCGTAAGTCACGCCGCCAATAGAGCCCGGGCTCCTTCTCCCAGCTATTGAGAGAGAACTCATGACTTGCCTCCCTACTCACACAAGTCTCTCCTACCTGTCTGTCTGTCTCTTCAATGGGCTTTAGCATTAATTTGCTGCCTCTATGCCTTTATTCACTTCCCCTATCTCGCTCGCTCCCTCTCTCACCTAGTATCTCTCTCTCTCTCTCTCTCTCTCTCTCTCTCTCTCTCTCTCTCTCTCTCTCTCTCTCTCTCCCTCCCTCTATGTCTCTCCTTAATTTGAACCTGTCCCCCACCGGCAGGGCTTCCAAGCACAAACGACCTCAGGTCCTCTACAGGATGGAGAATATTCCTGAGCGGGCTTATTCGCATACAATAGAGTACTAGCATTATTATTAATGTCCAGACTCCGAGTAACAGCCTCATATTCATGGAAAGAGACTAATTGCTTATATAAACAATGGCTAGTTTGTTACTCATTAAAAAAAAAAAACATGACGCCCCTTTAGATTCTTAAATAGGGGTGTATCTTTCTTTAATGGCACACCTCTGACAGGAACATGCATGACTTGTTTATACGCCTGTATGGGTTGATAACTTGAGGGAATGAGCCTATCCATAATAACATGAAAGCAGTAAAAGAACTTTGGGACACTGAACATCTACGGTAAAAATATATTTGTATAATGGTAGCAGAAATGCCATTATTAAGAGTATGAAATTAATTAAGAGAATTAAAATGTATTAAGTACTGTAGCAACATATCGTAGTTTATTAATAAGGTTATCTGTCGTGTATGTATAATGATATCCACAATATTAGTATACCTTTAACAATTTCGTTCTTGAAACCAATTGCATGGGGTTTGAGACACTGTCGATAAACAATGGTTTGTCAACTATGAACTGAGCTCATTTATTATCAACATCTGATAGTATAACATTCAACGTAACAAATATTCAACTTGATTATTCACACGTTCTTAAGAAATGCAAGTGGTACAGATTTCAAGCTTCATCCTTAGTTTTGCACAATCTGCCATATTTGGCTAACATTGAACCTTGAAATGTCAAGGTGAACTCCATACAGCACATCATTGAAATAATTATGGTATAGATTTGGTTCAATAATATTTGTCCTACAATGGTCTGTACATAATATATAATACAGGGGGCACCCGAACTATATGTACAAACAAAGTCCTTAAGTCCAAAATGCTTAACAATGTGCATTTTATAAAATATATTTTTTGTAACTTGATGGATTTAATCTATTTCTTTTATGGATTAAGCTTAATTATTTTCACAAAATGTATTTTAATTATAATATTTGTTCTATATCAAGTTCCTTTAACCTTATAATTTGTATGTTTAGTTTTACAAAAGTGTTACTTTTTAGTATGTTTTATACTTTTGTATTGTATATCTATTTGGACCCGCTGTAAAAAGTTTTAACATAAATACTCTGATCTTATCTGCCTATAAATCTATAACATTTATTGGGCTTAGGAGCTCTTCTGCTGTGACGATTTACTCCTGAAAAAGTGTTAAATGAATATCTAAAAAAAAAATCAATAATGTTTTCGGTACATGCTAGAAGTTTTATATTATTTAAAATTATTCAATATTATATTAAATCACTCAATGAAAATCGAAAAGGGTGAGACGTTAAATTTTATGCATCAAATATAGTTTTTGACGATGGTTCAGTATAATGTCAATGTGTGGATTCCTGTCTGTAAGAAGTTCTTCCATATTATGTGAAGTCTCTAAATATTCAATATTCCTGCAGTTCGTCAGTTTGCATTTAATAGTTTAATGGATCATAGAAAGAGGAAGAAGACAAAGATAGAAGTCTTTCTGTTCCAGTCATGAAGTATCAGTGTGGCGTATATGAGTGTCCTTTCCGAGGTGTTGTGAGTGCAAACAACCTAATGTATGACAGTCCCAAGAGCATGGCATGCAATTCAGCGGTCTATATACAGCTGTTTTAGGAAGGTTTATTTCATATGCATCTTCTGCTGCTGCACCAGTTCATATTTATCAGTTTTGGATAAAACAATACAGTTCATCAAAAAGATCGGAATCCTCATGAATTACAAGTCGACCAGCATTGAGAAAAGTCCGTCACGGGTCCTTTGCAGGGGCTGCGTAAACTAAGCAGATTTCCCATGTGAAGTTTTACAATACAGAAATCTGCATACTGGTAACACAACACCACTGTGAGTAAATACAAACGGTAATGAGAAATCTTTCAGTTAATTTTAATAAACTCCCAATGGAAATGGCTTCTGAATTGTAAACATATAGGTCTGCCAACCACTCTGAGCTGGTCAGATAGATAGACATATTCTTCACCGGAAAGAAAAACAAATACTGATAAACATCTGAATATAAAACATTAACTTTATTGTAAACTATTTACTATATCTAGTACTGCAATTTATAATGAATCAGAATAATTTATATTTTAATAACTCAAATTTTAGTAGTCCAAGAACAGGGCGGATGGACAGAACGTATTTGCATAAATCTCACAAAATAAAAGCCGGAACGACAAGAAAGGTTAGAAGACATTTCCACCAGAGCCGAACAGTTACGGAAACGGCCGAACTAATCCGAACAATACCCGATCACATGTCCCACACACTTAATAAAAATCCAAATATCTCGGTTAATATTCAAGATAGAGAATAAATGTATATGACAATATTTATAGTACATTTAATTTGCAATAAGATTGGTTATAAACAATTTTACGATCCGAAGCATAATAACGGAGATATTTCGAATTTTCGAAAATCCCCCTTCTAAACCCTCCCTCTGGTCCGATTTCAGCCATTAACGACCTTGATCTTTCTATTTACATAAAACGGTTAAATATAGAGTTTCGTAACGATCAAACAAAAATTGCGACCGCTAGAGCGTTTACAGATATATATATATATATATATATATATATATAAAATTTTGAATGGACCTCATTTTCGTCATCTTCCTGGGTAAGATCGATGGACATTTGAAGACATTTTTTGAAAATCGTGTCGTGAGTACGACAATAGCTGATTTCCCTTAAGTTAAATCTGCTAAAATGTGGTACACTCAGGGCCAAAAGCTTGTAATAGGTGATCCACCTGAGACAAAGCATGATAAAGATTGGCGCAATGATTAAATAAATTAAAAGTGATGGTACGGCCATTTTCATTTAGAATAAAAAGGGAAAATTAGGAGTTTCATTAAAGTAAAAGTCCTTTTAAGTTAAGTGTGCAGTTGTTTGGCATAGAGCTGGTAAGATGGTAGCCTAGAGTGGTGGTCAAGAATGAGAGAGGCATTGCCTGAGGGAATTTCTATTGGAGGAACATGTTGCTTGGCTGGTGGTCCTTTCTCAGAGCTGTCCCACGTGTAAACCTCCCTTTTTACAGCACCTACCTCCAAGCAGCCCTCTTTTACAGCCGCCTCACGTATATATGGGCCTTCGCCACCTTCCCTCCCTTTTGTTGCCTTTTTCCGCCCCTCCCTTTAATATGGAGACCTAATGTACGTGTTAAGTATGAGAATGTTTCCCCGACTACTAGCGGGGTCATAAACTTGGGTGTGCTTTATGCCCTTTAAAATCTGAGCTCTGTTCCCTGTTCTTATTTTTCTTTTATTCTACATTTATAGTTCAGCTTATTTTATCCGTTGCAAAAATATAGATTATGTCTGGCTGTTATAACAAATGGTGAAACTATGCTGCTCTACATAGAAAATAAAAATTGAATTTACTTCTTTTTGTTCAATGATAGGATACCTTATATTTAATTATAACAAGAAGGGATTCCAATCCAAGATGAGGGGTAAAGCCAAAACAAAGAAAAATGAAATCACCTTAAAAGAAACTTCGCCAGTTTACTTGAGCTCACCAGTTTTACTTATTTTGAAAATAAAATAATAATATTGAAAAAAATACATTTTAGCCGAGTAGAGCCTGTGATTTTCAAGAGCTGACCTCCACGAGTGCACATGTTATCCCTGTCTGTTGCCAAGAAATGGATTTACGACAACTTCACGAGTGAGACCATGATGACCACTGCATATCTTGTGCCCAAAAAAACTCCTCATTCATCACAGCCACTGAATTCTCTAGGAAATTCGAGTTCTTTTAAAAAGAAACTTAAGTAATAACAAAGCTACTTCAAGAATGCACATAAAAATGCCTAAAGAGAGTATGTAATCAAAAATGTATTCTCTGTCGTGTATCCGAACCTACTTCAAGTTGGATCAATATTTAACCTAGACCACAACTGCCTTACGTTTAGTTAACTCTTTCCCCACTTATATCATATTGAATACTCGACCTTTGAATTTTGTATTTTTTTTTTTCATAACAATTCCAAAAAGGGAATTAACAACTAGAAAAGAAATTAACAATTTTTTATTACTGAAAAGAAATAGAATGAAGTTCAAACCGACCCAATAATCAAATCCTATTTTATTAATAAACGATGGAATGATTTCTCTTTTGATAGATAATTATGAAAGGATTCCAAGTAATTTTACCATTGAACATTTTAAACCTTCATAAGAATTAAAATAAAATTCTAAACTCAAATGGTGTAAACCTAGAGCGATGAGTTTGATTCCCACCTGGGCAATAGGAATTTATTTAGTGAGAACTCATTTAATAAAATTCTTAGTCCACCCTGGCTCGAAAAGGGTGGTACCCAATAGATAACCCAACCCCGTTATCTATAGTAGCAAAAAGTGGACGTTTAAATAATAATAAATTCTTACCTTACTAAGAGACTAGCTTTTTTTTTCCATTTGCAGTGATGATGAACAAAAATCGATATTTAAATATTATTGTGACGTTTAACCTCAGATGTTTAATGTTCCTTTTCTTCGGAACTTCTTCTCTATGATAAGGCTTTCGCTTTGGTTTTATTTTCCACCTAAGCATCTGAGGCTATATATCCCTAGGTATTGCCTCTCTCCTAGGGTTTTAGCCGATTTCCCTTAGGGAAATCAGCTATTGAGGTCATCCTCTCTTCTGAAAATTTTCTTCAAATGTCCATCGATCCTACCCAGGAGATGACGAATATGAGGTCCGTTCAAAACTATATATATATATATATATATATATATATAGATATATATATTTATATATTTGTTTGTTAACGTTCTAGCGGTCGCAATGTTTATTTGGTCGTTAACAAACTCGATATTTAAGCGTTTTATGCAAAAAGGCAGATCAAGTTCGTTAATGGCCGAAATCGGACCAGTGGGACGGGGGGATTTTTGAAAATTCGAAATATCTCCGTTACTATAAGTCGGATCCAAAAAGTGTATAGAACCAATCTTATTGCAAATTGAATTTACTATAAATATTGTTCTATACAGTTATTCTTTATCTTGAATATTAACCGAGATATTTGCATTTGTATTGTGTGGTCGGCAGGAGTCGTCTATGTTCGGTGACTTTCCGCAGAGAGCTAGGGTGGCCGTTTCCGTAACTGTTCGTCCCTCATGAATAGGTTTAGAGATTCCTTACTACTACTGTTGTTATTAGGTAGATTTCTCTATTGTAAAACTTCACGTGGGAAATCTGCTTAGTTTACGCAGCCCCTGCGTGAGAGACTTTTTGGAAAGTGATCAATATGGGAGTGTAGGCAATTTACTTTTACCTCATTTTGCATCCTTGAGGCCAACTTGCATTGTACCATATTTTCTTCTTCTCCAAACCGGCTTTCTGTTCCAGCCAGAACTAGCTTCTCGTGCTAATTTTCGGTAGCTCTACGTAGCTATGCATTGCTACTGCTGTCGATCTGGATGCGTGTAGTCCGGGGTCTGTACAACAAGTGGCGATGTTTAGCCTGAAGAAGGTACCGTAGATCTACCGAAATTAACACAATGAGGCGTAACGAGAAGACCGCTGGAACAGAAAGCCGGTTTTGAGAAGAAGAATAAGCGAATCAGTTATGAAGTACTCGGTCCCCTCTACACGCTCGTCGAAACGGACCTTTCGCACAGGGGAAGTCGTTGAAACTAAGATTCTCAAAGCACATTGTGACAGCTAACTTTAAATCGATTATTTTCTGGCTTTTGAATTTCGAATAAAGCATGCGTGGAAGATAAGGAATTCTTGTTGGTGTCCCATGCAACTAAACTATTGTATGCTAATGGAATGCTCACGAAAACTGATGTTCAGATAAAACATATATAAATAAGAGTACCGCTGAAATAATATATATTCGAATGAAATTAATTTCAAGCACCATCAGTTGAAAGGTTAATTGAAAGTAAAATTTTAATACACAGAAGCGGGTCAGTTCCAGACAATACAAAGGAACCATTTCAAAATTATAATTAAAATACTTTGCGTGCATGATATAGTTACGATTACAGAGGCATTGTGCATTATCTAATCATGTCTTATCCTACTCATAAAAAACCTGTGTTACCCGGGGGCATAATACCACTTTCAAAATGACGTAATCGCATTAAATAATTATAACTCGACGAGGTACGGCGACACGAAACATGCAAGCTAAACAAGATGTGAATCGATATGACGCCGAGTCCTTCGCTAAGTTGAAGGTGTTGACTTTAGTGTGAAAACTTTCTTCTTATACATCTCTGCACCCCCATTTGGCTCTTAGCATGTTCCATTAAACAGTCGCAATCCATTAACTAATGCTTTAAATACTTGCGTGCTTCAACAAACAACCTTCGTGTGCGACCGTTTCAGACATACTAACTATTTCAGAAACATTAACTAGTAAACAAGCGTCACGTAGCCGATCTAAATGCTCCACTAATTAATTACGAAAAATGTTGTCACATGCACTCAATAATAAACAAAGTTATCCCAATGACTGGATATTGGTCTAAGTCATAACTAATGTATAGAGATAAAAGCCCGTCACGCAGGGGCTGCGTAAACTAAGCAGATTTCCCACGTCAAGTTATACTAGAGAGAAATTTCACGGGAGCCGAACAGAACTAGCTTTTGCCGAAAACACATGACTCGAACCGAAGTTAACCGATCTCATCTCGTCCGTTACGTGCACACACTTAATAAAAATGCAAATATCTCAGTTAATATTCAAAATACAGAATAAATGTATATAACAATATTAATACAAAATTTAATTTTCAATAAGAATGGCTTTATACAATTTTTCGATCCAACGTATTTCGAATTATCGAAAATCTCCCTCACTAAACCCTCCCGATTTCAGCCATTAATGAACTTGATCTTCATTTTTACATTTTTACGTAAAACGTTTAAATATCGAGTTTGATAACGATCAAGCAAAAATTGCGACCGCTTGAGCGTTAACAGACAGGGAAATCAGCTATTGAGATCGTACTCATGACGCGATTTTCAAACATTTTCTTCAAATGTCCATCGATCCAACCCAGTAGACGAAAATGAGTTCAGGTTTAAATTATATATATATATATATATATATATATATATATATATATATATACATATACAACACAGATACATTTTATGAATCTTATATATATATATATATATATATAATTTTTAACGGACCTCATTTTCGTCTCCTGGGTAGGATCAATGGACATCTGAAGAAAATTTTTGAAAATCGCGTCATGAGTACGATCTCAATAGGTGAATTCCCTTAAGTGAAATCTGCTAAAATGACACTCCATCATAGCACAACCAAATTTTTGTGAATACATTTTATTTAGGTTATATTTTTGCTATTGATAAATATTCGCAGAGAGAGGGCGAAAAAAAGTTTGAGTAACTAGGTTGAGGGTATTGTTGAAAATGATAGTTTTGAAGCATAAGGATTCAGGAAGATACATGGTTAGCCTTGACCTACGTATGTAGTTTATATGAAAATGAGTTGCTCGTTTCAGACTCAACTTAGAAATACTATAAATTCTATGCATTTCAAACAAGTAGACTCTTACTCCATCTGAGAAGGCATTGTGGTTTAATTTATTTCAAGTGGGTTTCTCTTTCCTTTGCAAGAATTACCATTCGCTTAAGGCAAAGGGTGTAATCGGAGGCAGATATGAATATGCTTTAGGATTGACATGGGCTGCAGATAATTAAAATGGGGGTATTAAAGGAATTTTAATATTCCTTTTTACAGGATACTTGACATATTTGAGGTATTAAGAAAAAGAATATTGGAACAGTCTGTGAGTTTAATACCCACAATTGATTTGATTTTATTAAAACATCTTCTTGCATAAAACATGAAAAAAAAACTTGTTTTATTTCCCCCTTGTTATATTTTCTCTATGTAAGTTGAATTTCACATATATCTATTTTGAATTCAGAAATTGTTTCCAGCATTACACGCCTGGTTTCGGTAAACATCCTTCCTTTTGTATATACTAAAACCTGATTTAAAGTGTATAAAGCCTATATTTTAGACAGGCAAGTGAATGAATAATAAGATTTATATGTTTATGCAATTTTAAAATACATTGCGAGATAATAATGGTCTAATTGATTAATATGCTCGAAACTAAAACAAAGTATTCGACTGAACTGGTTATGGATGTCTATGATAACAGAATAGTCAATTTGGAAACAGAGAATCATTTTTAAATAATTGGTAATACACATTGTTGAGTTCTGTATTAATGTAAAATAAAATTCCAAGGTATTCATGAAGTAAACACTAATATAATTTATACCCGACTAATTTATATAAAGGAAAATAAAAGTCCGTCAGGGGGCAGCGTAAACTAAGCAGACTTCCCACGTGGTTGTAAGACACACTCAAGATCTCTTCTCACCACATTCTCTGTTTTTTAATAAAACTCCGGTGAGTAGAATTGATGGTTTACTGAAGACTGAAAACCAGAAAGTACGATTGGCTCTTAATATTTCAGTCGTGAAAAAATATATAGAACAACAATTGATGTTTAGTTTTACATAAAACGTTTAAATATGGAGTCCAGTAACGCTCAAACAAAATTTCGCGATAAAAACATATATATTTACAATTTTGTACGGACCTCATTTTGGCATATCCTAGGTTAGGTCGATGGCCATTTGAGAAACTTGATCGAATATCGATCAAAAATCGATTTATCACGATCGATTTATTACAAATCGATTTATGATTACAACATCTATAGCTGATTTGGCTAAAGGGAAGTCTGGTAAAAACAGCTTTCCTTTTTGACCAGCTGCACTTATTATTGCTACCATTTACGGTTGATTCATTGAGTCACTATCCCCTGTGATAGCAGCGGAGTTGTAATTTCCATCAGGAGTAGAACACAGGGACTATAATTAAATATACTAATGCTCAGGAAGAGAAACTCTTCTTATTTTCCTTTATATGGATAGGAACTGGTTCTAGAGCCTAACCAATTTCAGCTTATTAATAAAGGAATCATCTGCTTGCTGGACTAAAGACCTAGGAAGACTGGAAACAGAACCCCTCAAAATGGGATCATACTGTATTTTGTTCATTGAATGATATTTATAATTCTTCGATTTTTGTTACTAGGGCTAATCGGGACTGGCTAAGTATAGGTTACTTACTACCCATTCTAGCCTGGCCCAAGGGTTTGATTTAGTGAGTTCATTGCATACACACCCAGGAATTGAACCTAGGACTTTAGGCTTACCAAGTGTACTGAGACCAACGCCTTAATTAACATGAACACACAAAATTGTAAATCAGAGGTAATTTTTTGCTAATCTCAGGGTATAATTATAATTGTCTATTATGCGCTAAATAAATTAAAGCCCCCTCCTATGTCTCAAAATAGACCTAAAAATAGAATTACTGAGTTATTGCCCGTCGTTGAACTAAGAGGAAGGAAAGGACCGTGGGTTCAGGAGAACTGTGAAACTATTTATCAGAGTAGAAATTATTTATGGCGTGGGATCAGTTTGTTTTGGGCTTTAGGGGAGGAGTGTCGTGCGGGGCGGTAGATCTATTTCCTGATCCTATATAAAACTTAGAACGGAGCGAGGGGAAGGCGAGGTGTGTTCGCAGATAAGGGCAACTTCACCCCTTGGCAACTTCTTACCTCCCTCAACAATCTAACCAGCCAGCCGGGGCATTATACTCACCGGCGAATAAACATTTATGGCTCTCCCTCTTATTTTTATGGCCTCAGTAATACAATAGTTTGAAACTTTACAAGTGACATAGTATAATAAACTTGCTTTACATGTTTATGTTTCTTACTTGGAGAGAAATAAGTTTCATAGTTTCATAATACCAAAGAACTCTTACAAAACAGTTATAACAGCAATGTCCAAGAGAATTAATGGGACGAATTATTTGTCCTTTAGTGAAATAGGCTTATTATGTTTATTGCTATGTAGAAAGAAAATCTGTCGTTCAGCCCCAGAATGTTATTGCAGACGAAAATACTTGACTAGACTATTTTCAAAGGCTGATTTTCGAAAACGCTATTGGTATTTTTAATGACCCAGTTAATGGAAACTCAAACACTATAAAAAATACTCAACTGAATATTAGGTTTATGAAATCTTTTTAATGTTTTATGCATATGAAAGTAAGAAACAAGAGTTATATGAAAGCATTGCTTTTGTCAAAATTTTCTAGACATTACTGTATTTTCTTGACTAAATTAAAATTAAAATGATTAAAAGATCTTAGATTGAGTAGTGCCTATATCAAAGCAAAGGGCTAAAATGTGAATACCTCTTTGGACAGTCCCTTTACAAACCAGAACTTCGCATAATTGTGATCGATGTACTTCCCATTGTTTATTCTCAACGGCAAATCAATCTTTCTTTTCATTAAACAATCATAGTCAATTTCCATCCTCTAATCATTGTTTATTCTCATCAAGTATTCATTGTTTATTTTCATCCATCATCATATCTCATTATAGTAATGGTGCTTTTGATAGTGATAGGTAAAATTAAATCATACATACTGAGAAATATCATCCATAATGAGTATTAATTGAAACATAATACACCAGTGCTTTCAGCATTATTTACTATTAGGTACGTAATTGCTAATAGAATGGAACAAACAAAAATTACCTTTATGATATATATAGATATCATCAAAGAAAAAGATTTCCCTGAAATTCTGTTTAAATTTGTTGGAATAAACCTTTTTTGAGGTTCAGGACCGTTCTAAAGCATGTGAAGTCAAAACTAAAATTTACTTCTCTCCTCCCATCTGTTTTTACTCCAGTAATTCGGAATAAGAGGGATTACAAGAGTAGCGATTAGTGGCTTAGCTCTTATAATTATCATTTCTTTATTTTTGTTTGGTAAATTTTATTTTTGTAAATATATTTTAAGTATAAAAAATGTGTCTCTCTATCTTGTCTAAGGCGCCCCCCCGCCAAAGTAAGATTCTTAAAGGTACACAAATAATTTAAGAAAAGCTGCACGCTAGCGGTCCTGCTGAGAAAAAAAATGAACCCTCTTCACCCTTCTGTTATCCTCCTAGTTTCAACCTAGAACAATAGTTCATTCTCGCTTTCTCTTCACCAACCTTTGGCGTTGATACTTTGGAGTAGCCCTGGGAGTTACTCTTGTGTTCTTTCTCTTCTACCTTCTGCTGAACCAAAAGCAACACCTCAAATTATCCCACTGAGGATTCCCCTTAAGGGAAATCTTTTATCGAGGTTGTGCTCTAGACGCGATATTCGAAATAATTCTTCAATGTCCATCGACCTTAACCAGATGACAAAAATGAGGTATGTTCAAAATATATGTATATATATGTGTGTGTTTGTGTGTGTGTGTGTGTGTGTGTTTGTGTGTCTGTTAACTCTCTCTAGTTATCGCAATTTGTGTCTGAGCATTACCAAACTCAATATTTTAGTAAAAGGAAGCGAACCAGGGGAGGGTGTAGGAAGCGAATTTCAGAAATTCTCGAAATATCTCCAATATTCGGATCGAAAAATTGTATGGAACCAATCTTATTGCAAATATTCATAATTTTCTATAAAATTTCTGTACTGAGCTGTAAGAGATTACAGCATTTCCAAAACACCGGCAGATACTCGCGATGAGAACAAACTCCTTTGCCGTTTATTATATTAGGTCAAGTAAAATTGGACCAGGATCAGTGGGGGTTTAGTAAGAGGCAAAATATGTAATCATGTATTTCTGTTTTGTTTCAGCCTTCCGTTTTTCTAACTCGTGAGATTTTCATTTAAATGAAGCATATCACTAAAAACATAATTGGAGCTATTTTACATCGTGTTTATTTATGCTTCTTCTTCCGAGAGAAATAGAGAATATAATGTGAGATGACAACATCAACAAGTCTTCCCAGCACGCAGGTTTCGAATACTCTGCTCGAAGGACATTATATGTTCATAAATACAAATGCCAAACATTTAAATTGAGATATACAAAGTGATGTGATTAGTCTGGAGTAAAATATATGCCATACAAATATACCCACATGCATTATTAGAGGAATATATTAGAAAGTCATTTAGCTTCTGAAGTGGAAGAACTTGACTTGAGAAGGGTTTGTCATTTAACCCCCGGTCAAGAATATAATGTCAAAAGATAAGGACAAGATGGCAGTGAATGGCCATAGTTACCCTGAACAAACTGAGGGAAATGACTGATGAAGGGGGTGGGAAAAATGAAGCAGCGTTTCCTTTCAGAAGAAAAACAGGAGAAGCTTCTCCCCTCCCCCTCCCTCACCCTTTCCTACAGGATAAGAAGTTCACGTCATAAATAATATATTAGTTTGCTCTTGGGGTTAAATTAAGTAAGCAGATTCCTCTATCTGCCTTGTATAAACTTCTTCTCCCATTTTCCTCCGACTCCGCAGGTATTTTTTTTAACGTCCGGTCTTCCCCTTTACTCTTGAAATATGAATAATTACCCTCATAAAAATTCTTCTATTGAATAATTAATCACTCGGGAAGTTCTTCCAAAATGTTAGACATTACTACGTCTGAAAAAGTTGAGACAGCCTTTGCAAGACTTGTCTTCTCACTCGATATCTTTCAGAAAACTTTTCGTTCTAATATTTTGTTAATTGAGAATCGTTCAACTCATTTATCCTTCATTACAGAAATAAATACAAATTCTAATGTAGCATGTGGTACCCACACGGATGTCCTAGTACTCCTATTAAATTAAGTATACAACTTGTTTTTCTGCACTTCATTTAAAATTATTTCATTTGAAAGTAATATAATATATTTCGGATCAAAAAATGCCTTACAACATAATTTATAAATATTTTCATACAAAACAAAAAAGTCCGTCAAGCAGGAGCTGCGTAAACTAAGCAGATTTCCCACGTGGTTTTACAATAGAGAAAGCAGTTAAGAAAACGGCCAAACTAGCTTTTGGCGAGAAAGTCACTTCGTCCGTTAGCCGCCCAATAAAAATGCACATATCTCGGTTAATATTCAAGATAGAGAATAAATGCATATAATAATATTTATTGTAAATTTAATTTGCAATAAGATTGATTCTGTATAATTTTTCGATCCGACGTATAGTAGCGGAGATATTTTGAATTTTCGAAAATCCTCCCCTCTAAACCCCCACCTTCCACTGGTCCGATTTCATCCGTTAATGAACTTGATCATTCTTTTTACATAAAACGACTAAATATCGAGTTTGGTAACGACCAAACAAAAATTGCGACCGCTAGAGTGGTAACAGACAAATATATATATACATTTTTGAACGGACCTCATTTTCGTCATCTACTAGGTAGGATTGATGGATAATTGAAGAAAAATATCGAAAATTCCTTCATGAGTACAACCTCAATAGCTGATTTCCCTTAAGAGAAATCTGCTGAAAATGGTACTACATATTTTATGTATCTCTAATAGGTGCGAAGAAATTTGAAAACATCGGAGATATTTGCATATACTTATATAGTAAAGATTCGGTGGAAACCATATTTGTTTCCTGAGGTGTTTCATGATACATCCGCTACGTTCATACTTTATCAACACGATTACATTAGTATATATATATATATATATATATATATATATATATATATATTTATATATATAAATTAATTTCAATGGTTTAAGGAAAAATATTTAGATTATCCTTCTGCATGTAGTTCTGAAGAAGAAGAATGCTGTATGAAATCTCTACCAAGACTGACCTATTCCATTTGTAGTGAGTCAATATGATTATGAAAGAGGGGAGATTAAAGGAATAAATAAATTAAAAGGTCGTTCGAATCTTAATCGAATCGACCAATCAACTTAACTGATTAACTCGATTAAGTAAGCAGATTCTTCGATTTGCCCTGTATAAACTTCTGGTATCGTCTATTTCCTTTTTAAAAGTCTCTCTTTGTCTACCTTTCTGCGTCCTTCACCTTGTGATTCAGCGCCGCGAATACTAATTACAAACAGCCTACTCACATTTGATATATGTGTGTTTGTAGTTCCCTTATCAAGGCAGTTCAAAAGGCTAGAGGCACCTCTTCCTAGTAGTATTTTCTCTCATACTTTTCTACTTACTTTGGTGCCACGGCTTTAGGCATCTTCGTTATTATAAGACGGGTCGACAAATTTTATATGACTAATCATGTTGAAAATTCTGTTTCCTACAATTGTAGTTGTATATGTTTTCCTCTAGCCCAAATATTAGCATAGATATGAGCATTTTTTTTGTTTTCAACTTCCTGTACTCCTCCGCTCCTACTAAAGCGATTTGACTTAAAGCATCTGAGCTACTAAACTCATAAATAAATTTCATAGCATGTTTTCATAGGATTTTGATAATAGGGGGAGAAGAGAATAGCTTCAGTTTATAGAATAATGTTCTACAATTTTAGACGGTTACATTTTTTACTACTTGATTGTTATTATCGTCCTGTAAATCCCTCCATTCTCCTACAAAGGGATTTTCACTTTAAACTACCATATCACAGAACATCTCTTTTATATTATAAATTTTAAGTCTTTCTGAAGAAAAACTAGACATTGAATTTTAAATAACGGTCTCTTTGAAGTATTTCGAAAACCACTTAGTTAATGACCCCGAGAAAAAATTGGTAACAGATTCTTTACGGCCTTCATTAATGGTCATGAACATCCTGGAATCAATAGGATTTTTTTATAAACAGGAAGTCATCAATATTCTTAAAAGTTGGTATTTTCTACACTTTCAATCCGTTTTACCACGATAAGGAATAGTGGCTAGCTTAAATGTAGAGAGAACGGCGCGAAAACTTACAATTAGGACTAACAAAGAAAGTTAAACAACTTAGTTGCCGTAAATGCTAACAGCCTATTAGTTAAAGTGAAAGTGATGAAAGCGGTAACTTATGTCTATTGGGGAGGACTAGCCTAGAAAGGGTGGAGTAGGTGGCGTGGATTTGACGGAAGGGATGGGAGTAGGGAGGTCATATGTCTTGCGCAGCTGGTCAAACAGCTGATACGGACACACGAATTACTGTACTATTCAAATTACCTATCGCTCGATAGGGATCGGCTGCCGGCTGGCTTCCCCAACCCTCTCATTCTCGCACGTTCACAGGAAGGGTTCCAGATCCCCCCCACCCTTCTCCGGATGAGGAAGTGAACTTCGCCACAGATATAGCCAACCTACGCATCTTAATGAACCAAATACTGCTTCATTGTTAAGGGCTGACAAGTCCTGATAAAAACAACTCGTTGAAATATATCATTCAAGTTGAACTCAATGAAGTGGATCTAAAGCCGTTCAAATTTATAGTATTTGCTAACTAAGTTACCCGATCATTGACAGGTTGAAATAAAAGTGGTTTACTGTAGAAATATAAAGTCTTATTGAATTTGTGCACTAAATAATCCCTTTATTTTTATCATATAACACAAAACTGTTACAAATTCAGAAGCTCTAGTCATTCATCCGTATTATAACCGTCAAATAATTAGTGTAAATTAGACTGCAAAATAAAATCTTGACCGTCCTCCAGTGATGTATTTTGAATAATAGTACAATGATTTTTTATAAAAATACATTAAATAATGTAATTCCTTGTAATAAAAATGAATTTTAAGTGGTAATATAAAAGTTAATTCACAATGGACGAAGGACTATACGAAGGTGATATCTTAAGTTTATGGTTTTTGATAAGAACTAATTCAAATGGACGCCTTTAACAGTTGGTTCTCGCTTTTATAAGCCGTTGTTATGATCGAATAGTTAATTATATATGCTCAGAATTAAATGGAAAAATTTTATTATATTTAATTTCAAAGAATGTTGAAAAAAATCCATTGAAATTTAGCTATTTCATCTTCGCCAAAGGCAATGTTCTAATTCCAATCATAACCTATTTTTTTAATGCATAACTGCTGAGATATGGTAGAAAATCATCACATTATTTTTTAATGCTGAGTCATCGGTGTGATACTTTTTTTAATTCAATGTTGTATAGAGAAGACTATAAATTGTACCTTTTAATCTACATCTGTACCTTTTAAAATACACCCACCACTCCATTTGCTCTTCTCAAGAGTTCTAATTACCTATTAATTATTAACCAATTACGAAATGGTTTGTAGGGAGCTTTATGATGTGTTTCTTAACATCATCACAACCTTCTCTTTGTGTGAAGGTCCACAACAGCTTATGGCGGGTTATGTAAACCCAAACATAGGCATATAAACACATTAAATCGTTATAAATATTTATAAATACAACTAATACAAAAACTAAAAACAAAGCTCTATTAACACGACAATTTAGTCAACAATCTTCAGCGATTACCTACGGGAAACCCGTTTAACTCATTTAAAAACTGAATCTGGGAAATCATCTATCTAGGCCCTGGTGCAAGGCCTATTATGTCTCCTAATTCTGAGTATTCCCCTAAGTGAGATCCACTCATAATACTTAGTATTTATATACGTCGTGAGAAATTATATTATTTTGAACGTGAAATTAGCACGGATGGGTTTTTTAGGTGAATAAAATTTAAAAATACAATAAACACCATTGATATTATAGTTATTACCAAATGGCTTTACTAAAGGAAAGTTCGTCTTGCAGGTTCTGCGTAAACTAAGAATATTTCCATAGTGCTGGCATGTGACAAGCTGGTGATGTCAAATCACCATCTATTATCTATCACCATTTATCTGCTTATCCCTCAGTAAGAAGCAAATATATTAAATGCACGTAAGAAGTCTATTAAAATGCTAGCGAGACTACAGATGAAATTGTGACTAAGGTAATTAAAGTAAAAATTGGGTTAGAGAAATGTTGTCTACAAAAGACCGAAATCAAAGAAGTACAAATAATAGTGTCAGATATAGCATGTATAAAACAATAGTTGCATTCAATTTCGAATCGTTCCTTGACACCAAAAATATGTGCACACAGCTCACACAGTAAAAGTTCAATGAAAACTATATTTGGTATTTAAGCTTGGAATAAAATGATTCATGATATAATGTTTATATGATATGAGTTGTAGTGAGGATCTACGAAAAATACAAACTGTAATAATCTTGGTAAATATTCATGATTGGAAAATCATGAGAGTTTGAATGGACGGTCCTCATTTTTGTATATTTTGGATATTTGAATAAATTTTCGAAAAATCGCGTCATGAGTACTACCTTAATCTTTCCCTTAAGGGAAATCTGCTAAAACGGTGATTTAACCTTTTAGATACCTCACCTAACAAAACACATTTGCTCTCTTATCCAGACCCCCACTTCGGGAGCAATTAAATTTAGTGTTTAGTTACAATATCGATATTGATTCGTCGTATAATTATTATTATTTATTTGAGATGCCACTACAATGGCGATTCATCTTTTAACATGTTTGAATATAGTTTTGAAAAATGAAATAAATATTAAAATTTTTTACAGAGCTAAAGTTTACAAATGTACAAAATAAATAGAACCATGCCTCTACAATGGTGATTCATCTTTTAACATGCTAGAATATACTTTTAAAAAATTAAATAAATATTAAAATTTTTACGAAGCTAAGTTTTACAAATATACAAACTAAATAGAATGAACAAAACTAAATATAAATTGTTTTAGCAGATTTCCCTTAAGGGAAATCAGCTATTGAGGTTGTACTCATGACGGAATTTTCGACATTTTTCTTCAAATGTCCATCGATCCTACCTTGTAGATGACGAAAATGAGGTCCGTTCAAAACTGTATATATATATATATATATATATATATATATATATATATATATATATATATTTGTCTGTAACCGCTTCTAGAGGTCGCAAGTTTTGTTTAATCGTTACCAAACTCGATATTTAGTCGTTTTAAGTAAAAAGAAAGATCAAGTTCGTTAATGGCTGAAATCGGACGAGTGGGAGGGGGGGGGTTTAGAGGGGAGGATTTTCGAAAATTCGAAATAACTCCGTTACAATACGGTCTCTATCTTGAATATTAACCGATATTTGCAGTTTTATTAAATCGGGGTGCCTAACGGACGAGTTACTTTCCCGCCAAAAGCTAGTTCGGCCGTTTCCTTCACTGGCTCGGCTCTCGTGAAATTTCCCTATTATAAAACTTCACGTGGGAAATTGCTTAGTTTACGCTGCCTCTGCGTGACGGACTTTTTATATTTAAATGAGGAAAAAAACAAGATAAAAACAAAATTAAAAGAAAAGCTATAAATAGTTAAACTGGAAGGAGGCAAAACTTATATTCTAAGGACAGTGCTTGCTATATATAACTTTAAATAATCCAATATTTCTTAAATACTTAAAAACATCATCTATAAATTGGCTACTGTCGGCTAGTAGTTCGCAAAAATGTGTGGGACGTTTTTACTCGTGTGCAGTCAGTATGAGTTTTACAATCAGCGTTCTGTTGCATGAGCGTTTCAGTACAAATATTAATGCGTTTTTTATGTGAGTATGATTGCTGTGCTAGTCGGTAACTCAGCAATGGCAAGTAAAAAAACAGACTTGTCTATACAGACATTTTATTCACAAGCTATAGTGTCCCCCGTAATTCCCATGAAAGTATAAAGTGGAAGTACGATATGATTCGGGAGCCGTATTTAGGCCAGTGTTAAACCAACTCTGTTAGTGACAGTGAACTTCAAAACTCCATATTACGGATGACTAACATCCCAGCTATTTGTACACCTCCTGGTTTTTTCCCTTCAAAATTTTACCTCTTTCTTTTTTAAAAAAAAATACTCAACAATTGGTTTTCAACTGTGTGTTATAGCATTGGGTCCATTAACGGAAAGGTACCAAACCCGAAAGCATTTATTTTCGAAAAGATGAAGCGGATTATGAAATGTAGACATGTTAAAATTGTATTGAATCCGAGTAATGATTACCTTTGAGGTTACTAGAGGTTTAAGTCAAGGAGACACAGTATGTATTACTGGGATTTGAGGTTACTAGAGGTTTAAGTCAAGGAGACACAGTATGTATTACTCGGATTTGAGGTTACTAGAGTTCTGAGGCAAGGAGCCACAGTATGTATTACTTGGATTTGAGGTTACTAGAGGTTTAAGTCAAGGAGACACCGTACGTATTACTCGGATTTGCGGTTACTAGAGTTCTGAGGCAAGGAGCCACAGTATGTATTACTTGGATTTGAGGTTACTAGAGGTTTAAGTCAAGGAGACACCGTACGTATTACTCGGATTTGCGGTTACTAGAGTTCTGAGGCAAGGAGCCACGGGATGTATTACTTGGATTTGAGGTTACTAGAGGTTTAAGTCAAGGAGACACCGTACGTATTACTCGGATTTGCGGTTACTAGAGTTCTGAGGCAAGGAGACACAGGATGTATTACTTGGATTTGAGGTTACTAGAGGTTTAAGTCAAGGAGACACCGTACGTATTACTCGGATTTGCGGTTACTAGAGTTCTGAGGCAAGGAGACACAGGATGTATTACTTGGATTTGAGGTTACTAGAGGTTTAAGTCAAGGAGACACCGTACGTATTACTCGGATTTGCGGTTACTAGAGTTCTGAGGCAAGGAGCCACAGTATGTATTACTTGGATTTGAGGTTACTAGAGGTTTAAGTCAAGGAGACACCGTACGTATTACTCGGATTTGCGGTTACTAGAGTTCTGAGGCAAGGAGCCACAGTATGTATTACTTGGATTTGAGGTTACTAGAGGTTTAAGTCAAGAAGACACCGTACGTATTACTCGGATTTGCGGTTACTAGAGTTCTGAAGCAAGGAGACACAGTATGTATTACTCGGATTTGAGGTTACTAGAGGTTACTACTGGGATTTGGGATTCTTATAGGTCTAAGGCAAGGAGACCCACTATCACCATTACTTTGACTTTGTAATTAAAATGGCATAAAATAATATAAAATTATTGAGATAGCATTGGCTTCCAATGTTCCCTACTGGGCATAAGGTCTAGGAAACACAATTAATAGGGGTAAGATGAAGAATCATATTGTATATATTCACCTCTTAATTACCATATAATATTTGTGTTGAATATCAGAAATGATATTCTGATAATATAATATAATATTGTTCTGCTGAATGATATCTAGAGCTAAAATATTTGCTAATTCAATTTAAATTTTTCAGAATATTGAAAATGGCTTTACAAAAATTAGTGTAATTTTCTGAGTGAAACTTTCAATTTGTGAATTAAATAGAAATTTTTTTTAAAGAAACTCTTCGGATGTTTCTATAATAAAAAAAGTGAAATATGCTAACACAGCATTTGCATTTCTGCAAGTCTAGTATAAAAAGAATTAAAAAATAAAGAAAAATACAAATTTCCTTGGTGTATGGCTATTTGCGTTATGAGAAAGTATGCCTTTCTTTCCACGGTATCCATATACTAGAAGAAATGTATCGGTTAGATATAGTAGTAGAGTGAAGAGTGGAGCCGAGGTTATGATGGGAGGGAATAGCCCATAAAAAGTAATGTTTATGAGTCAGTCATTGTAACAGTTTCTCTGCTTCCAGCTCTCGCAACTTATTCAATCACACTCATCCTGGGGAGAATACACTATAATCTCTTACTTTATTACATTCCGGTCTGGGGAAAAACAAATTTTATACTTGCCACATTATTCTTATAATGGAATATGTCAGGTCTGTATCCCTTGCTCTAGTGTACTACCTTCATAACGTAGTGAACATAATTTTATGTTCAACGCTGTGATGATTCATCTGTGTTCATTTTTTTAGAACACAGTAACTTATAAGAATACGGTCTCCATCATTTTGAAATAAAATCAAAAAATTAAATAGTGTTAAACATATAAATATTAGGAAACAAATAAAACATGGGAGGTACTCGACAAGCCACAACCAAAGCCACCATTAAATTAGTGGTAAATCATTGAGAGGTTGGATATCTATGTGATTTTTTTATAATCAAAACAATATCAAAAAATAATCAATACCTACTCCAGACAAAAAATTCCTTATGGTTACCAATATGGTAGAGAGGTCACACACTTACCAGTCCTTATCAAGAAAAAATTCCCCTAATATAAATAAATTGAAATTTATTTTTGTTAAGTTAGTTATCCTATTAACTAACTTGGCGCATAAGTTAATACAGTGTGGGTTGGAAATGGGTAAAAAAAGCAAATAAGAAATGCTCCATCCGAATAAGGGATGATAATGATATGTTTTGTTTAGCATAAAATAATCTTCAAATTAAGTTGATACTATTCCTTGACAGCCCTTCAATGACCTGGTTGCTATACACCATTTTTGACCATTGCTCACGGGTCCCAACCAGGCTATTCCGAAGCTCTATGACATTAAACTATCGATTCCTAGGCCAAACTCGTTTCCTACTTCCTTATGGTGTGCTCATTGATTAGTCTGCTGAGATTAATTCTTTCAACGTGTTTCCAGCAATGCTGCCAGCTATTTTTAACACCACCAATGACATTGGACTTTTTTTTTATTATATATTTACCACCTCTGTCCCCGCTGTACCTTTGGGTTTCCCCATACCTGCGGTATCCATTTATTAAGAGATATAAAATTTTGAATAGATAAATTGGGCCAGGTAACTTAGCCTAGCTCACCGAGCACAGCTAAGCATAAAAGTGCAATATTTGGGAGATTTGGTTTAAGTCCGAAAAGCCCTAGGGGACCCCGCAGCTGCGACTCCTTTGCCTCTGTTCAGAGAAGTGGCAGGCAAAAGCCTAATTAACTAGCCTACATACATAAAGCCTAAATACTAACCTGAAGGCTGAAAAAGGTTTGTCAACGAATTCAATAATTTTTGGTGGACCATTTGCAATTATTTTCGAAGGCTCTAGATATTTTTCACTGGCTCTTTTATCCAGGCCAGCACCGTTCTTCTCTTTTGTTTTCCGAGGGTCCGCGCTTCACTGTCAAATATGACTATGTCGTAATGGATGCCTTGAAATCACGAGTTTCACTCTCGGACAGAGGATATGATACAAATGAATATTATTTAATCCTCCACATCAACATAATCATCTTCCTCTCTGGTATGCCTACTTCGTCGACATTATTTATACTTCTTCTTGATGAGTTTGACTATTTAAATGCATAATTTTAGTTTTAAAAGAAATATTTTAGAATCTAATTTGTAAGATTTTCTCAAGATAATAATTTAAAAAATTGACAGATAATTCATGTAACTTCTACAGGGATGGATTTTTTAAGTCTTCAAAATGTAAGATAATATCTGGGAAGACAATTTTACAGTATTAATGTATCAATACTAACTGCACACCGTAATAAAAACAATAGGTAAAATAAAAATGGCGAACTGTCGTCAATAGTACTGCAAAATCAATAAGCTTTTAAAAATGCGACGAATTATATTCTATCAGTAAGTAATCTTAAATTTAATGGGAGGTAATTTTGTAACAAAGATATTATCAGGAAAATTACGAAAGTAAGCGGCCAACAACCAATCAAAGACAAAAGCATTAGTACTAAATCAATGCTGATAACGCATCAATTTTCCTAGGTACATTTTAAACCGTTAAAGATTTTAGAAGCTAATCGAAGAGAGCAATTGGTTTCAATCAGATTGTTGATTTCATTTAGTTAGCATCCGTACCCAATGGAAGAGGAAAATATATTCGAATATTGAGTGGCAAAAACTGAAAAATTTTGTTTAGAAGAGAAACTGTACATGTCGGAAGATGAATAAAAAAAAAGTAATACTACTAATATTTTTTTCTTATCCTAAATACTGACAGTGATTTGAGAATAATGGCTTTAGTGCATTTTTGTCAATTGTAGTTTTCTACACTGTTTACATAACCTGGCCACCTGGACTTATTTTGCATGTTATTTAATCTTCAAAGGATGCTATCTATGAGTGAAATGGTAGAGAATAAAAGGCGGAGAGAATACTACCAATGACGAGAAAATTCGACAGTTTGATATCAATGTTTAGTTTATTCAAAACTTGTGTTAGTTTCTTGTTCAGATGGACCCTGATTATTTCAAGCATTCCCCTGTACCAGATTATCCTCACGTTGATTCACAGTGAGGTCGATAAAGACTCACCAGTAACTTTGTAATAAACAACTGGGCCCAAGTAAATTGGATACGTAGGTTCAACTATACAAATATGTCTAAATATTCTTCCTTATTAAGCAGGTTTCCCTTAAGGAAAATAAGCTATTGTGTAAATGTTTTGGTCAAAAAGTCTCTTTAGAAAAAAAGTTTCGAATGCGATCCTTTAATTAGTATAGGATTGCAAACGGTGATCATTTGGTTACGTGATTTATTGAATGAATTCTCTACTCTTCCAGAAATGTATTATAATACATTCCCTCATCGCATAGATGAATTAAATAAATATTCATGTGTGTTTAACCTGAAAACCAGACACTCCAAATAATATTCAACGCTTAGGTACATCATTCGAGAAATTGACGGAGCAAATTGAATATTTAAATGAAATTTCCTGTGTGCAACGTGCTTTTGCAGCAATTAAAAGATTTAGAAACTAATTTAATTGACTAAAAAAAATAAAAAAAAAGAATGAGAAAATGTAAAATGGTTCACTATAACCATCATTCTCATAAATCACGATCATTTGCAACGGATAAAATAATAATTTTATAATTTCTTCCTTTCATATTCATTTAAGTCCATTACAGTGTGTTTTTGCATAATGACGAATATGCGGTCCATTCAAATGCGTGTGTGAATATATATATATATATATATATATATATATATATATATATATATATATACTCACACACATACATAAAGTTGATGGTGGAACACAAATATTAACAGAGTTATTTGGGTTTTTTTTTTGTGCTTAGCCATATATTAATTATATTGCTAGAGGGGACCTTAAGTTAGTGTGGACGCGTCAGCTTTAGTCCCTAGTAATGAAAGTATGACGGGAAAGGAGAGTCACAATCACAGGTGATATTTCACTTCGCACTTGAAGTAACAATCCGAGATATATTGGCTAACCCTCGTCGAACAGTTTCCTTCTTACTTCTATGCTTGTTATTCATTATATATTGCTTAATATTCAAGTTGAGTTTAGCTTCATTCTTAACTACCTGTCCACTTTCTTCTTTTACTTAACTCCATACCTCCCAAACATTTCCAATGCAATGTGCATGACCTTTTTTACTCCTGTATAGTTATTTTCATGTTCTAGAGGTATATTAATCGGTCTATCTAGCAGATACAAAAGACCTAAAATGTTTTATTTGGTGTTTTGGAATACACTGGAACTACGAGTGTATTGGAGAGCCACTGTTAATTTCAGTATTGTAGTACTATCTCACTCGAGATGTGTCCATAGCTCTTAGAATTTTTTGATTTCAACGTAAATTAAATTGAGTCATGATTTCTTTTCAGCTAACACGTTAAATTGTTCTTCGGAAAATAAAACATTTATCTGAGGACACAAATTTTTAACATTTGATAAAAATAAAAAAAAAAACTTGCTAACAACGACTCCTTCGTAAATGTCAAGGCCCTCTTAAATATTCAGTTATTAATGATATTTTTATTAACTTTCCAATGGTTATTGACTGATTTCACTTTTTCGATTGAGACACTAAATGATTACAGTGTTATGATGTTATGACGGTTACAATGGTCATTGAATTTGATTCTGAATTTATGGGGGAAGGTGGTATTGTAAAAATATGTAGCTAGCATGATTTATTGGAAACAACAGAAGAGAATATTAGAGGAGCTTAGATTTAGTACAAGAAGTCATTAAAGACATAAATAATAAATTAAAAAAAAAACGATTTAAAAAAAATTTGATTGTTGATGAGGGTCTGTGCTTAATGCTTTTCAATATAGAGGAGTTTTAACGTAAGAGTTTATTCCCTTCCTTGTTGAGATGGAGTTGTTATGAACTCGAACGGGATCTGACCGATATTTTTAGAAATAAAATAAAAGGAGTTGTAAAAAAGACTCCGATCTATGTAAAAAAGAATAACTTCCATATAAAATAACTTCCAGCCCTGGTTTATTGTTTATCCGAAATCATAAAGATGGATTCTCATTCGGATGAATAGTATAGTTTTCATCTCGGAAAACGCCCGACTCATTGGTGCAGACTATCAAAAGCCTCATGCACTTTCCAAGTACAGTGTAGCTAGTAGAAAAATGTTAATTAGATTGAATATCATCATTGATTTGTGATCCCAACAGCCAGCCATAATAAGATTCATTGACCTAGATAATTAAATATGAGGTATATAAGAAGAGGAAAGTGCTAAACACGGGTGCAGGCCTATATATATTAAGCTGAATAAAATGGATTGTAGAGATAAAAAAGTTCGTCATGCAGGGGCTGCGTTAACTAAGCAGATTTCCCTCGTGATGATTAACAATAGATAATCTACATACTCGTAACACAATAGCACCGTCAACATCAAGTGAATAAATACAAACGATAATAAGAAACGGGAAGAACCTGAAACGTAAACAAACAGGTGGGCCAACCTCTTACAGGTAAGCAAAACAATTACGGAAATATATCAGAATATAAATTATTAATTTTATTGAAAACTCTACTATATCTAGTACAGTAATTTATAATGGATCAGAATAATTCTTGTCTCAATCAATCGAACCTTAGTAATCAAAGAACTTAAGAAGTGGAGGGGGGGGGGTCACGGTAACAAATTTGCATTTATCTCGTATAATGAAGGTCTCTTGAGAAATATTTATGGTATTTAAGCTTCGAATAATGTGGTTTATTACATAACAGAGTATTGTCTGTGAAACATGAGTAGAAGTGGGGGTTTGCTGAAAGCTGAAAACTGAAAAATGCTAATATCTCGGTTAATATTCAAGATAGAGAATAAATGTATATAACAACATTTATAGTACATTTGATGTTCAATAAGATTGACGCTATACAAGTTTTTGATCCGACGTATGGTAACGGAGATATTACGTATTTTCGAAAATCCTTCCCACTAACTCCCCCTCACACTTTTCCGATTTCAGCCATTAACGACCTTGATCTGTCTTTTTACATAAAACAACTTTCAAATATCGAGTTTGGTAACAATCAAACAAAAATTGAGACCGCTTATACCGTTATCATATATATATATATATATATATATATATATATATATATATATATATACATATGTATATATATATATATGTATGTATATATAGTGGCCCCAATTTTTGTTTCATCGCTACAATAGTATATATTGAAGAATTTCTTTAAAAAATAAAGATCAAGTTTGTTAATTGCTGGAATCGGAACAAGTGGCTTAAAGGGGAAAAAATAAAAAAATCAATTTATTTGTATTACTATGAATAAAATCGAAAAATTAAATAAGTAATCTTAAAGCAATTATAAATTCCTTGAATTGTTCTTTTATACGTTTTTTTTTCGTACTCTAATATTAATCAAGATATTAGCATTTTTTATTTTTCAACCTTCAGTAAACCCCTGCTGCTGCTCATTTCTCATTAACAATAAACCAATATGTCACAAACCATCTTATTTTAACGTTTATTGGTTTTAGCGGAGAAGTAGAACGGGAAGAGAGGATGGGGGTTCAAAAATGTTCCTTATTATTAGTACGAATAAATATGTTACAAGATGTACATCTTATAATCTTACCAATTTAATTTCCTACTGTTTATTTATTTATTTTTTTGTGTTTCATTTCCTCCCCTTTAACTCAATTAATAACTGAGAAATTTACATTTAGATTTCAGTCCTCAATTACCACCCTCCTCCTCTTACTTATCACTTAATTTTCACTTCAAGCATCAAAACCTTTGTCTGGATTAAATTATATGTCTTCTTTACACAGCCTCATTACAGGGAAAATGGAAAATAGAAGCGTACCCGGCACGTGGGAAATCTGCTTAGTTTACGCAGTGCTTCCGGCTTTTAAAACTGGTGTGATCTTATTGACAAAAATCGAATAGTTCTATGGTAATAAGGCGTGTCATTCCTGAATTAATTGGTCAATAGGGATTACATTATTTAT
The DNA here is from genome assembly GCA_019009955.1 of Riptortus pedestris. NCBI lineage: Eukaryota > Metazoa > Arthropoda > Insecta > Hemiptera > Alydidae > Riptortus > Riptortus pedestris. The sequence continues at coordinate 114,962,870 of CM032228.1, forward strand.
TTATTATTTATATATATATATATATATATATATATATATATATATATTTAAACTTTCCCTTTAGGTAATCATAATCCTGTTCTGCTAAACACTGATCTTCTCCCTCTGTCCTAAGAGTATAGAGGGGCTTTTAGCTCTAATAGATAGTTCGATTTCCTTGGCTGAGCTTGAGGAGTGGAGTGCACTGATTATCCATCGAAAGAGAAAATCTGATTCATTTGTAAATGTATAGAGGAAGAGAGAGAGAAGGGATTAAAGGGAGTAGATAAGAGGGGGTAATTGAAAGAGGCATGTCCCCGAGGGCTTCATTCAATAGGACTGTTTCATCTGATACTCTCACTGCCACTCTTCCTTTCTTCTCTCTCTCTCTCTCTCTCTCTCTCTCTCACTCTCTCCCTCAATCTCTCTTATATCACCTTTGTTCCATTCACTAGCTCTTCATCACTTCCTACCTAGCCCCTTCCTTTAGCGAACTTGTATCCTCCATAGTTTCTTTCTACCCCCAACAATTTGTACATATTTCCATAATGCTTGCTGCATCCAGAAACATTCCACATCGGTCCACCGCTGATTGCTAAATTTTTTTTTTTATTTATTTAAATGAGTTCCGCAACACCGGCGAATTAGTAATACTTTTGACAATCCTCTCAATGACCTAATTACTCTTAAAGAACTGAAACTCGCACTTACGAACACAGGAGACTCCACGCCAGGACAAGACGGAATAAGTTACAAAATGATTAAAGAATTACCCGACTCTGCCTTTTACTATCTTGTGAGGTATTATAATAAACTTTATGAGAATGGACTATATCCTGACTCCTGGAATGAATCCATTGTTATTCCAGTCCTTAAAGCTGGTAAGGATAAAACGATTGCATCCAATTATCGACCCATTTCGTTGACGACCTGTCTTTGTAAGCTGCTTGAAAAATTGTTGAATAAAAGTTTACACTGGTTCTTAGATCATTGTGAATTGTTGTCTCCATTTCAATGTGGCTTTAGAGAACGCCGTTCAACCATGCATCAACTGATTGCTAACTAAACGCGTGGATGAGCAATTAATGAGTCACTGAGAAAACTGAGCAGATTTCTCAGGCGCAGGAAAGAGGTTCTGCTCACTATTTTTCCTTTAATGAGAACAAGAATTAGGCCTGTAAGGGCGATATTTAGATATACAATTGCAAGTTAAAATCTTGTGATAAAGAGACGATTTATGAAGAAACCCACGTGGCACCGACCCTATTCGAATAAGGGAAACATTTGAAGCAACTTTATTAACAAGGTCGCTTATATCCCAAGGTGTTTCAAAGTAATATTGATATCTTCAAGTATTAGTCACTTCCCCCTTTAAACCTTCATTTATGGGTCCTATTTCCTGCATTACTGGAAATGGAATTTTGTTTTACAAGAATCGTTGAAACATCAAGTTTGGCCATGATAAAAAATGTAGTAGTCGTTACAGCGTTTATATATATATATATATATATATATATATATATATATATATATATATATGTGTGGGAGTTTATATATATATATATATATATATATATGTCTGTTTATCTATATATATTTATATATATAAATATATAAGTTCTTCAAATTTGATGGCAAGGGTCTCCAATAAAAAACCTTTCTTTTCGGTGCAAACTTTATTGAAACTGCCCTACATGTTTCGGGGCTTATTTGCCACCTCTTCAGGGGCTATCCCTTTGTAGTAATGTAAGTAGCAATTTATAATTATATTTAATAAACATATCATATATTTAGGAACCTACTAATACAATATATAGCAAAAGAATTATTAAGGGATGTATGAAATTAATGTTATTAATAATTTTGTATATATTTGTCTTTTAAAAGGGATAGCCCTGAAGAGGTGGCAAAAGCCACGAACCATGTAGGGTAGTTTCAATAAAGTTTGCACCGGAAAGAAATGTTTTTTATTGGAGACTCTTCCAATCAAATTTGAAGAATATATAAATAATATTGGGTCCAGAATAAGAAGAGAATATATATATAATTTTCATTCAAAACAGATTCTACGAATTTCTGGAGATTTATAGATGGAAGTAATTCCTTTTGAAGGTATTAAAAAAAGCACATTAAGCATTTACAACAACTTTGTTGATGAGAACACGTACTAATTTCTTGACGCTCACTTGTCGTGTTCATTGTCAACCAATGGTGGCTTCCAAAAAGAATCCTGAACCGTTAGTGAAAAGTTAGGAATTCACCATCGGTGATCGTTAATCACATTTCTGACAAACATTGATTGTGGTCTTTTTGGGGTTAGAACCATGATCACCGAGTTATGAAATCTGAATGTTTCCACTAGGTTCTGAATTTCCTCTTAATAGACAGTAAGACGCCAAAATTAAATGATAGGAATATAGGATAAGGCAGCTGTGCTTGTTACATAAAACTATTATTTATCAACGCTGATTTCATGCTACTGTGGCTAACTACGAAGGTTTATCTACAGATTGCACTCTTTCTAGTCGGAGAGGGATTAGAGATTTTATTATTATTATTTTTTTTTTTTTGTGATTCATCAATAAATAAATCATAAATCCCAATTGTTCAACTTGGAATTCAATTCATGATTCTAGGTGTACCATGAGCACTCAATCCTTAATTCATACCCCTTCTGCAATAGAATAAACGTAATCTAAGAAAATGTTGCTTCAAAGGTTGAAGATTTCCTTTAAGCCATCATATACTGTAAGCGAAGAAATAGACTCCCTTTTTAAACAACAAAGGTATGCTCTATGAATATTAAATTATCCTTTCTTTCAGTATCCATTAACACTGTAGTGTACTCCTCTGTTACTACTAAAATGGTATTTTAGAAGTGAGATGTGAAAACTTTCTATTTCACGGAATTATGACACAATACATTTCATGTGAGATACCCTTTGAAAACTAGTATTTCATTAGCGAAAGAAGGAGTTAAAAAACATTTCAAAGAAAGCTAACCAAATTGCCAAGTATAGATATGCATGTTCAAAAAGTAATAAAATCTTTTATTTGTAGAAAGGGGAACAAAATACCTCATAACTGTGTAGAAAGTATGATACAAAGTAATAAATAGCATTTTTTTATGATTTATTCCAATAAAAATGACGTTCAAATAAAAAACCACAAAGAAAAGGATAACAAACAAGAAATCTGGGAGAAAGGGCAATAGAAAAATGGATAGAGCTGCTAGAAGGGATTTCAATTCTCCAAGGGACGGTAGAGAGATGGCTGTAACGGCAGGAACTGTGGAAAAATAGGGTCTACCGCAGAAGATATCTGGATAGGGAGAAGATGGTAGCCAGCTGTAAGGTCTCCTGTTATTTTAGCCAGGGGAAGAGATATTTTTCTGAGGGGGAGGGTAGAGCTAGTGACCCGTTTATTCTGCGTGGCCTAGTAAGAGGAAGGCGGGGCTTGTTTTGGGAAGGCGTGGCCCGCTCCCCCCCCCCCACCAGCAAACTAACTCCCTTAAACCTTTTCTACAATCTTAGCTTCGTCTTCAGATTAACCCCAATTTCTGTGTCCCTCCATAATTACTGAAAACGACGGTGTATTTCATCCGATTAGCAAATGTTGAAAGTTACCCTTTGAACGGATAATGAGCCTTAGTCTCTCAGACATTATAGCCTAGTGGTATTTGAAGGTTATGAGTAAACATTTTGAGGTTCAAGGTTTTGGTCAATGAACTCTGCAAGGCACATTTTAATAATACGACTTTCCTCCTATTTTAAACACTTTCTTTATTTTCAAGTTCTTTTCGTTCTAGTATATCATTACTATCTTTACTAACTATATTTAAATGGTTATTGGAATGGGTGTTTTGAATTTTTAAGGTGGTGTTCATATGGGTAATATTCAGCATGTTTACTCTTACTAGCATCCCAGGCCTTCCTGTATAATTAAACCCTGTATGTGAAGAACTAAGTACAACTTGAAGGCAACCGATTCAATTTTTTTTTTTCATTAACATCTCTTAAACTAAAAACATTATTAACTCAAGAAGACATGCTTTCCTGAGAACGAGTGATTCTACTCTCTCTCTCTCTCCGCTGAAGACTTCAATCTTTTTACATATCATTTTCGTCCTTTAAAGACGTTAGGGACACGAAACAAGTACAGTATACAAGTACGAAACATATTTAATAAAGTGTATTTGAATAATAAAGTGTAAATTAAAAAAACGGAGCATTTTATATTACAAGAGACTGAGTGTATTAAGAGCAAGTCCACAGTTTTTTTTTGTAATGAATGTTTTGTGACAACAATGAATGCCTAGACAAAATAATAACAAATCCGTTACGCATGGGTTGTATAAACTAAGCAGATTTCCCATGGGGTGGAATGATAAACACTAGGTCTCATCTCACCATCTATTCTCTATTTCATAATAGAGCTGTAGTAAGACGCCTATGAATATAGGAATTAAAATGAAAGCTTCACATGGAATGTTCACTGACTCTGTTACTTAAAGTAAAAATTTGATAAGTAGAAATGGTAGGGCTTGCTGAATTCTGATAACGAGAAAATATAAATAGCTTGCTTAATATTCCAGTTAGGAAAAAAAAAATGTATATAGTAACAAGTGTAGAGCATAATAATTTTTAACATGACTGATTCTACAACATTTTTTCATCTTTAAAAACCTCCCAGGTAACGTTTATTAATGAACACACACACACACACACACACACACACACACACACTCATACATACATACAAACATACATTTAGATATTGTGTGTGTGTGTGTGTGTGTGTGTGTGTGTGTGTGTGTGTGTGTGCGCGCGTGTATGCGAATTTGAACGACCAGTTTTTAGCATTCAAGGGTAGTAAATGGAAATGTTATATTGGTCTTTGACCTAAACACCTACAAAGCTACCTACTTACCTTAGTATTTTATTCCCTAAATGAAATTATAAAAAATAAATAAAAATAACAGTTAAAAAGAGTCACTTTTAAAAGTTTCTTAGACTAACTATTGTAAAATATTGTGGGAATGCTTCAAGTATTATTGAAATTTTAAAGAATTCAAATTTTCAACGGAAAGTCTATTATCCATGAAACTCTGAGAATAAGCTTTTCTTAAAATTTGTTTTGTTCTGTAAATGAACAAGAAGCTCGTCAATGAACAAGACTGGATGGGGAGGGGGAGATAAAGAGAGGAGGAAGGGGGACGAAAACTCTAAATAAGGATCAATAAATAGTCCTTGTCCTCTACTATTGTTTTTAATTTTATGCAAAGTGTACTTTCGGAGTCAGCGCTCCATCGTCAGTGCCTGCTGACAAACAAAAACCTTAAGTCAATCTAACAATCATATCATGGACAACAGTGTAAAAAAACAGTCACAAAATAAAAACATTAAAACCATAATAAATCCAGGATAAAATCAATAGATAATTCAATAAATAGTCAACTAATAAAATTAAAAAGTTAACAACGATAAGCATATGTCTAAGATAAAAACTAATAATTTATAAATTAAAAAACATTATTTTTAGTTTTTATCTTTGACATACGCTTATCGTTTTTTACTTTTTAATTTTATTAGTTGACTATTTATTAAATTATCTATTGTTTTATCCTGGATTTATTTTGGTTTTAATGGTTTTTTTTAATGTTTTTGTTTTTGTGGCTGTTTTTTATACTGTTGGCCATGCTATGATTGCCAGAATGACTTAAGGTTTTTGTTTGTCAGCAGGAACTGACGATGGAGCGCTGACTCCGAAAGTGCACTTTGCATAAAATTAAAAACAATAGTAGAGGACAAGGCCTTTATATTGATCCTTATCAATTGGCTTCTCGACCATCCAGCATATTCCAGAGAAAACACTAAATAGTGATTTTCTCTTTACGTATCAGAGATCTCTCTAAGATCTTGTTTGTCAAAGAAAAAAAAAGAAATACTCTGAATTATGTTCTATAACATTTTTTGTTCCGATACATAGGGATGTAGATAGGGATTGCTTGTTTTTTGACCGCCCTTAGAACTCCTCACTTGGATTAATTCCAAATGGACAATAATTTCCATATATTGTATTATTCCTCTAAAACGTTTAGATGATGTGATACATTCATATAAATTTTCAAAATTAGGTTTTGAATTGTAGTTAACAAATGTCAATCAAAATATTTGAACTGGTAAATAAACAAGGAAATTCGGGGACTGAGCTCCTACAGGAGAGAAAAGGAACACGTGAGAATTTTGTTAAAGTTACATTTTAATTTACTATTTTCTAAGTTCCTAGCATTGGAGCTTTATTTATTCTAATTTTATACCTGACGGATGAAAAAAAGGGGAACACATGTAACACAGTACGTAAAAGACGGATGAATACAGATTCCAAAGAAACGAGATAATTGTACCAGTCAAGGTTTTTAAGAAAACTTGTTTTTTCACCCATCTTATAATATATTACTGTATAGTAAAAACATAGGTATTGCCCCTGACTTGAATGGAAATAAGAAATTCATTTTTCGAGGGAAAAGTGTTTGCAAAAACGAAAAGCATTGTAATAGAAACCGGCAGACAAAGAAGGAGCATGGTGACATTTTTTCTTTCTTTCTATAGCCCCAGTGAATTTCTTAACGTTTTCCCGGAAGACGTTAGGAAGGAACGTTAAGTAATAGAAGCGAAACGTATTAAAAGTGTTGCTTGGCGTTGGGGCGGAAGGACAAGAGCCAGTTCCCATGAGAATGGTTTGGGAGGAGACACTTTTGAATTGTAAAACTGGCACAAGAAGCTGGTGGGAAAAATAGTCCGCAATCCATCGGCTTGGTTCATATTGACGAAGGACCTCCCTCTCACCCCATAACTTCCCTGTCACTCGCTCCTTTACCTCCCTTCCAGACCACCTCCAAAAACCTCTTATGTATATTACTTTTTTTAATTTATCAAATGGAAATGGTTATTTTCTGCACAGTTGAGATATATGCCTTCCGCTCTTTCCCTGAATAAATTACAACCTCTTTGAATGAATTACAGATTATGTGCTAGGCGGGAATATTTTTCTCAGTAAGCCTCATTTACTGGCTTCTCAGGATTTTTAACTTCTTATTTAGCTATTTTCCTCTTAAAAAGAAGGAATGAATGCATTCCACATTTTTGCACGTTGCTCTATCAAGTCCGTTATTGATTTATCTTTCCAAATTGTTTACTTTCTTGTATGAAGTATTCACGAAAATGGTAGGTTTTCAGGTTTCAACGGAATTATCTGTTTTGACCCTTACTGAACCCATTTTCAGGTCTTTAGGCCTGATGCCTGTATATATTTATCCAACTTTGAGTACGGCCTAGCGTAAAAACGCCTAGTCTTGCAATGTTGAAATTATCATATTTAGGATTCTTGTAACGTCTGGTTGAGCACTTCTCCTTTTGATAGAAATCGAATAAGGGAGAAGGGGGAGGAATTAAAAAAAATGTCTCCTGACGTATTAAAGATACAAAGTATTCGTGCAGGACTTTTTTAAGTTATTCTTAAGACATCTATAAATTATATTCGATTACATTCTTCAATAGGAAGCATTGGAGATATCTGATATCATTTTCAAATAAAATAATTTTAAATGAAATACAACGAATGAGTTTGTTTGTTTAATTCATTAGATGTACAAGGAAGTCATGTGGTGTCCACATGTATTATTTATTTTATTCAAAGAATTTTCAACTATTTTTGCATTTATTGATGCATAAAACTTCAAAAAAAAATAGTAATTCCTTCCATGAAGATTTACATGAAATTTCACAGGCGCTTTAAATATACTATCTCCCATTTCGCTCTCATTTATGGTATCAAAATCTAATGAAGATTGGGAGTTTTAATTAATGCTGCACTACTATAGAAAACAAAATTGAAATGGCAGAACTAGAACATATCTCAAATTTTGTTTCTCTATTAATCTCTCCAACATTGTCAAATCTGCATGAATTTAGATTAATTAAATATTCGTCATTTTGATTCTATGAGGTTCTTTTGCTTTAGGAATCAGATCCACGTTATATAACAACTTCTAGAAAATTTAAATACATTTTATTTTTAGTTAAGCATTTCATTTATCCTCAACTTTTAAAATATCAGATCATCATTCATTTATGATTGTCTTTGAAATAAAGTTCAAGGTGCGGATTGTGAATCCATATTCCAGGATAGGGAAAGTATACACTTGGTTACTGCTAGACTGACACTAAAAATGCGGGTACAGATACGATGATGACGGCAACCCTACAAGTGTTTTATTAAAAGCAGCGTAAAAGATATTAATATAAACCGGTAAGAAGAACAGAGCCCTTGAAATGGTTACTAGTCTTTTCTTCAAATATGTCGGTGAAGATATTCTAGCAAGTTTGTAGAGTTCAGCTTGGTAAGTGCTTAAGAAGCAGAAACATTTTCATCTTTAAGGCCGATGTAAATCGTACTGCGCACATGGTTATTAATCAGAGTCATTTTAAAGCCTTGGGATTATATTTAGTTCATGTATCTCCCCTTAGTTGGTTTTTGCTAGTCCGGGTAAATCTCCTATTCGAGGTGCTTAATGCTGTTTTGAGAACGCAAGTTTCAATTAACTGTCGATTCAGTTTCGTCATCGAGGAAAAACTCTTAATGTTCTTGCCATTTTTCTACCTAGTCTTGTCGTAACCAGGATCACATAAAATACCAATAACTCAGTTATTATTCGAGCTAGTTAAAAATTTATGGAAAGACAAATATTGGAAATCATTTCATCATAAAGAATAGTCATTCATTATAAGCTCTCGATGTGACTAATAATTACTGATTTATATGATTGTTCTTTTTATCCTATCTTTGTACCTGAACCCCTGCTGTTTTGACTTCAGTCAATGACTAATGTTATCTTTAGATCAATTACTGAATTACTAACTGACAGGAGCGGATATATTACACTCATATTACCTCATCTAAAAAAAATAATATTTACCAAAACATATAAAAATAAAATACAATAGCTTTACAACGTACTTAGGAAAATTTATATAGGAATACCTCAAATAGTTAAGGGATTTTTTCCATAATACATAAAACAAGTAACCGGTTTTACATGACCGAGTAAAAGATTAGTCTAAATAGAGATTCGACGTCTCTTATCCTTAGGCCAATCACCTTAGATTTGGGACATTAATCAAATATAAAAATATATCTATATGAAAAATGTCAATATCAAGTTTATCTACAATAAAACGACAACTGCAGCCAGCAGAGCGTTAATATAAGTAAGGATATATACTAAAAATGAACTATAACCATACTAAACCAAGCTTGTAATGTTTTCCCTAGGAATTACAACCAAAGAAAACCGCTATACAACAGAAATTATTTGCAGTCTATTCCTGGTAGATTTAGAACAAAGGCAGTAAACAGACATTAAACAGATCACCAATTGAATTCCTCGTGCCTCCTTGATGGATAGTTATTTGTTTGGTATAGCATCATGTTTGTTATTTGAACTACTTCAGAGGGAGTGGATAATTTGGTCAAGGATACGGCTATATTTTCCATTCAAGTATTCAATCAGAATTGCCAATTCACAGTGAATTTGCATTTTATATCGTCAGACAATTGGTAAATGCTTTATCCTTTTGCCACATAATATTTCAGCGTCTTCATCCATGATCATAAAACCACACACAGCATCACGTATGCATACAAAAGCACGCACACACACACACACACACACACACACACACACAATAGACTCATTCACACACGCGCATTGGTTATTATGCTGTTAATTATTTCTAGATTTGGTGCCTGCCCCGTGCTAGATTACAATGTTTCTCATGGCTAATGGAGTGTGGGTCATATGTGAATCTTTAAAATAAAAAACCTGATTCGTGTTAGATTTTTAGCTCAGAGTGAGCTCTAACAATTTCTGAGCCCGTTTAGACTCAAAGAATTAATGTAACTTACTTTTTAGCATAAAGCTATATTAAAATTTTATACTTTGATTTATGATTAGCTATACAAAAGAAAATAATGGTGGATCTGAAGTATAAAGAAAGTATCCGCAACGCAGGATCCGTAAACTAAGCAGATGCTGGTACGTAGGACACACTATACATATATCCTCCATTTCCAAATGAAAATCCGATGAGTAGAAGTGGGTGGCCAATAAAATCTTAATTGATGATATCATACAACTTAACTAAAAATAATATTATAATATATATATATATATATATATATATATATATATATATATATATATATATATAGGTTGGCATTTTAAAGCTTAGTAATCTTTACCAGCTACCAAGAAGGGTTCATGATCAGAGTTATTCCATAATGTGCCATCAGTAGACGTATTACCCCACTAAGAAGAACCTGGGGCTTTTTCAGTTATCTCTCGAAAAGAAGTAAATTCTAAATATCTCTTGTTTCAAATCAATAACTGCTAAATAATTCTCATCGGTATTGAAAAATTCTAAAATTGTTGCTCTATGGTTGTCTGTCCGTCTGTCTGTTTCTGACTCTCACTCTCAAAAAGTCTGCCACGCGAGGGCTCCTGTTAGTGAAACGAAGCAGATTTCCAACGTGCTAGAATGATACACTACCAATGTCATATCACCATCTATATTCAATTTCTACATCGAACGTCAATGAGTAGTAGGGGGGGGGGTTACGGAAGGCTAGACACGGGGCGCACGAATAACTCTCTTAATATTCGAGTTACGTGAAAAAGTATGGAAAAACAATTGTAGAGCATCAATAGTTTTTCAAGATTGGTTCTAAAACACTTTTCATATGAGTCAATATATCAGGGATAATTAAAATTTTCGTATCCGCCCCCCTCCCTTACTCATCCAATCCAACTGCTATTAACTATGAAACAATTAAATGGTTAAATATGATGAATGAGTTCAGTATGATGGCGGTTAGATATGATGAATGAACAATGGAATGTTTGAATAACGAGTAGGGCATAGATGAAATAAACACATTAGTGATTCACAACCGTAAAATCTTAATAAATGGTGTTATCACACTACGTATTTGCATGTATTCACATAATAATGTTTCATTGAAAACATAGTTTGCTATTTAAGTTTGGAATAAGACGTTTCATAATATATAAGTTTCTTCTATAGATTGAAGAAGGTCTTTTCTACTTGATCAGAAGTTCTAGAATATAAGTAATGCAATGATTAACGAGGGGAATTTCGTGGAGCCACGAATCAGCACCCCTATTTAAGGACATGGAATTCAAAGGAAAATTAAATGAAAGTGAACAAAGAGTTTGAAAACGTTTGTCAACAATTTTTAATCAGAAAAGCTAAAAATTACAAAGATAATGTTAATGAATTGCTTTCACTTTATAAAGATGTGGGTTGCAACACGCCATTAAAAATTCACTTTTTTGCTCTCTTATTTCTTCCCTCCCGACTTGCGAGCAGTTTTCAAAGAATACGGAGAACGGTTTCTTCAAGATTAGCCCAAATGGAGAAGAGGTTATAGACGTTGCTTACTGACTACTGTTGGACGGGGGAAATATTATAAAAGGAAGACATTTTACTCATTGAGGAGGCATAAAGTTATATCATGTTCAGTATTAAATATTGTATTATTAGATATATTATTTTAATTATTCGTATGAAAAAAAAAATAAATAAAAAAAATAAAAATTCCATTTCAATATTTAGAAAAAAAACAACCTTCACTCTCTAAAAAATGGTGCCTGATGGAATTTTTTGGACTTAAGATTCGAACTTGGCACACACGAAAATATAAAACTTAGGAAAAAATTCTCAAGGGAACGAATTCTCTTTTTTGTATGAAGTTCAGAGTATTCAGCATTACAACAATAAGACTTAATAGGTGTTACAAAACAGAGGTGTTAGATTCCCGATCAGTAAAAACCTAGATTAAATTCACATAACTTATTATATGTTCCAGTGAAATGAATTTAGTTATCTGCGTACCTTGTTTGTCGAGGAAAGATGTTATTTAGGAAAGCAACGAGCATTGTATAATTTTGGTTTTTTTATAATATTGAGTATAGTAGAAAACCATTAGTTAATTTATTTTTGATTAATTTAATTTATTTCTTTTGAGAATGGGGGCTGAGGTTAACCATGTTGTAAAGGCGCTGGCTTAATTCAGTTAGGGGCTCTGGTTAGCCATGTGAGTTAAAGCGTTGCCTTTATCTCACATGGTAAACCTAGAGTGGCGAGTTCGATTCTTGCCTGGGCAAAGGAAATTATTTAGTGACGAAATTCATTAAATAACATCCTAAGTCCCACCCTGGCTAGAAAAGGGTGGTAACCTGTAGATAACCTGTCCCAATTAGCCTGAGTTGCAAAAAGTGGACGTTAATAAATAATAATAATAATAATTCAGTTCATAAATCTAAAGTGAAAATATAATATTTCTTTCACTATTAACTAATAATATGTGACCAAGATATAGACATAATAATGATCAGCTGGCCATTGATGGCTCTAGGATAAAAGATTTCTCTGTCATTTTGATGATTGACAGGCAGCCCCTACAAGTGCCAGCGACATAAATTTGTCGCTCCGTCACAATGTTATTCTTCTGCAATAGCAGAAATGGTGAGTTTGAGGCGAAATTATTTATGCTCGTTTATGATGCTGAATGGTTTTGAAGAATAACTGTAAATGCACAAACTGATTAATAAATGAGAAATATCAAACATTTCTCAACAACGAAATGCCGAATTGTCTCAGGTATTCGTTAATATGATCGGAAATCTAATACTAATAGAACATTGAAATTTTAATATAAGTTAAAAAATGTCGACTTTGATGATGGAATTATGGCTTTATGATATCTCTTTCTAGAGATCGTCGAGTATAAAATGCAATCATATGTTTTATTGTGTTTGCTTTATATTAATAAATAAATTAGAATAGATAGAGCAAATATATGTGTTCCTTCATGTTTTAAGATGATAAACATTGTTACAATATTGGCTTATGACCGACAATAGAATACAATATATAAATTAAATGTCGAATTGAGCCAACTCAGTCAATGCTACCAGTTGAAGGGATAGTGATTAAAAAAATGAACTTAGGTGGAGACACGCTATTAAAGCAGCTTTTTAAAGTGGTCGGCACTTAGGAAACATATATTATCTTTCCCAACAGACAATAAAGAAATATTTAGACATTAAATATAACCTGAAAGAGTGGATGTACGATGTTTTTAAAATGTTTCCTTAAAAGGTGAGTATTTGTGTCAGGTTCAGGAAAGGTGGTTTGGGATTCACTGTGTCAGTAGTACGTATTAACCTTTGCTCAAGCTTATGTATTCATAAGAGAGTTCAATGATCCTCCACCGTTTGAAATTGTTCGTCATAAAAGAGGAAAATTATAGAACGGATAGAGTGGGCACCTGCAAGTCAGAGCAAGTTAGAAAGGTTCGCGACCCTTTTGCTTTCCTCGTCCAATTCTCTTGTAGCCTTTTTCGTCTCGTTTGTCCTGGCTATTTTTCATCCTGCTCTACCAGGACCTCGTTTTTGGCTGACTAATGAGCTGTCATGGCCAACGCCCCCCCCCTTTACCCCAACGTTCATTTCTTCCTTTTTTCCACATCATATTTTTTGCAACAGACCTCATCTCCGATTCGCTGAGTTACACCCTTTTCGAATTCCTCCCCTCGGCTAGGGATCTACATTTGTTTTTTAACTAGGGTTTATTTCCATCTGAGGAAAGTTAAAAAGGTTTTTATTTTTTTTTTCCGAAAGAGAAGGGGAGTTTAAAATTAATTTATTCAGAATCCAACTATTTAATTTTGAAGACCTGTCACATACTGAAAGAATTTCAAGCAGTCTAAAATTGAACACTTCGGTCACTTTGTTGATTATTGATGTTCTGGACTCATCAATATTAATATTAATTACATTGCATTATTCGTTTGCAACAAACTCAAGTTATCAAGTACCAAAAAAGCTGATTGAACTGGACGCAATGGACATGAAATCATTGACAAACAACAGAGTGAAGAATTTTCAAGGTACGAGAAGTTGTATAACTTTGTTTATATATTGTTACAAATGAATTTTTCTCGAATAAGACAATGTAGTTCTAATCCGATTTTATAGTTTTATTTCTATAAATATCACTTGATGGATATTATTAATGGTGAATCCATGAAGTTTTTAGAAAAAAATCCGTAGTCTCACCCTGGGTAAAAAAAGGAGGTAACCAATAGATAACCACAGCCCCAATTAGCCTTCGTAGCAAAAAGTGAATATTAATAAATAATAATAATACGTAGACTGTAATATTGTGCAATACGAAAGAAAAAAACATTTACTTGATCTTTGGGTGACTTAGCAATATATTTTTGAGATATAAGCTAACCCTTACAAACAGGTTTTTAATGTTACTTAAAAGAAGTATTCAAACCCTAGGGTTTTGTTTTCTTACCTCTTAGTTTTTTTTTAATTTTTACAGATCGATTTTACCTATCATAAATACAAAAAAACAAGATTGATGAAGAAGTGCTGGATCTTATACAAAGTTTGGTATCCCTATCATATGCTATTATTCTAAATGAAATAAAATAGGTAAAATTGAAATAACTGATATAAAACTAAATATGCTAAACCTACAAGCTGGTGTGAGCCGGGGTTGGAAGAATTTTTATGATTGGAAGAAACTAAAATATCCCCTTTTCGCCTGGGCAAGTAATGCTTCTGAAACTTGCCGTTAAAATTAAGAAGTGAGTTGGAAGAAAACGTAAGATTTTACATTCATTAAAAAATGACTGTAGTCATTTTAGAAGAGTATATATATATATATATATATATATATATATATATATATATATGTGTGTGTGTGTGTGTGTGTGTGTGTGTGTGTGTGTATATCCACTAATACGTAGCTCCTGACATCTTACATTTTTCTTCTCTGCTCAATAATTCTCCTTAAGCATTTTTAATGTTACACATTAGTTCCTCTGTAACAACTAGTTCTAATCCTTTCATTCTTATGAAAGAAACATATTGAAGTCTTCACCTGACAGTATTATATTACGGGACCTTTTCCTTGTTGAAAATTAAAATCTCTTGGAATATGAAAATCAGCTTCATTATTAAATAGGTTTTGGAAATAATATTGAGGTGAGATAGAACTGATCAAGACTCATTCATCACCTGGGTAATGGTTATTTAAGGTCTACTATAGAACAAACATCTCAGATGCAATAAAATCCAGTAATATCGACAATATACTTGAATTGATGAGGGGCTCAAGTTGGCCGTGTGAGTTAAGGCGTTGGTCTTAATCTCGCATGGTAGACCTAGAGTGGCGGGTTCGATTCCCGCCCTGGGCAGTAGAAATTTATCTGGTGACGGACTCATTAAATAAACTCCTGGAGCCCACCCTTGCTAGAAAAAGTTGGTAACCTATAGATAACCCATCCAGATTAGTCATAGTAGAATAAAGTGGAGGTAAATCAAACCAAACAAAAACAAACCTGAATTGAAAGGATTTTCGCCACTCTGTAACATTCTCTGCAACATATACTGGAAAATTGTTTTCTAATGAGTTAGCTATCTTTCAGTTTAAAATTGATCATGCAGCTATAGTTGAATGGTTTTCCTGTTGTAGAGTTTTGAACCAAGAAAGCCGGAGCATCCGAAATTGGTTTTAGTTTGCGTTGTGGGCCAATGTAGTTTTTTTAGAGTACTCTCAACGTCTCTGAGGATGAAATGTATTTCATCGAAAGGCAGCTTAACAGTATTCGTAGTTTTTATTAGTTAGCAGTCGTCCTTTTGGCAAAATCTTTCCTCCACAGTGGGATTTAGTTATTGGCTGAATCCAATCAGAGGGATGAAGAGTGTAGGCATACGTAGCTGTCCATTTCGATTCTTCCAGTAGATGAAGTTGGTGGCATAGACTAAAGGAAGGAGGCTGATTGTTTGTTGAGAGGATAAGTTTGTTGCTGTTACAGGGAGCTGCCGGCAGATCACGCCCCACCGGCTCCTGCCCTATGCCTAATGTCCTGTCCCTAATCGGCTGGTGGGATCGGTGACGTCAGCACCGAGAGGGACTTTGGATTTATTTCTGCTGACGTGCTCGCTGTCCGATCCCTGATTGAAGGCTCCGCTCTATCTCCCCCTAAACCCTAACGCTGTTAAGCCCGAACCCCATTAATTCTTACTGTTTCACCCCCGCCTTCTACCTCACTCTTTCATATTTTCTTCCACTGAGGGCTATTCATTCTCCCTTCCCTTCCCGAGGAAAACAGAGCTCAAGGGAAATACAACGCCTCTACAAATTACATCATTACTGGAAATGAGAGGAACGTTGCTATTTTTTCACAGGTTTTTCTCCCATTCGTAAACTTGCTGTGAATCTCATTTAAGTTTGAACTGAAGAATAATGATTTTATTCTGGCTGGTTAAATTACTTCGCAGTCTCGTACTCAATCTCACCTAGTTTGGTTCGATGTGAATGCATAAATATAACCAACTGTTTAAAATAACTTCAGTTGATATTTGTTTGCAAACAAGTTGAATTGCAATAAAAAAAAAACTCTGAAAGAAATATAGTCACTTGAGTATTTCATATTTACAAGTCTAAAACACTCTTTATAAATTGCAGTAGATTTTAAAAAAAATTACACTTCATTTTCGTGAAATGTAGATGATGAAGATTTTAACAGAAATTTTCAGCATGTAAAATACATGATTCATAAAATAAACTTCAATTATGATTGTAGTGCATATCTTTTTTTTAATATGAATAAACTAACTTTATTATAGCATAATGTTTTATTTAAAAGTATCGCTAGTTGTATTTTTCTTACCTCCGCGGTTTTCACTATCCGCTGGCTTCACCTGGATGGGCCGGTTCATCTGAAAATAAAACGAGTTTTATTTACGTCTGCTTCGTTATAACGAAAGTAATAGAAATTGATACATTTTTAATAAAAAATAAACTTCCTATAAACAATAGTTCCAAAGCATTTAACACTTACACTAATTTAATGAATAGAATTATGTTTAAAATTGTATTCTTTATTACTTTCAATAATTTACATCCATTATACTATTGAAAATCTGTCCTATGTAAAAATATGCAGAAATTACTTAAGGGACTTAACAGAGTTTTAAAAATCAGCCATACTACTATAATACTATTTACTAACTAAATAAAATAACACATATTTCTTCATTGAAATTTATATCAGGAAATTACGTTCCTAGGAAAACAATATGCAGTATTTAATCATTAAAAGAAGTCCATCACGAGGGGCTGCGTAAACTAAGCAGATTTCCCGCGTGAAGTTCAACAATAGATAAATCTACATACCGGTAGTACAACACCACCGTGAAAAAATACAAACGATAATAAGAAACCTGCCGACGGAAAGCATCTGAAATGTAAACAAACAGTTCTGCTAACTTCTTACCGGAAAGAGAAACAATTACTGTAATATATCTGAATAAAACTTATTAATTTTATTGAAAACTATTTACTATATCTAGCACTGTAAATAATAATGAATCATCAAGTTTGGTAACGATCAAGCAATAATTGCGACCGCTAGCGCGGTAACAGACATATATACATACAGTTTTGAACGGGCCTCATTTTTGTCATCTCCTAGGTAGGATCGATGGACATTTGAAGAAAAATTTCGAAACTCATGAGTACGACCTCAATAGCTGATTTCCCTTAAGGGAAATCTGCTAATATGATCTTGATGATGTTTTGGCATATTGCGAATATGAGATGAGTAAAAGTGGGGTGTTCTAAAGAGAGGATACTAAAGAAAAGACAAGGATCTCCTTCAATATCTAAGTTAGAAGAGAGACAAATTACACAATTGTAGAAAATTAAATTTAAAAGCAGATAACATTTTAGAGTCGACTCATAATAACGGAGATATTTTTGTATTTTGATTTTGAGTTAACATATGATTTGACTTATTCACCACTTACACCAAGAGGAAACCATCGTAGATGTGTAATGTGAGTAATGGAAAATTAAAGTGCAATTATCGCAGAATGAAGTCCAAAGGAATTAGGTACTGTGAACAATCCAATAATCTTTCAACATACAAAAATGTCGCCTTTTTCAGGGGTCATTAATTCAATTCTTTTCTTTCCAAAGTACCCACTGAGTCAATTGGAAGAGTAAAAAAAAAAATGTTTTGTGCTCGTTTGGATCTACAAAGGGATGAGTTGGGGATTTAGAATAGTTGGATATTTACCTGAAGAGAAGGGAGGGGTAGCCATGGGAATTTGTAGGAAAATTGATATGTCGAGAGCCTGTCGGCGGCCATTGTCTTCTGATTAATTGCTTGTTGGAAAATGGATTGCTTCCATAGTGATAAAGATCCAGCCTTCGAATTTCAGGAACTCTCCTATATCTATCTCCCGGTGGCCATCTGGCTAACATCGTAGAGTTTATTATTTAACAATGGCTAAATCCATTAGACAACTGTTGAAGAATAGCTAAGTCGATTAAAAATCACTATTGATAGATAGATAGTTAAGCCCTTTCATCCATATAACGGGTGATTTATACTAGAAACGATATAATAGAGTTAATAAATTGTATTATTACTGTTTCATGACGATCGGAACATATTCTCTTATGAAGTACTTCGTTTGTGATATCGTATATAGAATTTAAAATAACGATCTCAACTATACATCCGTAGCCAGAAGAAATGAGCCCATTTCAGCTTTCTCTCCAATACTTTTTTTTTTTAATTTATATTTGTTATGTACGAGGTAATAACCGAAATCGATGTTTAACGTCAATCCTAATTTTAACAAAATGGGGAATATATATATATATATATATATATATATATAGAGAGAGAGAGAGAGAGAGAGAGTGAGAGAGAGAGAGAGAGAGAGAGAGAGAGAGAGAGAGAGAGAGAGAGAGAGAGAGAGAGAGAGAGAGAGAGAGAGAGAGAGAGAGAGAGAGAGAGAGAGAGAGAGAGAGAGAGAGAGAATTGTTAGTCGTAATGAAATTATAATGCTAAATGAAAATAGTTTATTAACAATTACCAAAGAATGTAATTTATAATTAAGCATTTTGTTCTTTCTAGCTTACCTCACGAATCTATAATGGGTGTTAATAACAGGTTCTATATGTATATATTATACATACATTGGCCTGCTAATGTTGTGAAGCACGCAAATTGGTGATGGTGGCAGTTTAATAATTAAGGGAGCTTGTGGGAAGGAGGATGTTCCCTCGACAGTTTCATTAGTTTTCCATGTATTAAAAGAAGGAGCAAAACATGAATATTTGATAGCATTAATTTTTATTTGATGGATTGCCTTAGTAACGCATATAAGCTACTGGTTGTTATCTATATGAAAGGGCCAGACGTACATCAATCATGTTTTATCAAGTCTTATTCTATTTTTATCATCATGGTATTGATTGTTTTGCGTCCAGTACCACCAATATAATTAATGCTAATAATTTCTAATAATAATATAACTACTTCATATACATACATCTTACACAATAGTTCTAATGTTTATAACATTTAATTTAATGATATCTGAAATGTAATTTTCCAGTTTTTTCAACCATTATACTATTCATGTGTATATAAACATATAGAAAAGAAATTACTTGTTTGAACTTAATAAGATATTTAAATAATAAGAAATATTTTCTCTTTTAGCGCTACCTGCCACTGGGTTTGCGCCTTAATATTGTTACGTTTGCTACTAAATCAGTAATAAACGTTGTTTATTAGATTTCTTTTGGATTGTAAAATTTAACACACACAAGCTTCACAGTTTTTATCACTGCACAATTTATTTAACATTGCACTACACACTTGGTTAATTGTTCTTAACTACTACTCACAGTATGCACTGATAGCTTCACTGTTCTTGTTATTACACAGTCCAATAACTCACTCACGATCACTGAAGTTCACAAAAACACGGCACTGCACTGATCTTCGCGAAGGTAACGGCACTGCACTGTCTTAAACAAGGCGCTATACTGTTTTACTGAGTCACGGCTCACACACTGTTCTTCACATAAAACACTTTACCGCACTGCAACTAAGTCGCACTGTTGCACTGAACGCACTGATGTTCACATGAAGACAGCTGAGAACAAACTAAACTGTCGGCCGAGCTGTATGCTTTTTATAAAGAAACGGCAACATCAAAGCGGAATTGTCTGGACTATAGATCTGGACTGGTATTGCCGCGGACGGGCGGGACCATATAGCGGCACCCTTTGATCTCCTCCATACTTCCCAAATACGTGACTATCTCTGCTTAATTTTTAATGTATCTAATTTTTGCAAAAATATTAATTATTCCGAGAGGAAATTATTTAAATCATTAAGGTTCATAGTTCAGCTATACGAACGTTCTTCGCCTGATATACAAATTACTTTTACTCTTAAGTAATTTCGTTCCTTATATTGTAATAGACTTTTCCATTTGTTGGTTATTTTGTGCTTTAAGCGTGCTAAGGTTTAAATAAATTAATTAGGAAAAGAAGCAGTTCGAAAAAAACAAAAAAACAATCTTAACAATTAATTACCATTTACCTTGAAAACTGAAATCAGTGCCGAAAATCATTTACCATTAGGCTTTCGACCAGTGTAAATCATAAGTATAACGGAGAGAGATTTAGATTCGATCCGGACATTACCGTGGCGACTTATAATAAATACTAAATTTCAGGATAAAGAGGGACTGAAAAAGCTATTGGAATAAAATAGAATCGAATATTCTTCATAATTACAGCACTGGTTTACAACCTTAGCGAAGGCCACAGGCAAAGAAGGGAGCGCCGTCATATCGTATGTCATACCATCCATTTTTGAGTATTCTAAATAAGAAAGAAATCGAATAAGACATTTCAAAGGTCCGTAGCAATAGTTGTAACAAGCTACAGAGTCCCAATGAGACATCAAAATCACTCCTCGAGTTGTTAAAAGAAACACATGAAGAGAGCTGTGAGGGTGGACGCTTTTATTGTAGTGAGTAGATTTGAAGTGCTACTGCCCCCTCCACCATCTTTTATTAACTCTTACACCCTCGGCCTGCTTTTACAGTTGCTATTAATTGCAAGCGAGGACATAGCCCAAACCGTAAAACAGTTATTGAGGTCCTTATTTTTAAGGGTGGTAGGGAGGAGGGGGAATTCGGGCTGGCCGTAAAGGCCCACAACCCAGGGATTATACGCCGTAAAAACAGTAGAGCAAGAGGGAGACCCTGCCTAGCAACATTTTTAATATCCTTCTGGAAGCCCCATCCCTTCGTTTCGCTACGTTTTATTATGTAGATCAAATTAGAAGTCCTCTGTGAAAAAGGCAGCAAGGGAGGGAGGAAGACAACGCTGAGAGGGGAAGATTTTATAATTACGATTGTAATATCAAGAGAATCATGCTCTTCTCTGCCTCAGTACTTATATTCATATATTACCCTTAAAACAGGGTTCATAAAGAAAGCGTTAACGGCCTTTAATACTCATATTAAGCTTTATTTCTTCCATAAAATATTTTTTTTTTAAGTTAATTTATCTGCTTATTACTTGGGAGTAACAGCTATCATAAATTAAGAGTTAAACACTCGAAGATGGTTACAAGCAACGAGTCAAAATAAATAGAATTTAACAATGTGCCAAGTTGCTTAACCTCATTCTTTCATTGTTGCTCAACATCTTTACAATTCAAGGTGGAGAAGGAGACTAAGGGCCGATGCATATTGTCATTTACACATCAATAGGATTAGTGATTCCCAACTTATGCCACGGCAATACTTAATGAGAAGCAATAAGCCTTAAATGTGCTAATAAGTAATTTATTGGCACAGTGACGAAACCCCACGTATCCTGGGTTACTTAGTTCATTACATAAATAATGAAATTGCCTTTAGAAGTCTATTACTTTAATAATAAACGGACTGACTAAATTGAATATTAAAGTCATTGTAATATCGAACTACACATCAGAAAAACTAATTTGTAGTTAATTGCATCTTTAATTTCTCCATTAGTTATACATACAATACATTAAACAATAATTAGATCTTTGGAGGCATTGATATGTTTTAATAAAACGAACGGCGGTAAAAACTATATTATTATATATAATTGATGTCATTATACATATACATATAAAATTGTACCAGACATGTCAATTGAGAATTGAATAAACCAGCAATAAGTCACAACAAACACGAAAATCACTTAACACATTTAAATTCCTAGTAATAAATATCTAATTGCATCATGTGTAATACCGTGTTCTTCCAAAGCTCATTAGCTAAAAGTCCGTCACGCAGGGGCTGCGTATACTAAGCAGATTTTCCACGTGAAGTTTTACAATAGAGAAATTTCACGAGAGTCGAGCAGTTAAGGAAATGGCCGAACTAGCTTTTGGCGGGAGTCACCCGTCGCTTTAGCCGCCCAGATATAATAAAAATGTAAATATCTCGGTTAATAATCAAGATAGAGAATAAATGTATAACAATATTTATAGTAAATTTAATTTTCAATAAGATTGATTCTATACAATTTTTTGATCCGACTTATACAAACGGAGATATTTCGAATTTTCGAAAATCCTCCCCTCTAAACCCCCCTCCCCGGTCCGATTTCAGCCGTTAACGAACTTGATCTTTCTTTTTACATAAAACGACTAAATATCGAGTTTGGTAACGAACAAACAAAAATTGCGACCGCTAGAGCGGTAACAGACAAATATATATATACAGTTTTGAACGGACCTCATTTTCGTCATCTCCTAGGTAGGTTCGATGGACATTTGAAGAAAAAATTCGAAAATTCCGTCATGAGTACAACCTCAATAGCTGATTTCCCTTAAAGGAAATCTGCTAAAATGAGAGTACCTCGCTTTTATCTTTGGTTATCTTTTTGTAATATTGGACCAATTAAATTGTCAAAATACCTCAAATAGTAGCTCCTGGAAAGAAGAAAACAAAAACAGCTTCAGGTAAAAGATCTAAAGTTTCCTTTGGCAATTGTGTAAAAGCCATGCAATGAAATTAATGACGTTGGAAGAAATTAACTTTTAGAGATAACACATTTTCCCCTAACTTTCAAAAAGTAATACTTTTCAAAGAAAAGTCAATTGTGACTGAGATAATGGGAGAATCAGTTTTGAGATCTGGTGCATTGACGAATACACGATCTCTTAGCAATATGATGCAGTGCTTTAAGTTCTGACCAGAGACAAGATCAATGAGTATATTTCATTCCTTATTGCGGACAGAACTACTGGATTTGAATATGTGTTTTCCTATAGATAATGTTATTAGACCAGTGTTAGTAGAATAAAGCGAATAAAAAATGAAATACAAAAATAAATTACCTCGACAAATTATAAAGCCAATAAATGATAAAAAACATGATTTTCAAATCACTTCAATGTCCGAGTTGTTTCGTGCCCATTGGACCCATAAGCTAGTGCACAGCTTAATAGTATGTAATCTACAATGACTGCGATGGAAAATGGGTTTTACAAAAGACTGTTAAATAGTGACTGAACGAATGGAAAGGTCAGACCTTGCAACTTAGGCATTGAAGATTACCTTGTATTAAACTATGCTTCTTGTGAGGTGTCAAAAGGTCACAAAACTTGTTGAGGAATAGTCATTTGCGTTCTATTGTTTATCTTAAGGCATATAACTGGTCAAGTTATATTTTTAATTTTATTTTTTTCCACCTTACCCTACTATGGATGGGTTGGGGGATACCTGCAAGAAAACATATATTTAGATTTAGTAGTTTAAGAAATCTGTTCATATCAATGCATATTCTTTTGGGGTAATGACAAATGATAAAAAAAAAGAAAATAAGCATTCCAAATCGTCTCTTTCTTGTTGCGGTTCAGTGTCTGCGTGTTAATAAGGAGTGGCCAATAAGTAGTCAGCACAACTTCCTCTCTTCGAGTACTCTAGTTACTTTACTTGTTTTATTTAGTTGTAATGTGTGTTATCCCAAGATATATTTTTTGAAAGTCTGTCCAGTTTATGTCAACGTTTTGTGTAGCTTTAGCTAATTTATCCAACACTGTACTTCCTTTAATATTATTTTCATCAGACTGATGTTTTCCTACACTCAGATCATTTTATGTAGATTACTATTTCATTAAAAAGGTATTGGAGTGTGACGAGTATCAGGAAGGTGAGTAAAAACCATGTGCCTGGCTGTGAATCTCATAATACTGGATTTGAGAGTTTGATTGCGAACTGGGATAGGTAAGTAGAATATCTAGAGGTTAATGCGGGCATTTCATACCCATGACTGCTAAGTATACAGGGGAAATGTGGCGACATGCTGTGAGTAAGGAATCTTATGTCCATAAAGTGAATAAAATAATGTAAACATGAGTAGGTCTTGTCAATAGCATGGGTGTTTTCCTCTTCCATTCCTTTGTCTGATTTCCCTTTCTGTATCAGAATCGGGGAGGGAGAGTGGGTTAAAAAAACAGATTAGATCGGACAAATGGTGTTTTCTCCCTTTTAGCCGATTGTTGGTTGAAGTAGAAAAAAATTCACTGTTGCTGAAGAGTCTAGTGGGCCAGCGGTGGTAGTTCCCAATCAGGCTTTCTGGATCCAGTGATTATTCATTTATACAGCGCTCTTTGAGTTTGGGGTTGGACTCCCCTCTGTTTTCCTTCCTCCGACGAGGAGGGAAAGGGTTAAGGGCTTAAAAAGAGTAGTGGGGGTACGAGGGAAGTGCTTGGGGGATCGTTGGGTGAATGACCCTATTCGGGTTTCTGACGTCACAACACTGACTCACCAACAGCTGTTTTAGTCATGCTTTCATTTGAGAAGGCGGTCAATGTCGAAGGTGACGTGGCGGCTTCAGGCAGGCTGAAGACCATTAAGAATTTTGCCTGACTTTCACGGCTTATTGTCGTAGGTTAGTATACATTTGAATACACGCACAAATTGTAATATATGTTAAATCCTTTCTGAAACTCTTAGTATTGAATTTTTTTTGACTTGTGGAAAATAATTAATTTCCTTAATGCGTGCATTAGAAAAAAAAAATTTCAGTAGTATTTGTTTTGTTGAAATAATTAATGTCATTAACG
This sequence comes from Riptortus pedestris, assembly GCA_019009955.1. Taxonomy (NCBI): domain Eukaryota; kingdom Metazoa; phylum Arthropoda; class Insecta; order Hemiptera; family Alydidae; genus Riptortus; species Riptortus pedestris. The sequence continues at coordinate 114,987,947 of CM032228.1, forward strand.
GTCAACTATATATATATATATATATATATATATATATATATATATATATATATATATATATATATATATATATAAAGTAAGTTATGGCTCCCTTCCGGGAACAATGATTTTGTGTCACAATATTTCAATTATAAAAACTGTATATCTATTACTATGACAAAGCAAAAGCAATGTAGAACCAAAATCCACCACTCAAAGGATAATTTTCAGCAATTACCGGAATTACATTAGTAAAAGGGTTTGACCTGTTTAACAGACAGAGAAAAATGATAACATGGACAACTGCAGATGAACAACAATCCATTGTACGTGCTTATTCAGCGCTTGAAGGGCAATCTATTATATGAGCAAACCGGTTGACTCGGGTCGCGCCAATGCCTTCTGGTACGTAAATTCATTCAGGTGAAGGAATCTTTTCATTTTCGTTACTACGTCTAATATCTTTGGAATACATATAATAAATCCATTTTTGAGGTGCTGGATGGTGAAGGAATTATTATCTCAGGTAAGAAAAAACGCCTCGTTCCTTCACTATTCTTTATTCGTTGTGACAGAGCGCTTTCAGAGCATACGCTCCATCATCATTGTGAAGAGGGCACTGATGATGGAGCGTATGCTCTGAAAGCGCTCTGTCACAACGAATAAAGAATAGTGAAGGAACGAGGCGTTTTTTCATACCTGAGACATATAATAAACGTTACAAAGCATTTACTGGAACGAGGGTTAAGGCCGGTCAGGTACAAATTAGCATTGAGTTTTAAAATTCTTGTTCGAAATTTATTTTCTATCACATGTTAAAAAAATGAACTTGTTTGACCACCAGGCTCTGATAAGTTCCAGTACCTTCAAACATTTAGTAATAATAAAAATAAAATACATTTAAAATATATAAAGGCTTCATAAGCGAACCCCCAACATGACTACCAGAAGAAGCCGCTTTGAAACTCTGCGAAATATTGTAGACCACCACAACAACTACACCACTGGTGATATGCCGCACATGAAACCTATAATAAGTTTCCAGGGAAGAAGTTTAAAACAACGTATACAATAACTTAAGTAATTAAGTACTTATTAAATGAAAGTCCTGATGTGCTAAAAAGGGTGGTACCCTGTAGGTAAATAGTCTTGTTTAACGTTAGAACTATAAAGAGAACTTTAAAAAGCAGTCTTTTTACTACGTGCTGAGCATGAGAATTTTCTGTAAGTTTTATTTTCAATGTTTGAAAAATGCTAACTGCGATTGAATCTAAGTGTTCAAGGCGTTATCCGAAATCCTGAATGGAATCATCTTCTGATGAATAAGATACACGATCACCTATAGAAGACACAGGCACAAAAAACTATCACGTTTTCCAAGAATAAAACGGGATTTCAAATCATCTAGGTTATCCTTTTTTAAGTTTTAAATTCGAATATTATTAAAAAGCCAGTGCCTAATGGACGAATGAGGGAATAGAGTTTAATGCAACCCTTCCGATTAAAATCTAAAAATAAAAAATGCGGTTTAGTTGAAAAAAGGGTTTTATATTGCAGAGGGAAGTAGAATTGGTTAGGTGGGGGATTAGGCCACACGAGACAAAGACACACATACTTCTAAGGGACGTGCAAAAGATTTATGTTTAATAAAAATGACAGTCAACCACTGACTATATTAGCACGCAAATTATTCCATCAAACGAAAAAAAGTATTTCTGATTACAAGGACCTTCCTAATTGAACACTAAGCCAAGGAACGACACACAGTGTTCTGTGTCGAGCGTATGCTGCCAACTGAATGACTATCCTGGCCTTATCTTCATGGAACTAAGTGGCAGTCTCTCCATAGGTTAGGGGTTCCAAGCCTGACCTCATCGCCACAAGTCTGTACCACGACAAGAACGCTTGTCGGATATGATTTCCTTTTAATTCTGAGCAATTAACAACCCACGGAGAGGTTGGTTGACTTTCGTTGGCTGTCATTTGCGTGCTTTGTATCCAGTATTTGGAGACCATGAGGATAATGTCTCTGGTGCATTTATGTTTCTCAGGAATGTTATTTATTTTTAAAACAAATCATATTAAGATGTGCCTTCATATTTATAGACCCAGCAATTTACTGGAGTGCTTTAGATGACTGTGTCCATAAGGAAACTCCATAAGACCGGGGTAAAGTAGGGTAAAAGGGCTACTTGTTGTTGTTGCGGCCATCTAAAGGTGTACTAAACCCTATCTATAAATCACCGCACTCTCTGCCTAAACTTTACGGCTCTTTCATCTTGAATCCGTAAATTCAGGGCGGTTGCTTACTAGGAGGGGAGAACCCCTGGAGTAATAATAAATTCATGTTTTATACCTTCAAGGATTATGGAGATAACGCTTATGGAATTGATTTGGGCGCTCGCAGCATGTAAAGTAACTTGCTTTGCATGAAAAACTGATCCCTTTCTCCCCCCCCCCCTTTTCTTTTTTTTTATTTTTTTTTTTTTTTTTTTTTTTTTCTTTTTCTTTTTTTCTTCATTTGGAACATTGGATGCATACATGGCTTTTTATATTGGGACGCATCAAAGTGGCTTGAAATAAATGGAATATACCCTTATTGAAGCAGTAAACCTTAATAAAAATTAATAACCAACTTATTTGGCTTTCTGATGATGAGATAATGGTGACTGCTACATGACCTGGAGTTTTACTTGAAATGTCACACATATGCATGATTTTAAAAAGAAAAAAATTGAATTCATGTCTTTAATATTGTGGTGTCATATTTTTGAGTTTCGTAGAGATTACACATTGAAAATGTATTGAAGTGATGATTAATTTGTATTTTATTTCATGACTGATTGAGATTTAATTTAAGAGTTATTTACACAAAACATATTGGGTGTTCTTTAAAAATTAAAATTGTTCATTCGTCATTCAGAGGTCACAACAATCGCCATACACAAGTAATCCAAATTTATTTTATTTTTCTAAACATATCTTCTAAAGAGGCTGTGAGTAAGCAAACTGTACGACTAAAAATTTTGAATAATAGTGGCTTAACACAAATTGTTCCAGTGAATATTAATAGATGATACATTCAACTTTGAGGAAAGAGGAAAGATATCAGAAGTAAATAAACTTTACAAGTAATATTGGAAGATTAAAATTGAGGGTATAACGCATTGCTTCAAAAAAGAAATAAGAAGATTGAAAAGCATTATTAACAGTTAACTAATGTATGTTCTTATAATAAATTTGAATGATATCTAGTCATATTATAATAATATATCATCTTCCGATTTTACTCAAAATACAGTTATTTTAATAAATAAAAAGACTGTAAAGATAACAAAGAGAGTACATACTAGTAAGGAGCTAATCCTGTTGCTCAAAATTAAATATAACTGTATATATATATTTCAATTACAATTTTAATATTATTAACAATTGTTATTATTATTATTTACTATCGTCCACTTTTTGCAACTAAGGCTAATTGGGGCGGGTAATCTATAGGTTACCACCCTTTTCTAGCCAGGGTGGAACTTAGAATTTTATTTAATGAATTTCGTCACTAAATAAATTCCTTTGCCCAGGCGGGAATCGAACTCGCCACTCTAGGATTACCATGAGAGATTAAAGGCTACGCTTTAACTCGCAAGGCTAACTTGAGTCCCTGTTAACAATTAAGAATGACGATGATACACTACAAACATATGGTAACAAATGGATTCATTTTCATTATATTTCTTTAGCATTTTGCTAAAGAAAATGGGATGAGGAAATATAATCTAGAATAATTAAAATAATGGAAATACAAAGAAATAGGCAATAGAAAAATCAATAAATTAAATACGAAAACTAAAAATAAAATTAGTGGAATTCATAATAAAGATACGACTATTGGACGTCAGAACTCTGAGAAGTTATGTAAGTTACTTAGTAAATTGGTCAAGTTCTTTTAAAAATTTCGAGAACAAAGCTTGTTCGTCTAAAGGCCAATGTTGTATTTTCTTCCTAAGAAATTGTCTAGCGTTATTCTGGAAAGGGCAGTCATGCAGGGGGTGCCTTTAAGTTTGACTATTTTGTTTGTCACATGGGCAAGTCATATTGTGTCTGTCCAAATCTATTTAAGTATACTAAGTTTATACTCAGGTTGGATACCAATACCAAGCTAGGGTGGAACTAAGAATTTTATTTAGTGGGTTATTCACTAAAAATATTTTTGAATATAGTTTTATCAATAGCTAAAACACACGAGCAATCAGCGATTCGCCAGTCCATTCACCTGTTTCCTTTTAATAGCTTCTACTTTTTTATTTAACTTTTAAGGTTTGTATTTATAATTCTCTTTCTTCCTATTCAACAAAGTACTTTTCTATGTTTTATAAATATGCCATAAAAAAGAGCTATATAAATAACAGCTGAATAATATCAAATGTTTAATTCTTTTCAGTGGCTAATTTGATCAATGTATTTAGTTTGTTATCTGTATTTGTTTTTTTAAGCCCATATAAATCCTTGTCGCTGCTTGTGGATACGTAAAGGATTATACCTATTTCAAACAATGCGTAATCGTTAGCAGGAATTAACATTGAATTTCCTTCAGGTTAATGTTCTATAATCCACGTGCAAAGGGCATGCACCGTTATTAATTTCCCCATTAAAACAGTTACTCGGAATGAATAAGGTTTCCCGAAGGCCGGCTTTTATAAGTGTAATCATTATTAGCGATCCGTGGGCAGGGTATAGAATTTGCCATGCTGCATCGCCCAGGAACCGATGAACCATGACAACAACCCGCCTAATGGGATCAGGCTTCGGACATATGAAAGCATTGCTAATGGATGAGGGCTTGAACATGGGTTCCGCGTAATGAGGCAGAGGGTAGCAGACAGAGATAGAGAAAGGGGAGGGAGAGAGAGAGTGAGAGATAGAGAGATAGAGCGAGAGAGAGTGAGGGAGCGACTGGTCCCGGGGTGGTATATTTACGGTTTAAAGAAGTCCATAAACGATGTTCATTGGTAATACTGTAATCGGCTTTGTACAGCTGAGGAAGCAAAAGGGAGATTAGGGATTCAGATAGAATCGATAGCGGCCTAATAATTCACCAGCTAGTCCACAACTTCCCCTTTTCCTTTTATACACAATTTATTTCACTATTCACCAAACCCTGTCAATGCTCAAATCAGACATCCTCTTGTTACTCTTCCAACAAACCTCTAATAGAAGGGATTTGTGTCCTTTCATTCGAAATATAAAACAAAAAAAAACAGTTCTAAATAAAATAGGCCCTCAAGAATTCAATAAATAATTGGAATTGTTTCAGAGTTTTATTAATACCCCATACAAGAACAACTTCCAAAATTTTCCATTTACAGAATCGAAGAAGTTTTGAATAAAGAGAAAGCACTTTGTTAACTAAAATCTATTGTGTGAGTTCTGTCCAAAATCATTAAAACGTTATTTTCATCTGTAGACTGGTAATAACTTTAAAAAATATGAAATATATATTACACATAGTAAAAATATGACATAAACATATTATATATATATATATATATATATATATATATATATATTTATATATGCATATATATTCTCGTTTATAACATGATGCTACAGCTCAAGATTCACCATATTGAACATAATTTGAACTATGAAATTTCAAGTGATTCCTGAGAAGTTTTGCTTGCTATTTTACTTGCCGACGAAATAAAATTTGCTGCAGGTAATGCCTATATGTGGACATTAGAAGGAAGCCAGTGACCGTTATGAACAGCTGTTCGAGGCCTGTACTCGCCGAACCGTGGAAAGGATATGATGGGGCCAACATTCTTTTATATGAGCTTTTTTAACATAAAGCATTATTAACGCACTTAAATAAAGCCAATGACGCTTTATTAACTCGTATTTACTTTTTATGGATGTCCGACAAGATTAGTTTTATCCAATGATTAATTTATGATTTTTCCCCCTCTAAACCCTCCTTAATATAAACATGAAAACTTTTCAATATCCAGTTTGCTTACGGTCTAACAAAACTTCTGACCTTTAGAACGGTAACGGATAAGGATATATATATTTATAGGTTATATGTATAATATATAGGTGAGATAGGTTATATGTATAATATATAGGTGAGATAGGTTATATGTATAATATATAGGTGAGATAGGTTATATGTATAATATATAGGTGAGATAGGTTATATGTATAATATATAGGTGAGATAGGTTATATGTATAATATATAGGTGAGATAGGTTATATGTATAATATTATGTGAGATAGGTTATATGTATAATATTAGGTGAGATAGGTTATATGTATAATATTATGTGAGATAGGTTATATGTATAATATTAGGTGAGATAGGTTATATGTATAATATATAGGTAAGATAGGTTGCGTGAATAATATATAGGTAAGATAGTTCAATTAGGTTATTAGGTAATTATTGGAGTCTTGAGTGAAAAGAGGCAGCGACGCCCAATTGCAGGAGGCCATTTGAAACTTTCGGCCCGCGATGTAAATATACAGCAAATGGCTGTGAGGAGGTCTAAGGTGCCTTAAGGGTGGTAGCAGAGTTGGGCAAAATTGTTATTACAATTACAAGTTATAACTACATTAGTTGAAATATAGTTACAATTACAACTACTAATGTAATTAGTTATTGGTAATGGGCAACTACATTTTTCAACTAAAGTAATTGTAATTGAAATTTCACAACTACAGTTAGTAGTTGAGAAAATCAATAGTTCCAAAAACAACTACAGTTAGTAATTGTAACTGTAGTTGTAGTTGCAACTACAGTTACTTGGGTAGTTACTTTAAAAAACTGTGTGAAACACAAACTGAAGTAGTTGAGGCTGTTAAGAAATAGCTAAATCCAATGTCTTAATATTCAAAAGTTTATTATATTACATTATTATAATAACTGAAAATAATTTTAATGCAAATAAATTAAAAACTAACGAAAATAATATGTAAATTCCTTTTTATATTTTCCCCAGTCGAATGAAATTAAATAATACTTTTAAAATTTAAACAAATTAGCCATTAAAATTACTCTTAAATCAGAATTTTTTTAAGACAGGCTAATTGATTTTGGGGCTTCTTGTTAGCAGTACAGGTACCAACTACATTTTTGTAACTGTAGTTGCAATTACACAACTAGTATTAATTAGTTGAAAATGTACGAGTAGTTAATTACAAAAGTATTTAATTACTGCCCAACTTTGGGTGGTAGGGGTCATGGACTACCTATTAGATGGAATTTAAATTTTAAAGATAATAAATTGGATAACCCCTGTGTGTGGGGCTGCCCTAAGGTACTGCGGGGGGGGGCGGAGGTAATAAAAAAAACGTTAGAACAGTAACGGAAAAGTATGTATGTGTATATAAATGTATAGTTCGAAGACGTAGATAGTTCGATTTTATCCAACAAAAATGGTTTGTGGAAACCTTCAAGCAAGTGCGTTTACCTATACCTGGAGCTCAGTCTTTCGTGTCAAAGGCGCTCCAGTATTTTCATTCTAACTCTCTGTATTTCGTGATTAGTCGTGCAAAGTACCTATCTCAGTTCGTTTAGAATATTTTTTCATAAAATAATAAAGTTCATTAAGGGCTATTTTTTGTTATCTCTGCGAGCTTGCTGTTAACACTTCACAGCAGCGCTGAAAGATTACTTTTGGGTTTTCTTTTCCTAATGCTTTCTTTTTTCTTCATCAGTTCAATCAACAGGCTGTTCCTCTATTCATTCAGCTCTGGAACTATGAACGCTGAGTATCATTGCTCAGATAAGATATGGAATTTTTAACTAGTGTAATATCCCCTTCCCTAAATGAAAATTATGTAATATCCTGTACAATGTAAAGTGGTGGCTAGGGATAATCAAAACTGTCAGCACCCAAACATAATGACTTCTATGTGCACATTTTCCAAACTTGTGGTCCAAGGACATCATTTAAGTTAAGTGCCAATGGTGAAACTTGGTTTCCTCTTCACAAAATCTCGAGGAAACTCACACCCATAGAACTGTCAACAGCTACGGAACGCAATCACGAAATGTCTCAGAAACTATGTGATGAAATATCCCTACTTCTGAACTGCCAAAATTTAAAATAAAGGTTAATATTTTTATAATTTAGTATAAATTGTATTAAAGTAGACATATATAAATTTTTGTTTTATGAGATAAATCGCTGTGCCCACAACTCTCAAATTACATGTTTTCGATCATATTCTTAGGCCTGTATCTCCTACATGGCTTAAGTTTACAACTCAAAATTTGCACAACTAATTGTACTTGTTAGGAAATATCATTCAGCAAAATTATTTTTTTTGAATGAAAAATCAAGTTGGATCTCGAAGTTCAAACGTTTTATTACTAAAAGTATTTTGGTATACCTTTTCCATAAAAAAAAATTACTTGTCATTATCTTGTTACAAAAATTCTGAAAACGGAATTAACATTTTATCTTTTCAAACTTTGGGGTAAAAGCCTTAATGGTAGTTTGTAATTAAATAATACTCGTTGCCATTCTTTTAGACCATAAGTTTCTGAAAAGTTTGGTAATTCAGTTGTAGGAGTAACCTAAGTGAAAATATTGGCTGAAGAGTGAAGCCGTGTGTCCATTGAAAATGAACGATCCTCTACAACAAAAATAGCCGCCACCGGCGAAATAATTTTTTATAAAGAAAATGAATGCAATTTTGTATGCTCTGTAGATAGAACTTAAATTGGTAGAAAAATAAGAAGTGTTAAAAATAGTCAAGTAACCACCTCTGGACCACTTCTTGGATTGACCAATTACTTATAGGACTTGGAGGGCCCTCCGAAGAAAATATTCTGCACTTTATTCTCATGTTTCCTGCCTATGGAAATAGGCTTCATTTATTAATGGAAATAGAATTAGAGCTTCTTCACTTGGCAATTTTAAAATATTCTCAAACTTGAGGACAGCTGAAATAAAAAAATTCAAATGTTCTGTAACTTATGCCAACTATTTTTGCAGTAGAGTAATTGAGTGTGCATTATTCTAAAGAAGAAACATAATTCTGTTATAGACCATTTCATTCAGTTGACAGCTCTCGTGGGATTTTATTAAGTTGTGGAAGGACATTATATTACAAAATAAAAAACATTTATAAACTTATACTAAACCGTTCACTGAAATTTTTTGATTTACGCCTCCCAGAAATATGTTTACCTTCGTTTAAGATGTAGAGCTATTCTGCAGAATTTGCATTAATTTCAATTAGTATTTATCCTCTCAGATTAACGCAATATGCTCAGAATGGCTGCAGCACTCAGTTGGATGTTACACGGAGATGTGAATATAGTGAAAATGTGACTTCCATTTACATCCACAAAAACGGGGTCTCAATTGCATATCTGTCAAACTATGCATTTTCATTTTATTAAATAGCATATAAAAACTTTTTGACTCTTAACTCTTCCTGTTCAGATACATTATTTTTTCTCTTTCCTTGGGATTTGAAAGTTTTGAATACTTAAACTTATGCAATTTACCTCTTTTTAACTAAACATAAGAATGCGTTTTCTTTTGCTGCAACTAACAGAACTTATTTATTAATAATTTCCTAAGGTGCACCACAACAAACGGTGCTTTCAAGAAGAAATCCTACAAAAATATTTAGACGATAGAAGGTAAGCGTTGTTGATATACATCTAGAGTCCTATACCAATTACTTTTTGAAAGAAAAAAAAATTGACATTTCTCTAATACACCTGCAAGTAAGAGTTTAACATTTATTTAATTTGACTGTAAAAGTGAGGCAAATAGTAAAACCGGCTGATAATACTTATTTGAATGCTGGTAGTTGGAAAACAATTGTTAATAGTTGTCAAGCTAATTATGAAATAGTTGTAACAAAGTTCACAGGTATGAATATATTAGTTGAGATATTATCAAGAGAGTTGCAAGTAGAGAGGACAAAGATGTAACTACCACCTTGAAATAGAAATATAGAGAAAAATTTATATTTTTATAAGGGGAACAATATGTGCTAAGAGGTAATAAGAGGTTCAAAGAGAATGGAGTGGATGGAACCATAAGCTATCATGATAAAAACCATCCCTACTCATCTGTATTTCATGAACCTCTGTGTATCAGGTACATTGTCTCCTGCTCTCTTTTCAAAAGAATTTCCCCTCCTCACTATTTCCAGACAGAAATTGTGTACTTTCTTCCTACAATGTTTTCCTTATTCCAACCTTATCCAATACCGTGGATCATTCACATTTCATATCCAAGAATGTATATAGAAAAAAAAAACTGATGTGGAATATTGGTTCTTTTTATTATTATTTTTTTTTTATTCATTGCGCTAAACCATTCAAAGCTAAGTTGAAGATAAGGATGGTGTGTGAGCATACTACTGTGTGAGTCTCATCAAATTGGATAGGTATTTAGATAACAGAATTAGGGACTCTGTTCTCCTAAGACTAAATCTTCTAAAGTTTGTAGTGACTGAATATAACATATACAATTTCTCAATACTTTTAAAGAAATTCTTTGATAACAACGAGACAATTAAAATTTTAAATTGATTTAAGCGAAACTTAGTATTTAAATACTGAAGTATATGTACTTTGCCAACCACAGGAGTGACACAAGAAGACAAAATCTAGAGGTCAGATAAAAATATGAAATAGGACGCAATTTGTATCATTTTTGCATATTATATCAATTATTCAAAACTATAAAGGTTTATATATATATATATATATATATATATATATATATAATATAATATATACCTGATGGAAATTTTCAGTTATGTGCTTTGGAACCACAACTTTGGAAATTCATGGCTTAGTGTGCCACGAGAGTTGTCTATTTTAGGGCAACGAGTAAATGCCCCTACCAGAGTCGTCCAACTGTCCTCCATGCATATTCTTCTCCTACTTCAGCAGTCCCTTCGTCAAAGGAGTCATTAACTTTAGGGTAGCTAGTCTCGTTCGTGGGTCGTCCAGCTCGAGCGGCACCTGTTCAATTGTCTCAATTTGCCGAATGTGGAGATCTACTCTTGAGAAGTAGTTCAACTCTCTTCGGTGTTTATGTTGTGGATCATCCAAGGCTTTTTTGTGAATTTTTTTTATCAAACTTGTTGTGGGTAGGCCTCTATCACTATTCTTTCAATTTAGTTTATCACTGAGTTGGGTGTGTCTAGCCACAGGTAGGTTAAAGTAAGGGATGCAAAACTGTCTTTCTTCCTCGCAAGTGAACCTATTTGCTGGAAGAATGGAGTTGAGGTAGATAATCACTGGACCAATGCCAGTTGTCCATGGCCCCAAATTTAGTTAGCATGGGGATACAAATTTGGATGTTGAATAAAAATTCTCGGAGTAGTGACTTTTACTGCATTCGGCTTATCATTACCTTCATCATAATATATTTTCTCTTCCAAGGGTTCTTTTACAACAATTGTTACCATTTGATTTATTGTAAACGTATCATCGACGATGACATTTGTATATTAAAATTTGGTTCCTGCCTAGAAATATTTGACCCATTGTTTTGCAACGAGCTTATCAGTAGATGCTTATCGTATATATGATATCATCATAGCTTTCCCTTCATCGAACACCCGATTAATCACGACCAATTAGCAGCCAGTAATTAGCAACCCCGGGCCGAGTCAGGCGCACGTCTCCAAACCCCACAGCTGCCTTGTCATCGACGTCGTCTTGTGGGACCCTTCAGGTGACAGTAGAAGTGTTTCCGTTATATATAATCACAAAACAACAACTGGAGTTATAAATTAAACTGAATTCAAAGGAATCTGCGATATCATCCACTGCTTTTCAGATATCTATACAAGTTAATGTAATCTACTCCGTTCAGGATGGTTTTTACTTGATCCCTACTGAGAGTAATTCGGCATGTAATTCCAAGTTGAGAGGTCCTATCCTGGTTCTGGCTGTTGCTCTGATATAGTGGAGATTATTTACTTTGGTATATTCTAATGCTTGGGAGTGATATGACAGTAAAATGGAATAGTCCATCGGCAAGGGTTTGTTTAAATTTATTCATTTCTATAGACTGTAATTGCATCAGTAATTTCTTGCCGATTTTGAGCTTCTCAATGATAGGGTTTTTTTTGAAGAATTTAAGCTTGGGAAGGTTTTCTCATTGACAATTTTCAGCCCCGTTATCGTAGAGGAATATTCTTTTCTTTTAAATATTTAATGTCAGATTCTTTGCTTGAGTTCAATACATTTAATATGTATTTCAAGTGATGTGTATTGGTACATATGAATATTGTTGCTTCTTCAGTCTTCAGGTGTAGTTCATAATTAGGCGTATTTTGGTATAGCTAAATAATCTTAATAAGATACCTTTGCAACTCTTCGATTTGTTTGTACTTCATTCCTCCCCATACCTGCCTACCATAACACAGAATGGTCCTTATTACAGAGTGAAATAGTTGGAACTTTGTTGATAATGGAACGCCATTTTCCCGGATGAATGAACACTACATGACATTGAATGAATACTTGATGGATACATTACTATTATAATGATTGGTTAATGATAGGCTAGGTGTTAAGGTGATTCCTAGTTATTTGTATACGGTCAGTATATATATTCTGCTACCTTCAAAATACCATACATCACCCTTGGATGTATCCACCGTACCTAAATACCAGTATTTATTTTTGCTTCAGAGCTTAAGTATCTCAATGTTCATTAAATTAGAAATGTAATATTAAATTTGTATCACAAAAATATTGTAAGAAATGATTCTAGAACCAGAGAATAGTGTCCTATTGGTGGATTTTTTCGAACCATGGCACAAATTCACAATAGGCAATTGTGACTACAGTCGATGGTACTGTTCTCAAGCCAACAAGGGATCATTTATGGCGAGATTTTAGTCATTTAATTGGTTGGTATTTTCCAATGCCAATCAAAATCATTACGGAGTAGTTTCACTATGGAATTCAGTAGCGAAACCAAGTTAGGAATGATTCCGTGATCGGTTTTATCAACCTATAAAAAGTACACCAGTCGTTAACAGACTCAGATTGGGGGCAATACACGATAACAATTTGTTTTAAAGAAGTTTAATTGATTAAATATCCCAAATAATGTATAGCTTATCTATGTATCTATTCAGCGGTACGAGGTTGGCTGGCCTTTTACAATTCAGACGTTTTCAGTTGTAGAGATTATTAACTTGTAAATTGATTGGAGGATTTCCCATTACCATTTGAATTTATTCACTTAACAAACACGGCAGTGTAACCAGTATGTAGGTTTATCTATTGTAAACCTTCGCATGGGAAATCTGCTTAGTTTATGCAGCCTCTGCGTGACGAACTTTTTATTCGGGGATCAACTGCGCTATGTAGGGTATATAATACCTTTCAAGTACAAACCACGAGTCAAGTGCAGAATAATGTTCCTCCTTCCATTCTAGAAAAATTGCCATCAATTATTGGAACAAGGAACCTATCATACTCTAGATAAATATTCGATTTGATGTAGGGCACAGGTTAGCCATGGTCTTAGTCTCGAGGTACATTCTAAAGTGGGTAATATGAATCTATTTGGTCACGAGCTCATGAAATAAATTTCTTAGTCTCACCCTGGCTAGAAAAGTGTTAACCTGTGCAGAGCCCGTCCCATTTTGCCCTAGTAGCACTTAGTGAACACAAACAAATAGCAATATTGAGGCTCTTATGACCTAACCTTTTGGCTTTTAAATACTGACACTGATAACTTGAAAAATTACACCTATTTTCTCTAGTCTATTTATGCCTTTAAGCTGTCTACTTTCTTCAGTGGAAGATACGGAACTTCGTGGGTGGAAAAATTGGTTTACTATTATTAATCATTCAAAATTTCTTAACAATTCTTCTACTTAAAAAAAGTTACTGTAAAACTTTAAAATTATTCATTGACATCTCTTGGCTTAGTAGTATTACAAGTTCCATTTTATTCTTGTCAAATATAATTTTACGCGGTTATCCTCCATCAAAAAACGGATATTTCTGTTTTCAGCTAAATGGATTGCTTGAATAGTCTGTTGGTTTTGATAAGGAACATGCTCAACTGGAGACACTTCTTCAATGTATGTTTTTAGTTGCAGTATGTTTGTAAATTTATATGTGTAGTCTGGCGACCTGACAGGCATATGCCATTAAAACCTACTGAATGCGTTTGATAGGACATGTTTAGAGAATGTGCCAAATTTGTTATTATCTGCCAAGGAATGCATTATTAGGAGGAACCAGAAAATGTGGGAAGACCGGAGGAGCGATGATGGCATAACCAAACTTCCCTAATTCTAAAAAAATGTATCGTAGAATATATTTTAATCACTCAGGAATAAACTGTTTTTTTTTTAGTTTCATAAGCTATCCTTATGAACGTATTGGGTTTTTTTCACATCAGAAAATTACTAAAGCAACAAAGCTGTACATTGATCGAATTCAAATGTATGGAGAAAGTGTGATTTATTCATTTATTTAGTGATATTGACCACTATAATCGATAAATTACATATTTGGAGTTATATTTGTAATTGAAGAACCAGATGTGAAGAAGGAAGATAGTAAGAAAAGAGGAAAATCGAAGAAAATCTAAAGCGAAATAAGTAGAAGAGGAGCAGCTTAGCTGCAAGATCGTTGAGAGTGCAATGTGAGGGATTGCAGACTCGTTTCTAGATGGCGGAGTTTTCTGAGCTCATTTGAAGAGCTAACTTTAAATTCTTCTACTCTTTTAACGGCATTCCTGTTTAATGTTTGCTTTTCCAGCACATTCCCTCCACGCCTCCTTACTACCAAACATTTCCTTTAAAAGGTATTCCTTCCACAGCCCATTGCCTTTTAATACTCCAACGCATTTAGTGAAAAGACATTTCATAATTCCCTTGGATTTCTTTTCTCATTTGGAATTCTGATTATCAGGCTCAGATATTTTCAAGGAATATTTAAGCTATAATCAATGTACGGTAGATTCCAAAGCAGCAAGATGAACATTTTAAGCCTAGACACCTTCAGAAGATTTAGGTTTGATTGATATAGTTATTTTCAATTAAAATAGAATGGGGTCTTAATTAGTTATGTTCACTTTCCTTAAATAGTCTTTCCCTATGATTATGAAAATAATACTACAAAATGATTGTTGGCTTTCATATATTGACTGTATTGTTTGTTCTCAAAAAATCATTCTATATAACTTTAAATAAAGGTATTTTCTCCAGCGGATAACAAACACAAGAATTATTATATTCATAGATAAAATACTCATTTTATTGTAAGTATAATTACGTAAGTACTCATGGACCTATTTGTAGTATTCCTGAGAAAACCCAAGTAGAATCGGTCACATAGGTCTTTACACAGAACCGCTTTTTCTTAGAGATTGTTCAAAATGGCCCAAAGAGAATAGGGTATGCCTTAAGGGTTTTTATTAGATTTCAATTCAAACAATAATATAGTTACTTGTGTGATACAATTTCATAATTAATTTTAATGTATAAAGATAGTAAAACATTGAAAGGTAATTCTTTTAAATATAACATATTGTATTTCGGGGTAATCTTCCTCAGGTAATGGGCTGAAAAATTCATTTTCAATTTGACCCAAATGTGACCGGTTGTGATCACAATGTCTAAAATATTATATTATTTATTTAAATAGTGACTAATATTTTAATCAAAATATTTAATTGAATTAGTAAACCTGATATTGGATCAATTTTAAAGTGATTATAAAATGAAATTGTAATAAGTTACTGAACATTTTCAATGAAAAAAGTATTATTTTGTTTAGCTGTAGAATAATGAGAAGGAGTAAATAGCCGGAAATAAACCGAGGAAAAATATTCGGCGTGCATTGAATAAAATAAATGAGGATTGCTTATTTTTTATCTAAAATGGTTCAAGCTTTTGAAAATGCAAATGGCAACATACTAAACTACACACACACGCACATAAAGAGCTTGTATAGTTTTGAATATTTATAACTTTTTTTTGTTTAACGTGCTTTAAAAAATGGCTTCGCTTCAACTAAACTTGTCTAAAGGTTTTTGAATAAATATTGGCATTAGTAATACAATATATTCTTAAATAAATAAATTATTGCCATTTAGTATTCTTAAATTTTGGAGTAGTTTGAGAATGCTGATAATGGAGCTCATTTTGGTATTTCAAAGAGAAACGAATTACTTTTATCATGTCTTTGTTTTGGCATCGTTAAGGGAAAGCAAAGCTTGACAGGAGCCGGCAGGTGGTAGACCACGTGTACGGCTTTCCAAGAACAGATCGACTACCCGCAACGACCGCTTGTCAATTTTTAACACATCCGCTTAGTGCCACACTCGTCAACACTATAGTACTTACTATCAATCGATCAGCTGACGCAAAGGGCACCTAGGCTATCGTTACTAAACAATATCTGTCTAATCAGATACCAGCCATTCAGATCAGAAACAGATATTCCTTTTAATTTTTAATATTTATGTGAAAAATGTATAAATTTTACACCAGAAGAAAATATTAAAGAGGCATTATTTAGAGGATAATCAACATAATGAATACAGTTTCAAATATTCAATTTTCTTTCTTAATATGGGAAATGGATAAAAGGTCAGTCAGACCCAGAAAATGTATTCAAGACAGAAAGTGTTAACAGTAAATAATGTTTTTCTGAATTTGCAGCAACGAAGTAAAGTAACAAAAAAGATAATACTGGATTTTAAGACACTATAATTTTAATTCTAACTAATTTAGATCCAAAAAATAAGTGTATCTATAACAAAAAAATCTAAAATTTAACTGTTATTAAAGCCAAATCCCAATGTATGTCATGCTCAAAATACCGAGATGAATGTGGAATTAGACAGAAAATGGATGTTCAAAGAAAAACTCTGTGCATTCAGAACATTTTGTATTATTGTTTCGTTATAAATGGCATCTTTCACAATAATCCATCCACAAACAACAGTTTAGTAAAATATTCAAATGCTTAGATATAAAAAAATATAGATTACCTGTTTCTGGAATTATGAGTATTAATAAATCACAAATAACATTCAAATTAATACGAACACTATTGATATAACTAATATCCTTTCCAAAAATTCAATTTAATTTCAAACACTTATTTACAAGCATTTCTCAATCATAAAGGACTAGTTAATCGAACCCCAATAGAAATATCTCATGCAAATGATCATCAACAAATGATGACCGTAATAACATTCACAATAACCGAATTTAGAACAGTACCAAATAATTGTAAAAATACATCACCTGCTCCTGATAATATTAGGCATGAAATTTAAAAAAAATCTACACATTCAGGTCTTGTGCATCTAAGAGAAGTGATGAATCCTATATTCCAGGAAGACAAGTGCCCATATTCATGGAAGGAAGCTATAATTATTCCCATTTTAAAACCCAACGAAAACCCAGAAAATTATAGGCCAGTCGTATTAACGAGCTGCATTTCCAAATTATTCAAGAAAATAGTCTCTGGTATGGCGACTTGTAAAAAATAAAGACCTCTATTCCCACGGACTATAAGCTTCGAAAGATAAAGCCAAAAGTTAAGGAATGTTTTTGTTTTTTCTCTCCATATGGGAAATGGTCAGCCCGACCCAATAACTATTATGTTATATATAAAACATACAAACAAAAGAAAGCCCGTCACACAGGGTCTGCGTTAACCAAGCAGATATACCACGTACTGGTATGACATACTCCTGACCTCATCTCACCGTCTATTCTCTACTTCTCTCGTAGTAAAAAGCCTTTAACAGAATTTGGAATGTCCTCATTACTCATTAGAAAATCAAACGATTATAAATTGGGGCCTACTAAAGCGGAAAACATACGCGTAAATATAACTCGCTTAATATTCCTGATAAGAAAAAAAAATGTAACAATTATTGTAGAAAATTAAAAATCCACAAAATTGATTATTTAAACGTTTTCGAATCAACTCATAGTGACCAAGATATTTCAAATTTTCAAACATTCCCTTCTCTATCAGGTTTACTGTTGGGTGGCAACTAAAAAATCCAAATATCTCGGTTAATATTCGTACCAGAGAATATATATATATATATATATATATATATATATAACATTTATAGGATAGTGCACAAGATAGATTGGCTCTATAAAATATTTCGTTACGACGTATAACAACGGAGATATTTTTGAATTTCCGAAATCCTCTAGTGTACAACACAGGAAAAGGAAAACACAGGACTACCTAAGCTCATTTAAGGCCAAAAGGAGTAGATGTTTAAATTAATGTAATTTCTAATAGCATACTAATAGAATATCACCGCTGTCAAATTTCCTAAATCATCATAGCAAGTTAAAATAGTAGCTACTACAGAAGTTAGTAATCTTTAATAATACGGTTTCATAGACGACACGTAAAAGCTACACTTGGAGCTAATTTTTTTAAAATTTAATGTACTATTCAATACATTTCAATTGTTTTTCTACCGTTAGTTATTACACTAGATTAATTAAGAATAGATGTAAGAATTGTCGGATGGTTAAACTATAAGTGTATATAACGATTAAATGAGGATATAAAAATATTTACAACTTGCAAAAACACAATTTAATCACAAAATTCAAGTACTTATGAAAAAACGAGAGTAATAGATATGACCGGGCAATGATAACCCAGCAGTTTTTCGACCTAAGACCTTATGAAACTAACAAACTATTGAATTGATTAGAAAGACATGTTAGAACACAATAAAGCGACACACTAATTTGTATAGTTAGGTTTGAGTTTGTGAATTAGGGCTAAGGTAGTAGATTTAGTGGAGCAATAAAGGTGACTGAGAGAAGGGGCTGATTAAGGTTGTTATACAAGACGATCCCCTGTAATACAAGTGTGCTCTCCCTTATCGGGTGTCAGCTGCTCCTATCAACCTCTCTCTAGCCCCTACTATACAAATACAACTCCAAATAACTATAAAATTTGAAAAATTCATTAAGGATTTTTATGAAAGAATGTATAAGCATGCGCGAGCCATAGGTTCATTGAGTTAACATAAAGAAGGTGAAAATTAATCAATATTCTATCTCAACCCCGTAACCACTATAACCCACGAAAAGACCAGAACCAGCAATCTCAGATAAGGAAATATTCAATTTAAAATATTTTTATTCAATTTGAAAACCTATTAACACTTTCAGTATTGATCAAATCATTTACGAGCTAGCTTATGTTCAAACGATTCTAACATTCGTTTTGAGAATTTCAGTTTACATATTACCAAATGAAATCTCATACATATATAATTGAACCATCTAACTGGAACAAAGTTTTATAAAGCGTCTTATTCCTTTGCTACTATTTGAGATTGTTATTGTTTTCTTTTTTCTATGTATTTTAATTTAATATATTCTTTTATTAGTTTGGGGAGTGAAAAATTTCATTATAAACATTGCTAAATTGGAGGTTAGCATTTTCTTCTCTAATAGAGAGCGTCTAATAACACACATATATATATATATATATATATATATATATATATATATTTACAGCCATATAGTATCTGAATATTTCTGGAATCTGCTACGTTTGTAAGATGGCGATTCAAGTTTATAGCTAGGAACATTGCTGCTGAGATTCGTTCTGTACATGGAAACTTGTTTATCTATAACATTCACTTTGTTTTTCTTATTTTATTAAATTACACTTGATATTACTTTATTAATATTATAATACAAGAATTAGGAGAAAATGTGAGAGGGATACATTAGAATGTATTTTGAGAACCTGACGTGAAATCACTATTTAAGCATTAGGAATCCCGTTATTTATAACGTTTCTTTTAATCCGATGATGGTTTTAAAACTACGCTTAGGCTCATCCTTTTTATAATAAAATACACAATATAAAGTAAATAATGCAATATAGCACATAAAATATTTTATAAGCGTATCTCATCTGGGTCAACTAACATGAATGTTAAAAGTTACACCATTACTATAAAATGTTTAAACATATAATTAAGTGGGCTCTGAAGGTTTTAAAATAGATAATGGGTAATGGGGATAGGAAATGCAGCATGTACTTAATGTTGTTTAAAAGGTTTAATTGAAGCTTTTAGTAAAAATAAAGATCTACCAAGACAATACGAATCGAAAAAAAAATTAAAAACAATACATAAAGTACATCTCCACATATATTGAATGCCTCCAGGTTACGTGAACTGTAAATCGTAAATAGAGACTCTAGATTGAATTAAACGAAACCAGGGATAATATAATCCTATTGGTGCATAAGTATGTGTAAAGAAAAAAGGTAAAAATCAATTTGAATATTAACAATTCGTTCAAAATTGTTGGAGTATTAGCATAGGCAAAACTCGTGGGAAACCAGTAAATAAAAATAACTTTAAAAATAATATTTATATTCTCCAGCCTAAATAAATAAAACGAATTAGGAATCCTTCTTTCAGATATTTGTTACTGATCCTATTTACTGACGTCCCAAGTAAAAATTATCTTATAAGGAATACCATATACATGTTGATTAATTTGAGAACGTCCCGCAAGGGCTACGTAAACTAAGCAGTTTTCCCACGAGTCGGTTTATGCTCAGCGTAAGGAATGATCTGAACTCAATATCTGTTTTCTATTTCTACCTCAGTAAGGATCCTATGATAACAGGAATTAAATAAATAAAAGCTGGATATGAGATGTTTAGTGACTTAGTTACTCAATGTGATAAACGGATATGGAGAAGTGAGGGTATACTAAAGATTGAATACCAAAAAATGCAAATATATTGGCTAATATTCTAGATACAGAAAAAAATGTATAGAGCAATATTTCTAGATAATTAAAATGGGCTCAAAATCGTATATATACAATTATTCGATCTGTATTTTAATAAGAGATACTTGGAATTTTCGAGATGCACTTTGCCCAGTTCTATATGGCCTCTACAAACGACTCATATGACCAGCATAGAAGCAGTAGATGTGTTGGAGTAGGAATGGATGTTGAGAACGATATTATCATATGCTGACGACACCTTCATACTTGTTCATACAACGAAGGGGAAAAACGAGCTGGCCGATAAAAGAAGCTCAATTTACTCCAAGCATATTGTGAGACGAATGAGATGCTTATAAATACAAATAAAACACCGCGTATTGTATGCCTTCAACGATAGAAGAAAAAAGCCACTTTTTACATTTCAAAAACCAATTATAACTCCTTTAAAACCAAATGTAACAGTACGATATGGACATTGAAGCAAAAATTGAGCACATCTAAACAAGACAACTGGAAAATGAAATTCGTTCTAAACAGTACGCTCAAAAATGCGGAGTTAAAACTTCACCAAGCTACTACAGTCAATAGTCACTCGAATATTCCATTTCTAAGTCAGCAAAGTTTCTAGAAACTCAAGATTCCCTACAATATAAGCAGGGCATAAATAGAAAAATAAACTGTTGGATAAAATTTCTTCTAATGTCTGTGAGTGATACTCCAGAACTTGTAACAATATATTGTAATATAATTTTCCAGAAACCGAAAGACAAACGCGAAGAACATTTTACATTTGCAACATAATTGCCTTTATTTAATTTTTTGTTTGCAACTCATTATATATAGTGTTGATGAACGTTTGGCGAGATTTTTCGATATTCGCGTCATAAGTACATCTAATCATCATTGGCATCTGCTAAAATGAGAAGAGTAAAATAAGAGATGGTGTCTCAGTAAGTCCTCCAATGTTCTAAAGCGCGTAATTATAGTCAACAAGAGCTAAGTATTATGGTGATCCTAGACTTTAAATATGTACTTTAAATGATGATTATTAATAACTCCTATTATACCGAAATGGATGAAAACTCATCTTTTTAGTGGATCCTTCTGCGGATGTCTACGGCGAAATTTTGATGTATATATAAACTTATACACATGTTATAGTTAACTCTGTTGGGGTTCCCTAAGTGTTTGATTAGATTGGTACTGATGAATTATTGTTAATTAGTTGGATTTAGGTTTAAATGTTCATTATATTAGAGGAGTTAAGTTAACTATTTATCACTATTTAATGCAGCTCTTAGTTTAAGTTTTGTTCTCGGTTTTTATGTGAATTTGCACAGATTGTCTTGAAAACAACAATTTGTGAATCGGATGCGCTGATAACCGAACGTTTGAATAATGAAAACAAATAACTATTTCCACCATTAATATTCATTATAAATATAGTAATATTTATTGAGGGTTTAATGCGTCCATTTCAGTCATTAAAACAAAGAATAGAAGTAGTACTAAAAAAGGTAATAACTCAGGGTCATATTTTTCGATTTTTTTTTTTTTTTTTTTTTTTTTTGGCCGTGGGGGAATGAGCGAGGATAATGAATGATCGGCTTTTCAAAAGAAAACTGCTAGTGAGGTCTAACTAATGAAAGACAATAAAGAAGAAAGAAGTTCAAAGCCATTATGCGAATATAACCCGTTGGAAGTAATATATATGGTTTACGATTCCCGTAAGAATTAAATGTAACGGTTGCCTTGTTGGCCCATTTACAGGGAGCCTATTGGGGAGATAATAGGCCAGAAGGGAGGAGTGGAAGAGTTAAAGAAGAAAGAGGCCTGGAATTGGTATACCTGTGGATGGAGAGGGCCAATATAGGAGGGGATAACTGGGTAATCTTCCTTCCTTGTGGCCGCATTGTGCTTCTGGGGATTGGCCAGAGCCGGTTTGTTTAGCTTCTCCCAGCCCTATTATCAGGAGTGGATCAGGAAGGCACTGCTTCAAGTATTACCAGCTCTGCAATGCCTCTCGATGCTACAGCAACAATGGTGGATTATATGGTAAAATGGTTGCTGGCCACAAGGACTTGCCACTTGTACATGACCATACCGAGCGCTAGATACTTGACCAGCTACTCAATCCTGGACACTTGACTCGCCTCTATACAGGACTCTACTAATGCAAATTAGTTTCAAAAGCTCTCTTCAATTTCAATAATATACTGACCATTTCATTTGTGCTACGCTAGCAAGTGCCAAATTCGAAAGAATATGTGTAAACTAAGGAGATTTTTCTCACTTAAAAATATCACAAATATACGTCATGGGGATATTCTATTTAACTTAACCATTTGTAATTATTCAACGTAAATAATACGGAAGGTTGATATAAAATGTTAAGTAAAATAATAACATAAAGTGAAAAAATTGGAAGGGGCGGACTACCTGGATACTTTTTGAGTCAGAGCAGTTAGGAAAATTAATTATTGAACTCTGGTGAAAGGAGGCCTTGAAGATTTATAACATACAATCTACCAACCTGAATAAAGGCTTCTGAGTATGCCATAGCAGGTTTTAGCGCTTCTTGTACCGTTGAAGAAGTTTTTGTTTTGGAGATCCGTCGCATGATATTGCAATATTTTTCATCATTACAAGGTAACATAAAACCAAATTGTATGCACATGTAACAATAATAATTTAATAAGCCCTAAAACCACCAAATAAAAAATAAATAAATTACATCACATAGTATGAGTAATTTCGACTAATTCGTAACTTAAATTTTACAATTTAGAAAAATATGAAAAATAAATCTTTTTTAATAATTGTTACATAAACACAACAAATACTTTTTCCGTAAAATAAAGGGAAATTAAAATATAATAAACAATTTTTGTTGGGCCATTGCGCTGTTGGGCAAAAGAAAGTTTGTCGGAAAAACATGAAAATTTCCAGATTCAGAAACATATCTATAACTTATTTTAAACCAAACTCACAGAAACAGTTCATTTATTCATCGAGCTCATGTTCATGTTGAAACGTCTTATTCCAAGCTTAAATGCCATATATTTCTTTCAACAAATCTTTACTATATGTGATCCACGCAAATAAGTTGAGTGCTGGCGTCATAAATTATGATTTTACCTTCTTGAGTACAATATATGTATTTGAATTATATCATACTCAATATTTAATCGGTAAATTCAATAATAAAAATCACATTCGTTAGTGCCTGAAATGGAAGCAGAAATATGGGGGTTTGGGGAGAGAAGGAGGGGGTGGAATTTCGAAATTTCAAATTATCACCGTTATTTTGAATCAAATCGAATTATGTTATAAAACCAATCTTGTTAAACTAATTGTTCTCTACCATTGTCGTTTTATAAATTTTCTTGTAACTCAAATATTAAGCGAGTTATTAATACTTCCTTGTTTCCAGCCTTCAGCAAACCCGCACTTCTGCGCATCGCATTTTTACTTAGAAATCAAGAATGTATGGTGAGATGAGGCCACTAGTTTGTCATACCAGCACGTGGAAATTTTTCTTTCTTTATGCAGCCCTTTTTACTTTTACCCTCTTTGAAGGCCGCATGATGGTTTTAAAAGTTCTTGTATTTTTTTAAGTGACATCTATTTCATAAAGTCTAAAATAAATTTACTGCAACTAAAAATCTATCTATACAATTAACTAAATAGGAAGGCAAATCTTTTCAAAAAACCTTGTACATGTATATATTATATTTACGTATTTATCATTTTTTTAGGACTTAAAACATTAAAGATTGCTAATCGCCAAAGAACAGAAATGCCATCATGAAATAATGTACCGTGTTTAAATAAGTATTTTCATGTAATGCATGATTTAAGTTTGCCACTTAACTAATGAGATGGAAAATCCCACACTGTACATGTTTTCCGATAGGGCTCCTTTAAATAGACACTAACAGAGAAAAAAGAGAGATTGTAGGGATTCTAAACAGGTTTTAGTAACTTTAGGTTCGATAATGTTTAAAAATAAGTTAGATACGTTCTTGTGATTATGATTTTTTATTCTGAACAGTTTTTTAAAATCTTTCTCCAATTTTTTTGAAAGATGTAAAGTTATTGAAGGGAGTCTACCTAATTTATTGTTAACAGAGCTGAATTGGAGGGCAGTAAACTGGCAAAAAAGGTTCCATTTGCTTTTACAAAGAGCCTTGGAGCGGTCAGTAGGGTGGGGAAAAAATTGGGTGGTCCATAATTCTTTGGGCGGTGGTTGGAGCGGACCCCCCTTTTTATCGAGACTTCCCCGGGGCAGATCGCACAAAGCAGCCTAACCGACGGCCAGCTCTTAGTCATACGTTTAGGGGAGGGGTCTAAAGGGGGCTTGTCATATCCCTCACCAATTAGTCAGATTCTACATCTTCAATTCTGTTTTATAGCATTTCTCTCTCCTCAATTCAAGAGAAAAAAAACTTTTTATGAGGTAGATCTAACTTACTAGTTTGACTCCTGAGGTAAGACAGCGGAAATAAATGAAATAGATCACTTATCTACAGCAATAAGGGCATCTGGTAAATTCTTGGATTGCAAGTTAAAAGATGGATTACAAGCGTCTAACACAGCATATGGTAAAAAAAAAATGGGACTAAAAATACATACAAAACTTAGAAATCTTGAGTGATATTGTTGAAGTAAAGATTGAATTCTCTATTTGCTAAGCTTTGGTTTTAACACTTTAAATAGCTAGTATACGTTTTGTATATGGAGTTTGTTTTTCACACATGCACTAAAGAAGCCATATTTTTAGTAGGACCATTGTATCCGACATTTTTTTTTATCCATTCCATATCCTAAAACAGATATTGGCGATTTAGTTTGTGGACCTCTATTTCAACCCCAACACATAATTAGACTTCCTGGGAACAGAAATCTGTATAACACTTCTTAAGAGTTAGAAACCATGTTTCATTCATTTATATTTTAATTTTTTTCTGATGTATTGCTATTAGCCTTCTATCTGTCAACATTTAACTTCGATTTGGGCTATGGAGAGGAGTGCTATGCCAGCACAATGTACACATTTTAGTTCATTGAGAGTGATCAAAAAGAAGGTTGGTTTGCCCAATACTTCAAAAAAATATTAAATGCAGAGGCATGCCGTTTGCACTCGAGCGAAGGGAGAAGATGAAATAATCATGTTTCTTACACATGATAATCATCATCTTTCAGAACTGCTGGAACACGAAGGAGATTCAATTTTTGGTGAGGTATACCAGGTGATATGAAATGTTCTGAACTAAAGAAAAAATACAACTGAATGGAGGGAAGGGGTCCATTGTTCTAATTACTAAACAATAAAAGCAGTTGAGTTACAGTTAACTGTGAAACTGATTAATGCTCGATAATTGCCATGTTTCCAAAATTATGTTTTTAGGGTATTCCCTAACCTTTTCTCTACATTAGAATTACGAAAATTTTGGAAAATTATATATTCTGCACACTAACTCACAAGTATTTTTGGGGAATTTAAAAAAAAAAACCATGTAAGTATGTGTTTTTGGGTCCTTGTAATAGGAATTTCGGGGCGCCCTTAGGCCAGTAGCGACACCGAGCATGGTCAGTACTTGAATGAGTGACCGCAGAGTTAGTTCCACAATTTACTACGAGAGCGCACTGATTCCGCGGCGATGGTGGATGCCGGCAGTCTAGTGAGTAAATTGGTCTGACATCCGTCTGTATGACTAAAGACAAGGATCTTCTAGATACCGTCGATTAGCAAACTGGTTTTTGGTGATACAACCACTGTCTACCCCCTAGATAAAATGAGGTTCGTCAAGTCTACTTGTGAAAACTCATTCCAGGTCCTCCTTGGTTAACGGGGGCTGTACGTCGAGTTGGTCACTCAACATGTAAAAATTCCGGTTTCGGATCTCACGAGTCTAACTAGGGGACGGCTAAAGCTCTTAAAAGTCTACAATTCCAATCGAAAAAAAAAAAAGTTGGAAATGATACGTTTTTGGGGAAAAACAAACGTTTCTTATTTAGCTGCCTGCTCTACCAAAAATTTATGAGAAAAAGTACCTAAAATTGGCCAGTTCTTGGAGAAAATTGTTCTTACTTTCTAGGGATTGTTGTAAGGATATTTAAGACCTCAGTAAGGCGTAAACACGTGAATCAGTATTCAAAGTAGTCGTATTGAATTAAAGTGTAAAACAAAAAAATTACGATAATAATGGAGTATTCGGGAAGTTTTATTTGAAGTTCTGAGATACCCTTTCTTTTCCGTGGCATGAGTGCCAACTATTGTAGAAACAAAAACAACGTGTTTAAAGAAAAAACAGTTTATACATTTGGAAAAGAAGTGGTAATCATAGAAGTGTAATAAAATGTTGGTCCTTTCACACGGAGGCAGAGGTTTTTCAAGACAACACTTACGTCAATATTTCTCAAATTCTTGCTATGATTTTTCGACTAAATACATTCTTTAAGCAAACGCTCCATGGTGCATATTCATCGATAATTGTGTTGTGGCCTGGGACGAGCCATGTCGCGTGCATAGGAACGTTGCATAACGAACACACCCCCAGGCCATAGAGCTAATGAAACTGCCTACTCCCCTGTCAGAATGACCACTTCCTTTCCTCCCTCCACCGCAACCACGCATCACCTGACCAGTTCCCTTACATACACCCACAGTCCTTCATTTTAGTAGCAGATTCCCCTTGAGGGAAATCTGCTATTGAGGTCGTATTAATGACGCAATTTTTGAAATTTGTCTTCAAATATCCATCGATCCTACCTAGTAGATGACGAAAATGAGGTCCGTTCAAAACTGTATATATATTCGTCTGTTACCGCTCTAGCGGTCGGAATTTTTGTTTGATCGTTACCAAACTCAATATTTAGTCGTTTCATGTAAAAAGTAAGATCAAGTTCTTTAATGGCTGGAATCGGACAAGGAGGAGGGGTGGTTTAGAGGGGAGAACTTTGAAAATTCGAAATATCTCCTTTACTATAAGTTGGATCGAAAAATTATATAGAATAAGTCCTATTGAAAATTAAAAGTACTATAAATATTTTTATATGCATTTATTCTCTATCTTGAATAATAACCGAGATATTTGATTTTTTCAGTTTTCAGCCTTCATTAAATTTCCGTTACTGTTGTCGTTAAATTCCGTTCCAGTTTATACCGTCCAGCTTCTACTAGTGTTACATAAACAATACTCCGTTATATAATAAAGCACATTATTCGAAGCTTAAATACCAAATATTGTTTTCAAGTCACCTTTAATATACGAGATACATGCAAATATGTTCTGGTGACCCTACTCCCTCCCCCGTCGAAATTACCTGGACTACTAAAATTTTATTGATTGACATAAAATTTATTCTGATTCATTATAATTTACAGTACTAGATATAGTAAATAGTTTTCAACAAAACTAATATGTTATATTCTGATATATTTCAGTAATTGCTTTTCTCTCCAGTGAGAGGTGGCAGACCTGTTTGTTTACATTTCAGACGCTTCCCGTTCGGAAATTATTGACATATCTCAAAGATTTCTCATTACCGTTTGTATTTATTCACTTAATCTTCACGGTGGTGTTTTGTTACAAGTATGTAGATTTATCTATTATTAAACTTGAAGAGGGAAATCTTCTTAGTTTACGCGACGTGACGGACTTTATTATATGAGTATAAGAATGGTTCATTTTTAAGAGAGAGTCCAATCCCCACTCCCATTTGGTATCTCAGGACGCTTATGTCACCCACAGCTCTGTGCAGTATAAAACTGTTTCTGTACTATTATGACTGTGCTCTTATTAGAAATTTTAATTTGTATAAGTAATAAAACATAATTTAAAAAAAGATGAAATTAGTAAACTAATGATTCCTAGTTATAAAATCATAATAAGTTTCAGAAGTAATAATGCAGCTCGTGTCACAAGAATGCACAAAAGAGTTATGTCTCTTTTCTGGATCAGTTTTCTATTAATAATAATAAATAAATAATTATTAAAACAAAATTGATGTAGGAAAGAAACAAAAACTTTGAGTGAATTCTTGAGGCTTAGCAAGTAATATTGCTGATGAAGTAATGATTATAATTTTATAAAATAGGAATCCTAAGTTCACTAATTTCATTTTTTTGAAAAGTGTGCATTTGGAATTTAAAGTCAAAGAGGCAGAGTGTCCAAGTTCTTCTTGCGTCTTTATTTGACTAGTTTATGTATGATATACATATCATAATAATTATAAAATATTTTATAAAGTAAGCAGTATAAATAAAAGTGTAAGATTTTCAGTAAAATTTAAGTATCTTTTTGAGAAACTTGTTCCCTAAGTAATGAATTAATTTCTATCGGGTCATAGCTATAGACTCATCTGATTGGGCGAAGAGTTCGTAGCATATCTCCTGCTTTAATAGACCTTGAGTAGGCAACTTCCCATTAGAGAATTTGAAAAGTTTAAGCGATGTTATGACAATTTGTGAGTGGCGTTTAATTTTGATGAAAAACCCATTTCATATGCATATTGGTTTAAGAGTAGGACGTGCCGAAGAGGAGCAATAAAAGAGAGACGTGAGGATAGATGGGCCGAACTGCCCAAGGGACTTGTAGGAGGGACTGGAGGGGAGAGATAGAGAGAGAAAGGAAGAATCGATACCCCCCCGGGATAAGCTAGCAAGGTAGACTTTAATTTTCCGGCCCTTAACCTCCTCCCACCTTAATACAGCCAGCTCCTATCTCCATGTATACTCCCAAAGGGTTTCCATATTATCAACTGCCACGGGAGCCCTTTTCTTACCGACCCTCCCCTCTCCTTTCCCTCCCGAAACCTTGTTATCTTAAGGAAATAAACGGCCTGAAACATGGGACTTTACAGAATACGTGTGGGCCAATCAGCCTGGAAGTCATGTGATTTATACACGCTTCACTGGTTTTTCGCCTCAATCATTCTGCATTTCTACTCAGTAATTAGTTCAGGAAGTAAACACATATCTAACTGAAATAAAACTGCAGAAATACATATTCAAATTTATTAACGCATCCTTTCCTATGATGATACAGCCAATGATGAATTGAACTGTGGCATTATTTGCTATAATTCATCATTTAGATTCTATTGATTAGTTGGACAAAAATCAAAACAATTAAATAAAATGGTGAGTTATAAATGAATCCCAATACCTGGCTCAAAAGATGGACTTTTTTCAGTCTACCTTCATAGACAGATCTATCCACCACAACAGTGAGACAAATATAATAAACAATTGTAAGTATTTTATAACTAAATGCCTTTAAGGAATGAAATGAACAAATCTTTCACTAAGAAGGAGATGTTTCTCTACTATCGGGGGAATAGGTTCTCTACAGAAAGTGTAAGGAACTTTTCGAACTTAAATAGTAAGCTAATGTTGTTGGCCAAGAGAAAGGTAATCAAGCATATGACACATTTAATGTTTACTTAATTAATCCTAAACCTATCCTAGCTAAAGTTCACTTCAGTGAAATTTAATTGTATTCATAGCATAATACTTCGATTTCTAGCAATGATGATATAATTTTAGGAGGCGAATACCCACCCCAGTAAATACATTACTAAAAACGTATTTAATATCGTTCATTCTCCATTATTACGAAGAGGAATTTTAGATTAACAACAAACAGACTAACTTGAGCATGTAACAGGCTCCGATCCTTGCACTAAATATTATCTCAGAAAAATTCAAAATTAAAAGCTGGGCAAATTTGAAAGGTAGATGATAAAAAATGTACCTGTGGCCTTTTAAAGATACTTGGATATTATTATTATAGATATTTGGATTAGACTCGCATAATATTACGGAAAGGGAAAAACTTGTTCAACAAGTTCATCAGATCCACGTGATAAACTTATTAAATTATACATTTTACCAAAGCATTCAGTGAACTGAATTTCCATAAAAATTTACGTCTCCAGCAACCCGTTTTATATTATTAATAATACTAATATATTCTGAGGAGGGCATCCAGAATGTCGAAAGTTAAAACTGCTAAAATACATTTCTATACTGTGACATTATTCTTAATTAATTCAATTTAAATATTTCTCTAGTTAACTCAAAGCTATAGGCGAATTTTCGTTTACTTTGAACTAATTCACTAATTGAAAATGAAGAGTTACCAAATTTCAGATAATAAGATAGTAAACTTGTTGAGGACACGTTTTTTTCGTGCCTTCGATGCTAGAGACAGTAGTAAAGAGGTTTAATTCACAATGAATACTATGAATATAAAGCATATTTCTCAAAAACCTAGAAAAATGCTTAATTTAAGTACTATTTAACTTTAAAAGTTAATAGTCAGAATTATTGTTTAGTTCACTCTACTCATGATTGCCAATGCTTCGCCAATTGCGTAAACCAGGCTGCATACTCGATACTAAGTTTTAATACCCAAAAGTAAACAAAATTATAGTTAAAAAAATACAATATATATACATATACATATCTTTAAATTCCAAATTTGTTCCCCTGCATTTTATAATTCATATAATCCTTTAGAAAGGTTTATTATTCACGTATATAATAATCTCAACGGAAATATTTAGAATTTTTGTTTTTCCCCCTTCTCCTGATCCGATTTCAGCCATCAATTTTAATTATTGCCTGTACTTGAAGAATATAGTTATACATTTCAAAAGTAGTTAAACTTGTATCATCAATCAATCACTCAATTTGAGTTTAATGAGTTTTTTATCTGACATTATCTAGGCCCGTTGCACACACTATCGATCATTGCAAAAGCTCTGATGCTCCTGGGCATAACGTTTGAACACTTTCAGAAGAGTGAAGAGCATTAGTACGTTTATTAGCAGATTTCCTTTAAGGGCAGTCAACTATTGAGGTTGTACGCCATTTTCGAGAAGTATCATCAAATGCTTATTGATCCTATCCAGGAGATCTAAACTGTATAGTAGGTAAATAATTATATTTTTCTGCTTACGATCTCGTAGATACTCTATATTTAAACGTGAAAGTAAAAATAGAAGTTCGTTAGTGGCTGAAATTTTGCCAGCAGGAAAGGGGGTTAAGGAGTGGTGGAAATCGAAAATGTGACCTACTTCTGTTATTATGAATCGGACCGGGAAATTTTATATTACCAATCTAGTTGCAAATTAGATTCTCCGTAGACTGTATATTTTTCCAATACATGGAAATATTGCATTTTTTGTTTTCAGCTTTCCGTAAATCCTTCTCATTGGATTCACATCCGATTATGTATCTTGACTCATTTAATTTGAAGCTAAATATCTATTATGGTTTTCATTAAACTTTCTCTACATTATATTGAAATATGATCGGTGTGGTGTCATCATTTCCAGTTCTGCGGTTTAAAGTAGATGATTTTTACTTGATAAACTTTTCATATAAAGCTAAGAATTATTTGCTGAAACTGACATGGTTAGTGGGGGCGCTTAAAGGGGGGGGGGGTTAAATTCCAAAGTTCATCATTATTATGAATCTGGTGGAAAAAATTATAAATAAACAATTTTGTGGAAATTTTAATTTGCCACTACTTTTCTCTAAATCGAATAATTACTCAGTTAATTATATTTTTTTAGTTTCAGGCTTTTGTAAACTAGCACTTCTTCTCATCCCATTTTCACTTTAACTACCTTTGTGACTAACCTTCCCGTTTTCAGCTAAGAATTTAATTCCAATTTTCATTGTGTTCTTACTAATGGAAATAGAATTGTATGGTGAGAGATCATCTGAGCGTAACATCCCATTATGTGGCAATTCTGCTAAGAACACCTGCATGAAAGACATTTTATTTATTTTTTTTTTTTTAAATACGCTGAATTTATCCTTCAGAATAAATCTTTCTGAATTCAGTATTACCATTTTACTGTTTTTCGAAATTTTGATATATCGTTAATATCTCTTATTGAATAAAATAAAATTTATGATAGTTTCTTTTTCGTAAATCGGAATTTCATCGGTGTTTTAATATTTACTAACGAAAATTTAAAATTCTGATAATAATCAGCTCACCATTGGATAAGCCATAAAATTTTTATTTTTGAATTAATTTCTTCACGTATACATCGCTATGAAATAGAAATTGAGTGAAACAATTTTTTTTACGGGTAATGAAATTCAGGAATAGATAATTATACTTTTTTTAGTAAAAAATAATATACAGTTAGTAATATATATATATATATATATATATATATATATATATATATATATACACACACACATATATGTAAAATAGTAATACCTACAATTTTACTTGAATGTATAACACTGGGATGTACAACGCTGGAGGAAATGAGTGATTTATCACTTTGTTATATTAATGTCTTTGAAATATTAATAATTTAGTCAGCATTGATTGACCATATTTTATTATATATAATGAATTGGTATTACTGTCTAAAGAATATCATTTTTATTCTGTAAGTACACCACTTTATGTTTCTGAGGCTAATTTACTGATTATGAACATTTCCTAGCTTCGATAAGAGTAAGGGTTATATTTAGTGATATGACGCATAATATATTTTGAAGCCCATGTGAAAAATAACTCTTAACAGAAAATGATCCAAGTCTATTCCAACTTAAAACACATAACTAACGTTTAATGCAAATTGAGATTAACTTTAACAAAATGTTAACTCTAAATTTGATTATTTCATAATGTAATTTGCTCGAACTACATATAATTACAGATAATTTATAAAATATACTTTTTTATTGATTATGTAAATATATAGTAGAATACTCTTTATATTAGGTCTTCTATGCTTTGTGGGATCATATTTGCAGCTGTGTAACTTATTCTGGACATACTTTGTTGTGGCTCAATTATAATAATAAGTTATGAACTTGTACAAATTTAAAAAAAATATGAAAACACCTGAAGAAGAATTTTACATAGAATTGAATTCTGTGAGCAAGATAGTTGGGTTCTTCATTAAATTAAAACCTATTTTACACAATAAAACACTGATTCAACTTGAAATAAAGGAATCCCTAAAAAAAAAAGTTTTATTCTCACAACATAAATATAACGACTAATATGTATTTGTGTATATATACATGTAATTCATATGTATAAACACACAAATAGTTATAAAAAAGTTATGAAAATCTTTCGTGCAAAATGGAGCAAAGAAGCAAAAACGTTTAGGAGTTCTGAGGTAACAGTACTTAGTAGGTTAATAGGTTATATGAATATTGTAAGAATGTCATCCAATTTATGGGAAATGCTTAGACTCAAAAATTAAGAGAAGCTTATAATAGGGGAAATTAATTTGGAAAAAACTTCAATAATATCTATGAATTATTAAAATGTTCAATTATTTTCTTGTTCTTACATTTGTTGAAGGACACGTGTGTGTGTAAAGGTCTTGATATTCCAATAAATGATAGTGCGTAATGTGCATAAACTACAATTATATGAGTAGTTATTCTGTTAGCTTGGTAATTTATAAATTATCCCCCATAAAAATTACAAGATAATCTAGGGTATAATATTAATGGTAATGGTTCGGGAATCAGAAACTCAATGGCCCCCTAACTTTTACCTACTATAAAAATTATTTATATTTCTTTTAAACAAAAGCCATGACGCAATAAAGGAATAGAGGGATCGGCTTCGCTTTTGTTCAGAGGAGAATTTAATTTTCACAGTTTAATTAACGTGCAGGTAAAATATATACAGGTGGGCTTCTACTTCGTCGAAAGCTCTATTACACAACCCTAATATCATTAAATTGGTTTATTTTGGATTTTAAAAAAAATACAAAAAAAAACAAAAAACGATTTCATGAGAATATGCTCCAGTGAATATTTAGACTCAGCGGAATTTGTGTCGGTAGGTAATAACAGTAATGTCTTGTATGATATGTCAATTCATTAAATGTTCATAGAGTAAAAATAAAAATGTCATTTGAAAGCACAGATATTAAAGAGAAGGCCGTAGCGGGAGTGATTTGAGTGGTGGGATTCTTGTTACAACTAATTACACATCTCTTTCTATGAAAGAAGCTCACTTGACGTACATCAACTAAACACTCCAATGAGTTTGTACGTTTTTATAAATAGAATAAATTAAATAAATTAGAGTAGTAAACGAAATGGAAATGAATATTTTTCAGTAGTTTGTTGTCTCTTCATTTTGTAAAATACTTTATATACTCCATTTCCTATTCCGAATTATATTTTTAAATGCGTTCTTCGCAAAAATTGCACAACATTTTAGATTCGGCGGTGTATTTATCTACAATACTTTTATGTAGTAGCTTTTAGTGGAAAATAATGTTTTAACAATAGTTTCATAAGTAATTGGCATATATCTTATTTTATTGTACTTACTGCTCTCGAAACATAGTCAGATATTAATTATTGATGATAATAGATTGAAAATAATGTTTTATTACTTAATGTGGTTGATGGTATGTAAATTTAGGGTTCCGAAAAGTTTGGGTTTTAAAAAAGTTTGTTAAATACTTGAAATATTCAGAAATTTAATTTTAAAAAAGATATTTGTTTGACCTAATAAATTGAAAAAAAAAAACAACAGTTACTGGCGTTTCTAACACAATTTACATAAATGCTGTACTTCTAAAGACTGTGAAATCTCATGACGGTAATAATACATAATAATTTAAAGTGACATTTACCAGACATCCTAGAATAAGCTGTATTCGATTGGATTCTGATACCAGAAATGCACATTGCTTTTTATAAAACGAAAAATCACATTTTCAAATCTTAGTATAGTTAAGTACAAAGCAAATTAAAACGTTTTGCTGACCATGTGATGAAGAAGTTGTGATAGCAAAGCAGGCCTTATATACATTCATATTAGTAAATATTTTCCTGTTTTCAGAGACAGGTTAAGGTTTGAGAAAGTTTTCAAAGGAATTATGTTTCTAATTAATTTATTACAATGTTTCAAGATTTATATACTCAAAGATAATAATATATTAATTTCTTATGGCGTTTTAGGAGAATACTAACTCTGAAATCATTTTCTATCTACCTACTTTTAGTTTAAAAAAAAAAATGTACGTACCATGAAGGGAGGACGGGGATCGGCCCTAACCATCTCAATCATTTGTACCATTTGGAGAGGTTGAGCAAGAGCCAGAATGTTTTATATATAGGTTGTGTGAGGATGGGGGCGGTGGTGAGTTGTATGCCGGTCTAGTGCCTGTTGCCTTGCTCTCCCTGTGGTGGCCGGCTCTGCGAGGACTCCTACCTTCGGCTCTCCGGGACAGACTGGGGGTGGCATCCCCTCCACTCCCACCCCTTCACGCCCCCTCCACTACACCCCCCCCCTCAGCAGTCCTCTCTCCCACTCTCTCACTTCCCCAATGGAAACGATCGAATTCCCTCTTATTACAGATTTACTGGAGCTACCCCTATCTCGTTCTGTTTCTTGACCTCAGGAACGACCGTTCTCCGAACGAGAAAAATTTAGTACTTTCCAATATTTATATATATATAGACATTTTTTTTTGGTCCCTATCATTAAGTCCTGGTCAACTAGAAGTCGACTGGAAATACTTATTATGGCACAATGTTCTTGCTTCCCCTCTGTCGGTTGGCAAAAGTCCTTACGTGGGGGGCTTGGGATATCCTTGTGTCTGATAAGTGGTCTGAGATTGGCACTATCCAGCCTACTCGGGATCGGTATTAATTTGGCTATGAAATCCTACTTGGACAATTATTCATGCAGGCATGTGCTGTCTTTCCGAGGTACATAATTACAGACAGTGCCAGAATCGTCTTAGGAGGTTGCACACAACTGATGGAGAGGTCGTTTTTTTATTCAACCATTAACGTTAAAGTAATTGACGTAGTGATGCGAGATGATGGTTGGGTTCATTCCTAGCGTCGAGGAAGGCCATTGGGACGACTCTTCGAGTGAGTTATGGAGAGAGCTTGGTTCCTCTCACGTACTTCAACTCTGCAGACACTATATATTTTTATTGTCGAAATTTTTGAAGCACCAAGAAGTCAATGATATATCAAAACGGTTAGAAAATAGTGAACAACGATCTAAATGTTCATTTAAGCAAAACTAATTACTGAAATTGCTTCTCCTACATAGACACATTATTAGTGTTGTTAAACATAGCGACCCAAGTGAGAGTGAAAGAAAAGTTGTTCACCTGTTCCCGATATAGTCATTGACCCAGCATATACTTATCTGAGACAAGCTCCGAATCCCAGATGGAGAACTTCCTGCAAGTCCCCACTGCCAGTGCCAAAGTTTAACAAGCCATTCGGAGATATTGATGAAATTGTTTTCTGACCGTTGATTGAATAATTGTTATAAAGTCTTTGAAAAGAGCAGGGCTGATGGTACGACAATGCTTGTGTCCAAACGGACAAGTGAGGTACCGATACCCTACAAAATTGCTGTGAGGAAGAGAGAGAGGGTAGGAGGCATCTCTGCACAGTGTGGACGTTGCCTAGCACGACCCAAATGATGGGTAGCATTAAAGATAAGGAATGCGTACGGGTGGGGCGAGTACCTCCTGTCATCCAATTGATGATCCATTTATGTCGACCAGAGTTGAAAGAAGGTAGTACTAAAATATTGCAGCTGACAGCAAATAAGGAAGGGCAATGAAGTAGATTAAAGCCAAGCACGGCGACGAAGCGGTTGCCGGTTGTTAAAAAGTGTTGGTCCTAGAACAGATCAGGAGATACAAAATAGGAGGCCGTTGATATACATAATACTTGGTCAGTATGATTAAAAACAATCTTAGGCAAAAAAAAAATGAAAAACACATTTCATGAAGCGTATATTTCAAGCTGGGTCCACTTGTGTGATAAAATTCAATAAACAATTGTAAATCTTTTAATGTTTTTTTGTAATGAATGGCTTCAGGAATATAACTTTTACAGATGCAAATGAACATAATTATATTAAAATAAAATAAATGTACAATTATGTATTAATTTTATTATTTTTTTCTAAAATAAATATAAAAATAAAAATTTTAGGAATCATCTCTGTTTTATTAAATAAAATTAATTATAGTGTGGAGCGATAAGATCATGCCCAATTACATTGACAGAAAATATACATCTAAATTATTTCATTAACAATCACGATTAAACGAGAATACTATCTAGATTATGAACTAAAACATTAGAAAAATAAACGGAAAACATGGCCAACTGGCAACTGAATTGACCAACCTAATTTCTTTATACTTATAATTCTCTAAGAATCTTTAAAACATCTAAAAATGTTTAGAAGGCATGAATTAGGAGAGTATTATGCACACTTGACTAGAAATGTTGTCCACATGAGCGTGCTGGAGCAGCTGCCGCTCAAAGCTATCCACCTATGACGGAATATAGATCGCCTTTTATGACACACCAGTTATTCATTAAATTGCATCCAATGTTATGGGGACAAAATAAATTATTTTAAATTATACATATTGGGTTGACTATTAGTTCAATTTAAACTCTAAAGTAGTTAACACTTATTGGTATATTCAAATGCCAATATTTTTATGTCTGGTTGGAGGAGATTGGATTAACATGACTATGATAGGAAGGGCTATCTTCTATTATATATTTTAATAGGGCACTCTTGCATGTGCAAATGAAAAACTTAAAGGAGGGAAACTCAGAAGATGGAACCCATACACACCCAAGCCTCATAATCTTCATCTCTTCATAGCCGTATTTAATTGTGCCACCTTTCCATCCTGTAGCTCTTTCTGACTTTTAGCAGATTTCCCTTAAGAGAAATCAGCTATTGAGGTAGTACTCATGACGCGATTTTCGAAAAACTTCTTCAAATGTTCATCGATCCTACCCAGGAGATGACGAAAATGAGGTCCGTTCAAAATTATATATATATATAAAACAAAGTCGTGTTATTTACACTATGTATAACTCAAGAACGGCTTTACCGATATGGCTGAAAATTGGGATGACGAAAATGAGGTCCGTTCAAAATTATATATATATTTGTCTGTTAACGCTCTAGCGGTCGCAATTTTTGTTTGATCATTACCAAACTCGATATTTAGTCGTTTTGTGTAAAAAGAAAGATCAAGTTCGTTAATGGCTGAAATCGGACCAGTGGGAGGGGGGGGTTTAGAGGGGAGGATTTTCGAAAATTCGAAATATCTCCGTTACTATTCGTCGGATCGACAAATTGTCGTGTTGTAAAAAACAGAATCAATCTTATTGCAAATTAAATTTACTATAAATATTGCTATATACTTTTATTCTCTATCTTGAATATTATTAAAATATGTGCATTGTTATGAAGTCTGTGGTCGGGTATAGTTCGGATTAGGTCGGCCATTTTCGTAACCGCCCGGTTCAGGTGGAAGCTACTTCTAACCTTACCTGTCGTTTCTAACCTTACCTTACCTTTGTTACTTTGTGGGATTTATGCAAATACGTTCTGTATATCTGCCCCCTCCCCCTTCTTTAGTTCTTGGACTACTAAATTTGAGTTATTAAAATATAAATTATTCTTACAATTCAGAAGCCGTTTCAGTTGGGAATTTATTTTAATTAACTGAAAGATTTCTCATTACCGTTTGTATTTATTCACGGTGGTATTGTGTTACCAGTATGCAGATTTCTCTATTGTAAAACTTCACGTGGGAAATCTGCTTAGTTTATGCAGCCCCTGCGTGACGGACGTTTTTTTAGTTTATACTGACATTGTTTCATTTCTGTATTTCATATATTAATGATAACCTAA
This sequence comes from Riptortus pedestris, assembly GCA_019009955.1. Lineage (NCBI taxonomy): Eukaryota > Metazoa > Arthropoda > Insecta > Hemiptera > Alydidae > Riptortus > Riptortus pedestris. The sequence continues at coordinate 115,027,449 of CM032228.1, forward strand.
GAGCGATTGTTTGTTCGTCGTTTCCCTCGTTTCGTTTCATTTAAAGAAAGAGTGTTTGATCTTGTACACCACAAATATCTTGCCTCCTTGCCGTTCATCACTAACCTAATATTCAGTACTGAGCTATATTACTCCTCAATTACTGAACCTTCTTCAAAGATATCTTCAGTGTTAATGTATATGGCAAAATTAAAAACAAGGCAAAAAGAACGAGGGTGAACGATTAAGAAAGATCTCCAGAATACACAACAAGGACATCATCAAAGTCAGGATATGCAGAATTACATTAAGAGAAGATTTTACTTTATTGTCAGGCAAAAATATAATCAAAATGTTCTGGGGGATCCAGAAGCTTCTGTGATCGTTTTTAAGATTCACTTCATGAAACGAAAAGTGCAAATATAAATAAGTCCGTCACGCAGGGGCTGCGTAAACTAAGCAGATTTCCCACGTGAAGTTATACAATAGAGAAATCTCCATATAAGAGCCAAACAGTTACGGCAAAGGGCCGAACTAGCTTTTGGCGGGAAACTAGTCATCCGTTATCGGCCCACAATTAATAAAAATGCAAATATCTCGGTTAACATTCAAGATAGATAATAAATGTATAGAACAATATTTATAGTAAATTTAATTTACAATAAGATTGGTTCTATACAATGTATTGATCCGACGTATGGTAACGGAGATATTTTGAATTTTCGAAAGTCCCCCCTCTAACCCCCCCCTCATTCTGGTCCGATTTCAGACATTAACGACCTTGATCTGTCTTTTTTGCCTCAAACGTTTAAATATCGAGTTTGGTAACGATTAAACAATAATTGCGACCGCTAGAGCGGTAACAGACAAATATATATATATATATATATATATATATATATATGTATATACAGTTTTGAACGGACCTCATTTTCGTCATCTACTAGGTAGGATCGATGGACATTTGAGGAATAATCTCGAAAATTCCGTCATGAGTACAACCTCAATAGATGATTTCCCTTAAGGGAAATCTGCTAAAACCAGTCCTCAGTCTTGCAGATATCTGTGTCAGCGAGACATGACCTCACGGAGCCAAACCCAAGAGCCCTCCTGGTCGGGGAGGGATGAAATAGCCCCCAGTGCTTGCTGTCTTTTTTGCACGTTTGCCAGTATCTTTCAATTTTGATAAACGTGAAACAAAAGGTAATGCAATTTTTTAAGAGTTAACAGTTTTTTGTTAGCAATGGCACCGATACGTACAATTTAGCCAATATCTTAAGAATATGGCTAATTACAAGAGCATTTAGTAATATTTAATATCATTTTCAATTCGGGGATTAATAATATTTCCGATCATGAAATTTCCGATTACTGTAAATAATGAGTATTGTATAATTATAAGAGTAATGAGTTGTAGAGTGGTCGCTGAGTGATGGAGCTGAAAGGGAGGGAGTGATGACAGAGCTGTGGACTATATTGATGTGCCCTGGCTACCTGTCCCCTCAAACTCACTCATCCAATTATGTAAATTACCTAGTACTCCTCCCTCTACCAACCTATTTGCCTTCAGCCAGTCTTTGGAAAACATTTCATAAACTTTAATATGATTAAATTCAACCCACCGTCTCAACTTAATTTACTTAGGTTAAAAAAAGTATATAATATTCATATATTTGTGTATGTTTGAATTAGGCCTGGGTATTTATGTTCGAGGCATATGTGGACAATACCAGGCAAAGCACATGACTAAAAAGAAATCTTTGACTTCGACTGTTTTCAAAATTAATTGTTCCTATGTAAGTTTATGAAGTGTACAATAGGTTTCCGGAGTGCTCTATAAAAATAAGCTTAGAGTACTTTAAGGAGGTAAAGTAGAGTACCTCCTCACTGGATAAATTATTAAAAAAATAATTTATATCTAGGGCATATTGCAGTAGTTTAGAGGATATTTAATGTAGATGGTACATGATTTCTTTTAAAAAAAAAAAATAATGGATATTATTCTCCAGTGTAAATTATTATTGCAGGGTCCGATGCACAATCAGCCCGCTTTCACTGTATGAGTATTCTGTATCTATTGATTAGCTTGAAATTTTAATATTTATAAAGTTAATAAGATTACCGGACGCAAATAGCCACAGTAGCACAAAAATGGATGTTAAGAAATAACAAAAACAATATAAAATTAAAGAAGATAATTAATTAACTTACTGAAGAAAAATTGTATTGCTCTCATGACACGTCTGCATAAAATGAAGCCCACCTCTCCAATTAGGTTTCTTCGAATTAATTTACACATAGTTAATGATATTTTTATTAACTTCAAACCATGCTTAAACCCAGAACTCTTACGTATTCATCAATGAAGAGTGACTAATAAAAAATGTCTAACTTTTTATGGTATGAACTATGTTTTACATAGTTTAACTACATTTTCAAAATCCTTCCTTAATAAATGGTATATAATAAAACAACAATTTCTTTGTTCAGTTGTGTTTCATATTCAGTTCACTGAAGAATCATATAGAATAATGTAATGTATTACATTGTCGATGTCTTAAAAATGAGCTTTTTGGGTTTTTACCTTTCATAATATACGTCACTATAAAATAAAGTTACTCCTCTAGACAAGGAGTAAGGATAATGCCAAAGATCATGAAGCTATTATTTATTAGCTACAAGACAATGAAATGCCAGGTAAAGGTTGCACATTATAATATTCATTCAAATATCAAGTATTACCCTAGTTTTTTTTTTTATTTTAAAGAAAATAGGAAATATCAATTTTATTAATGTTAAGACCATCCTAAGGTTAATGGCCGTCCCTTATATAGTCCTGCCTTTACGGTTAAGAAACAGTTCTTCCATTTATTCTATAATTGAGATTAATTGTGACTTAGTAACCCGTCATATTGAAGATATTCTGTACAAGTTAGCATGATCATTTAGGTATTACACATTGTGTAAAAAACGAACGGCCATTTTCTTTCAATAAAACTTCATAACATGGTACATTTAAGATAAAGTAATTGGTTACAAAGTCTTAATAAATAAACATATTTCTTTATCTCAATTTACTTATAACATTTTTAGAAAGGTTTAAAATGGGATGTCACTGGTCTTTATGACGATGCTCAGGAGGGATTCTTACACCAAATAGGTACGAGATACTCCAAATGCCCCGTTTTGTTGCCAACCTCATGACCCTGAGAGAACACCGAAGGAACAGATGCTCGTTCAACATCCAAGTTAATTTATTATGGATTCAAGAAAATATGTGTGTCTTTCTAAGGAAAAGGACCATTCTCGTCCTCCTAGTTCCTGCAAGTACCTAGTTCTCATGTGATTGACAGTATTTTTGAGATTTTGAATGATCACGCGAGAAGTTTGTTGCTGTGTGCTCTAATAATGAGCAATCTTCTCTCCCGAAGATATCGATCAGAATTAAGCATAAATATTCTACTAAAAAATAAAAACAATGATATTTTCGTTTAGCGTCTATCCTTTGTACAAATATCAGTTATATTATCAATAATGATGCAGTAAAAGATAATAATTATATAACGCTTAAAAACTATAAATTATATTATAATTAAAAGATTATATTGTGATTAAAATGTTTTGTATAACTTAAACTCCATGTAGGGATAGTTTTCATTACAGGTATCGGTAGAAAACAGTGTCTTGCTGTGAATCACATCTTAAATAATTGCTGAAACGCAATCGACAGGTGAGCCAAATTAAATTTTTAAAAGTTGTTCTGCGCAATACGTTTACAACATAATGTCGTTCGTTCAGTTCTCTAAAAAGCTTTTTTAAACGAGACACCCGTCCGTATAAATGACATTATTAAATTCCACTAAACAGAGTACAAGAATAACTCTAGAAGATGAGCCATCTTGGAATAAATCAGGTTCCATTGCAGATACTGACAAACACCAGGTGAGACACCAGGTGTTTCGAATTTTTTTAACACATATGAATTGTATAAAAAAATATGGGGTCAAAATGTTCCCCTAACTCATGGAGCTGAATATTTAGGTCAGTGTGGGTAGCTTTTCAGGAAAGTGTATTGCATAAGCATACCACGTATATTGATGAAAAGTAACACGCTAATTTACGCTGTGTTGTACGCGAACTTCTTCCTGCATTTTAAGTAGTTCTATAGTATGTGGAAAATTAGCCTACAATAAAACAAACAATTATAAGTTTATTCGAAAAAAAAAACAGGTTTAAAACAGTAATAGAGTACACGCAGTACAGCAACCAGAAGTATATAGGTGATGTGGAAGAGGCGAACCAAACAATTTCATGAAATTAATCTAAAAGAAATTCAATACAGACAATATTAAGTGAAAGATAAAAGGGCTGAATGCCAATATGGCCATATATTGGGGAATGCTGTAATTAACATTTCATTAATGGAAATGACCCTCTAGGGTTCGTTATGCTGACATAAATGTGTTTTAAATCAGTCTGGGTTTAGCGCTGAGGCCAGTATACTATTATGATTTTAGGAGATTTTTCTATACATATTGGTTTCTCTACATATTGTCGTGCTAAACTTTCTTTCGTGATGTTCTTTTCTTGTTTTTTTTTTTGTTTTTTTTTTCATTTTCTAGCACTTATATTAGGTTAGACAAGTCACTCACACACGGCCCCACACACATATATAATATACGCAATAGGCAAATCAGCATAGTTACCAATGGGAATAGTGTCCTTAAACTGCTGTCCTCGGAAAACCTCAGACTTTGTCCACATGCTAAACAATTCCATGTTTTCTATGACTAAGATCCAAACATTTCTGAACCCCTTATTTTTTGTATTCGTAGTTAAGTATTACCAATATCCTCAGTGCTGAACTGAACCATCAGTTGGGAATAATATTTAATTGGGTACAAAATAAACATGGAGGGCAGCCACATCTTCTAGCAATTTTTCTACTCGTAGTAGCCTTATTAAGTGTGTATGCATTTTAATATAATTCCCATTACCTAATGAGCATAATGCAAGTAATATTACACTAAGACTAATGTACAGCAACACTACTCTTTCATTCACCCTAGAAGCGTAAAGAACTATTAAATTGATTTAAAGCTAACTCAATATAAAAAATTAAAACCTCCCTCTTTAAAATGTGTTTTGACATCTTGAACATGACAATTTCATTAAACCCTTAAACTCTATTCATGTTCACCGACGGAAAGGGCGGAGGAATGCCTCTGCCGCGACTATCAGACGACACCAACAAAGTATGTGATGAAGCACATATTTATACTGCAGAACTACAGCCATTATACTAGCACTTTCGAAATTTGAAAATCGATTTCACCAAGAAATTTTATATACGGATTAACTAAGTTACTTACTTTTCTTGGACAACATTTACACCAATCATCCATTAATTACAAAAGTATTCAAACAAAGTAACGCCTATGCACTTGCAATTTTAAAATATTGTAGGTACCCGGACTCCAGAATATTATTGAAATGACTGATATTGAAAAACGTGAAATTAGCACCCAGTGCAGCTACTAATGACATAACAAAGCTAATACCGTCAGACCTCAACAACAGAAGATAGTAGTAGTTGTCTTAAGGTAGGTATTGGACATTCTTACATAATGAACAAAAAGAATAACATATCTTTACCTTGTTTATTATATACTGGACTAACAATAAATCGTCTACTAACGGAATGCAGATTAGAAACTTACTTAAACATGACGTGAACGAACTCCTGACTGAGGGTAACATATATATATTGCCAATATTTTAACAATATCTAAGAACTATTGGGCTGTATAACAGTAATTGTGTCAAATTTAGCGTGAATATAAGAATGTGGATTTGAAGTATTATAAATGCATAGTTTATATGCCTGTATTTATGAAAAGCTATTATCTAAGTACAACCTAATTCTCTTTTAATTTCTGACAAATCGCTAGAGTATGGAGCTATATTTTTTAGTAATATACCAAATTATTGCATTAATATTTATTCTCATAATATGTTGTTAGTATCTGAAACTAATTGTGTACAACATAATATATGAAAGTTGTTAATTAAACTAAAATAAAAAAAATATTAATCTTTCGCTGGAGGCTGTAGATTTAACATTTCAAATTATGGAGGATATATAAAATAAGCCAGTAATTGTTATAAATAATTTGCAACGAATTTGTCTTAATTTTTTATAGCCAATAGAACTATTTTTGGGTTGTGAACTCATCGTCTTGGGGGTCTACATCACTTAGTAGCTTTATTCAAAAGGAATGTACATTATCAATGTATATTTTGAGTAGTAAAATACTCGTTCATATTTAATAAAGCTGTGTTTTGGAATTGCTTTAGAACTATGATGAAGTTTTTAATTACTATGGTCTGAAACGATAGTAGAAAAAAAATTAAATAAATAAATGGAAAGGGATGCATGCTAATGCAAATTTTGGTATTTTTATGATATAAAAAAACCGTGAGAAACAAGTATTTTTTACAAAGTAGCAGTAGTGAATCGGAGCTCATTTTGAACTGAAGAAGTTACAAAACTTTTCTTTACGATGGGTTTTATCAGAGTGTATTTTTGCCCTGCCCGTGCATCATTAGTCGAGAAGATCTTTATTGGCCTCACTCCCCTTGAGTCTTATTCGAGCATTCTAGACCAAATGACGCCCTGCTAGATCGAAAGGACATTGTTTGAAACATTGCATTCACATCGCTTATCGCTAAAACATGTTTTGAATCACCATATTTATTTTCTTCGATTCCTAAATTCCCTTGAAACTGATGGAGATTAGGACTTCTTAAATCCAGAATAGCATTAGATGAAGTATGTTTGGAGGTCTTGACTCGTAGGAATTACAATTATCCCCCTGAGCTAGGAGCCCAATGGAGTGGGAGTCTTGATAACTTTATCAAAGGTTAGTTCATTAACATCGGGTGAAAGGGCTTGAACCCTTCCGATCGAGGCCAGTAATCGCCTCTCCTTAAGTGGATCTCAGCCAATTAAGGAGCCCGACATGTAATTGGCCTGTTCTGCTCTTGGTTCTGCACGGAGAAAAAGTACCGAAATAGGCCCTGCAAGAAGGAGAGTTCTACCCACCCTTTGAAGTATCTCACCATCCAGAAAGCAAACTAAATAACACCAGGATAACTAGATTCCAATGAATATATATTAAGTTGTATTATGGAAATAAAACATGAAATATGATCATGATGAAAATATGTTATCCTATGGTCAGAATTAAAGGACCTCTCGTACCACTACTTCATATATACTATCTAGTGAAAGTTCTGATGTTTCCTTCGAAAGGAAAGATTTTTTTTTAAGAAGCTTCGTAATTTTTTAACTTTTTTTAAAGATATATAGCTGTTATTCAATCATTGAATATGTTTACTCCAAACGAAATACTATCAATGATATTAAAAGTGGATGTTGCCCTTCATTGTGACGTTATTTATAGTTAAAATGAATAAGTATCATTAAGCGTTTAAGTTGCTAACAACATGTACGATTTAATCATTAACAGGAAACATATTTAGTTGTACTTTATGACAGTGGAAGTGTCCTTGTGAGTACAATTGAAAAATTCTACTATGCTCAAGATGTATATGTGAAGAAAGCAAGATTTTCAATTATCACCAGTTGGTGCAAAACTTGTAATGTTTCAACTTGTGATTCAACACCACATTTGATAAATAAACTGTGATCGTGACCTAAGACTATTGAGAAGAAGAAAACGAAAAGATATAATATCAGAGATGGAAGCAAATTGCTTCATGCCACTGCTTATGCCATCATCAGAGTTATACCAAATGCTTTCAGCAGTAATAGTTTACCATATAAAAGTATGTACATATGTGTATGTATTGCGACTCAAGAAAGTTGAGTCTTAAAAACCTTAAAACCCTGCAGACTAAAACACTTATTAGTACTTGTTGTGTATTGTAATAACTATTATTTTGTCCTCGTGTATATTTATTGCACTGCAACATGAACAAATATCGTCACAATGGTAACTAATTTTACCATCAATTAGAGCGTAAGACCTTAGTAATACTATGCTACTGAGTTATTTTATTTTTCATCTTTGAATCACTATGAAAACCTATTTTTTTATTTTTCCTTTTTATTGGGGGGGGGATCCGCAAGTACTATTCTTGTTGTATGTAGGGTGGGTTTACCTTATATTCAAGTTTCATTTTAGTTTAATACAAAATTTAACGCAGGGTCACTCTAATTTAGTCTTATATACTAGAAAAGATTTTACCTATTTAAAGTTGGTTATGAACGAAATGAATGATTTTTTACAAATTAGTAAACGAGCATACGACGATTGTTTGGATGACTAATGTTAATGTTTGCAGTTAATGTTTTGACGAGTGTATTTGAGGATTGGTATATTTCCGGTAGAGGGTTGAATGCGAGGGTGACCTAGCGGTTGAGTGAGCTCTCTGTTTGACCCAGTGCCCTTTGTCAATGGATCCCTCTCTCAATATTTCATGGAAGCCACAAACTTTAACCTTTTCGAATATAACCATCAAGGCTACGCAAAGGATCATTAACCTTGTTAACTTTCTATCTTTATTTTGACGCCAATTATTCATAACATTCTAACCTGAAATCCCAGATATCAGCCGATTAAATAAACTTTGAGTGGAAAATTCATAAAGTATATTTTCGGATATAAGTCTCTAAGTGTTTTTTCCTGGGAAATAATGCGTTAATATTACTATTCACGACATTTTTGTATTTATCACGTTAGCAGGCGAATTTTTATATGTTTCTATGCTAGTTCTGAGGTTGAATTGAATTGAAAGTTTGATCGATGATCTACTAATTTTGTGTTACTTCATAATATTAATGTTCAATAGCTTTCGAACACTTTACTGCCATACTCAAAGCTCAAAGGAGGTTTGTCCCCACTTGATTCAGGACAGTGACATCTCTTTGAGTTCTGCTGAGTATAACTGCTAAACCTACTAAGTACTAACAAAAAAAATCTATTGCGTGGATCCACAAAACTAGTTGTTTATCGAACTACATTGGATTTTTTTATATTCCAGAGAATTTATATATCTCCTATTTTAAGAGGCACTCATGTGTTAACTCTATGGAAGTTTATGCTAACATTAGAATTTAAAATATTTGTATGTTCGTGTCATTTCGAAGCGGATCTGTTTTTTCGAGAGCCCCGAATTTCGGGGGGAAAAAATGCTTGCTATTCGCCTTTCATACAATAAAGTGAGAAGTATAATGTAAATCTTATTACTGATAATAAATTATTTCCAAACTTTAATGGGTTACATACTTTTATATTATATTAAAGGAACGAGTAATTCCACAACAGTGTTGTTGGAAGAGAAGAATATTTACTTGGAGAGAGAAAAAAAGGTCCAATTCTTGCCATTTTTTTTTTATTTTCCTTTTTTTGTGTGAAAATTTGTGAAGAATTGGACGTCTTTTTCTCTCTCCAAGAACGAGTAATGAATCCATGAAAATTTATAATTATTGACATTGGATAAAAATGAATATATTTAATATACATTACCATGGTGAATATATTAAACATACATAAAAATGAACATATTAAGGTTACATTAAATTACAGAATTCTGAGTAACCAATTTACTATGTGCATACAATACTGGATACAAAAAGGATCCAATTATTTTGACTTTTAATTCTAGGCACACATTGGAACCCTCACTACAGTTCATCCGTAAGAGAATTCATATATCTTCTACTCTACCTTATGTTACCGTCAATTCACTTACTCAGTTACATTACGTTTAACAATACAGATTGTGAACCGTTTTACGCGCATATCTTGAGAATTCACACCTATATGACGGAGAAGTTCATATTAAAGGTTTATAATTCATTTAGCTAGAATTCCGCAGAAGAGGAAAGGAAACAATCATCACCCCTGGTAGGGTTTACAACGGGTTGGCCATGATCCCGATCTCAGTAAGGATTTAAAAATAAATTTTCTCTGGTAAAGTTGTTAGTGCTGAATAAGGAAAGCTGGGCTCTTGTTACTTGACATTCATATATTCTCTACTCCTATACGAGGTCTGGGCATGCAAAACAGGGCCCGACGAGAACAAAGTACCATTTGCTCCCAAACGACTTTTTCTCCAAACAGAGGAGAGGATTTCCCGAACCGAAGAGCCCAGTCTTGCAGAAACCTTGTTGAGACTAAATATTGCCAAAAAATAGATTGTACTACTATTTGTATATTTATATTCTCAAAGAAATACTTTAAATGCTGCATAATTTAACCAGTCAATGGTACATCGTCTTTTACAGCCACCATAAACTTCGTCAAGAAAAAATGAAAGTAATATTGTTGATTCATCAGCTTCAATACGTAAAGCTGTTCTCATTATGTAAACTGCTATATAAGAGCATATAATTTAACATATTTTATTTAAACTTCTATTCTAACATTAAACAATCAGGCATATTTACTCCAGAAGTGAACTTATTAAAGTAGGAAATAATTCAGAACTAACTTTTTAAGGTTTAACTACAAACTTGGCTTCGATATGTGTGCATGTAACAGGCTTTGAAATAAATTAAGAGCAATATTTTATTTATTACTTTAGATAAAAAAAGCTTTTCTCATTAGAGCATGCCCAGCTTGAATTGTACAGGTGCTGAAGAGAAGCATGAAACATTTTTTGAAGTAAATAAGAAAAGAGTCCTAATATAAGGAGTGAAAAGGAAATTTATATTAACTGTATAGAAGGTATGTATGTGTGTGTGTGTGTATACACACACACACGTATATTGTCCTTCTCCCACTCAAGCCTGTGGGTGAAAATGCCTAATTTTTAGCATGTTATCGTTTCTAGTATCATTTTTCATTCTAATGGAAATCCTCCAGAAGAGCGACAAATATTCTGTATAGAGATCATTTTAAACATAGCTATTTTAGATGTTAAAAAAATAGGAAGAAACCGATAAAAAATGAAGCTTATATTAACGTTTGCGAATGGTGTTATTTATTTTTTAATCTTTTTTATTTTATGCAATCTACGGAAAATAAAGGCATTTTGTGGATGAGAAGTGGTTTAAATAAATTAGAGGATTTTTTTTTTGAGTATTGAGAGAGGAAAAGGGGATGAGACAAGTTGACAGAGGTGGGGTGCGGAGGCACTGAGGTGACTTAGAATATCTGTCAGCAAATATCAGCCTTAGACTGAATGACTTTAACTGAACCTCATCATTTCGAGAGAAAAGTGAATTCTCTACTTTACTTCTCCATGAAAATGTTTAGAATATTAAATGAATGAGTGAAGTACTCCATAAATATTATTTATTCCTATTTTACACGTACTTTCGAAATACGAAGCGCCACTGTGGCGGGCTCTTTTAAGTTGTTGCTTCATTTTCATTGGTTTTTTAATTTTTCATATCGTCCTAAACTTGAGTCTTACTACTGTATGCAGTTTATAGCAATTATAGGAAAGAGGTATTAATAAAAGTAATTTTTTTTTAGTAGAGAGGAGTAATGTTAATAATCAATGTCATCATGATCAATATGATTAACGAGACTACCTCAAGAAATCCAAGTGAAATTTTCCAGACTGGCTAAAAGAAGGGAATAATATGAGCAAAATTCGCAAATTGTTTTGATGTCTACTTATATATATATATATATATATATATATATATATATATATATATATATATATACACACACAAGTTTACAAAACAAAACGCACCTAATCAACAATTAATTGGAGTTACCAGGATAAAAATCATTTAAAAATATTATTTTGGGATCAAATACGTTTTTAAGTACATAAAAAAGAGGATTGTATTTTCAAAAATTCATGTTTTATTTAACATCCCTAGATGCTAACAAAATCCCTCTACACAAAAAAGGTTTTCTCTCCGTCTGGTAGGCAACTAATATCTAAGATAACCCCGAATTGATCTCCTCAAAAATGTTTTTAGTCTTCAGACAATCCCCACTCCTACTCCTACCCACTCTTGCGATTACCAATTGAGGTAGCCATACAACTAAACGTCTTATTTGCAGCTAAAATTTCAAATCTTGTTTCCATAGGCTTCTAATTAGGGTATACATAGAGGGGAGAGAAGGTGACCTGAGGGAATAGCTGGGAGCTAAGGTTCTGCAATACAACAACAGGCAAAGATTGTAGTTGAGGCTCTATCTAGTGCTTTTGCATGAATCAACGGATTTCCCAGTTGACGAAGAGATTACAATGAGCTACGCAGGTTAGAGATTCAAATTGTGAGGAACAACTTACAAATTTAGAGGAGGGGCCTCGCAAATGTTGTTCTTTGATTATTGCAAGGTTTTTATATCAACAAATTTTGTCTTTATGGTGATATTAAGAGTTATGTAGAAATATAAGAACATAAAATCAACTGACATTAAACCACTTTATTGTTTAAAGCAAATTTGTTTTTGTAACTATTCGTCTCTTAGGATGCTTTTCACTTTCACTAAACAGCAAGAAGTTTAAATATGCAAATCTGCAGTTTTTACATATAATAAACTTGATGGGATGTATAGCGGCCTGACGTAAAACGTTAAACAGACATCACTTTGTTGAGTGAAATGCCAAATATTTTAATCATCCAAAAATGGGGGTGGAAAATGTCGCACTTGAATTTCTGTGATAAAATTGCAAAAAGTCTGTCACACAGGTGAAGTACTAAGAGCAGAAAACAAAATAAAATGCAAATATCTCGGTTAATATTAGAATTAGAGTCTAAATGCATAGAACAACAATAAATGAAAACCAAATTTGCAATGGAGCTGTCTATATAAGAGATTCTGAATGGATTTATAATATCGGAGATATACAGTCTCTAATGAATTTGGTCTTTCGGTTTACGTCATTCGATTAAATATCAATTATGGTAATGATCAAACTAAAATTTCGGCTGACAAATATGAGTTTGTAAAATGAACCCCGTTCTGCCCTAGATATGCGTGCTGGACATTTTTTTGGAAATCGTGTAATGAGTACAACCTTAGTACCCTTACGAGAAATTTGTCACGTGTTGACAAAATTGAGAAACCAAAGTAGTGGTTGATAGCTAAAGGAATGGCATAAGTATATGGATGGATAAGTGCAGAGTTGTGTTTACTTGAGAATTGACGGAAGTGATGAGAAGATGTTTTTAGTTGCGGAATGATATGGTGAGGGGGAAGGGCGTTGTTGGGTAGAAATGCCTCTCGATTCTCTTTATGAGAGGTTGGAGTAAAAGTGGGATAGAGATAGAAGGAAGGAGGAAGAGAAAGGGAGAATAGGGGGTATTGAGCGATCTCTGGGGGCGAAAGGACTAAGTTTTGGACTAACATGCCCTTACTGGGTGCGGTGCTGAGTTAGCGGTTTGTTAGAGATTTGACGAGGGGCTGCTTTGAAAAGGCATAGCCCAACAATAGCTGGGGGTTAGGAGCCTCTTGCCTTCAAGGTCTACCTCTTACCCTTCCTTGACACATGTGGTGTCGGCAGATCCTCCGAGAAGTTTTTTTACCAGGTTATGACTATGCTGCAATAGCTCAATTGACAATTAGATGCCAATAAATTGCAAATGATTTTTATTAACCTTGTTTTATTGAAGGAATGAACGGAACACAAATGAATGAACAGAATGATTTGCTACTCCCAAAAAATAATTAAAATAGCAGAATTTAATGATCCGTTGAATTCATTCAATCGACTGTACTTCCTCAAACAGATATTACAAATTGACATATTCTAATAAATTTATACACGTGAAAGTTTGTTTAAATGACCTTATTGAATATGTATCTAAACAATAGAAAGTTCCTCTGAGAAGAATAACTGACGAATTAATGAGAGTATTCGTGTGGAATAATCACAGAAATGATACACTGTTTAGAATCGTAGCCATAGATTAGTTTGATGGGAGAATATTCAAAATTACCAGACAGGACCTAGGAACATTCGGATGTTGCTGGTGTCATATAATTATGGTTGATCTACAGAATCTACTCAAGTATTAATTATATATTTCTTGAATAAGGTTTATTTAGATGGTTATGAATAATCTGTTGAATATGTGGAAATGAACTGAATTCCTTGAACCATTCTAAATATTTTCTTGTTCTGGAGACTTTGATATTCCACAACCAGTGTAGATTTCAACCGAATACTAGAAGGAAAGGACTTAGCGGGTCAGATCTAAGTCACAAATAATAAAGAGATGTTTCTATAACTCGAACACTAAGTGAAATAAACACTTCTGTTATGGTTATGTTTATAAAGGAGACAGGATCTGCAATTAAATATAAACAATATGAATCATGGTGATTTGAGTGCAATTTTGCGTGAAAAGCGGCCTCCTTGTCCTTTCGGTCTGGCCCATTTGAGCCCCGGCCTATACCCCCAATATATCGAGCAGATATTCCACTTTTCCCCCCTTCTGGACGATAAAACGTTATGTTTTTGGCAGGAGTCCTGAGGATCCGGGAGCCCCCTAAAAATCTGAATGAGAGACAAGAGTATCGTGCGTGATGCCTCCCCCTGGCTGTTTTATTCATGTCGCTGTCCCTCACTACATGCCTTTACACTCCCTCTCAATAATAACTGTCCAGTCTATTTGAAAGGGAAAGTTCTCCTCTATTGTTTACCTACCCTTCGGACTTTTTTCCCCCACTGGCTATTTCTAAACCCTTTCTCTCATGGGAGGGATAAGGGTGATTATGCGTGCTCCCAGATAAGAGAAGTAGTGAAAATTTTTAATTTCAAAACTGAGTTATAATGGAAAAAGTTGAATTGGTAACAGTGTGACATACAAAGTGAGCAGCATTGCAATAAAAGCATAAATTAATAGAAGGGACATTTTTAAACTGAAACTTTCTTGATTGTGGATTCTGCTGTAGAATAAAAAAGGAACTACTAACTGTGGGACACGTAACTAAAAAGAAAATTAGGACACTCATTCCAATTTACATGTATAAATCTAAGCGAATCATTTTATTAGTAAATTTAATAATAGTTTCCTTGGTACTAATAGTATTTAATATAATTTAGTAACTTCTGCTTCTAATTTTCGATTAGAATTTTTTCCTCTTCCCAATAAAAGGCAATTTCGAGTTCCAAGCTTCTTCGTCCCTTCTCCATACAAGAAGCATTTCTTCGTTAAAAGAAACCAATAAAAAATTGAAACTTATATTTGTTGCCTAGAAACATTAAGATTTCTGGCTATAAGACATTAGCAATAATATGTCCAGTATAAAATACTGGCACGCTAATGGCTTGGAAAAGAAAAATATCCTAAATTTCTCAAGTTTATCTGCTCACGAAATACTTAAAGGGCCACAAAGTAAATAATGAGCAATTTTAGAAGATATTTCCAGCTGGAGAATATAAAAGGATAAAGACATTTGCTCTCGCTTGAACAGAGGAGGCAATGGAGCAAGTAAATTCTTCAAGTACCTACTCTGGTCAGTTCTCTCCTGATTTCTTCTCGTATCTCCTCAATATAAATTTTCATAGAACTTTAATGTTTTCATATTTGTTTCAATTATTTTATTCGAAATATAGTTGCAACTATGTAAGCTTTCAAGTAGGATTAATACAATTGTAAAATTAATACCTTAAAATATGTAATTCCTGGAGGGTGAGGACTTAAGCAGAAACTTTCAGTCACGCAGATGCTGCGTAAACTAAGTAGGTTTCCCAAGCACTGGAATGACACGCTGTCATTTCAAATTCCTAGCCTACGTGAATAACTTAAACTTTAATTTTGAGTTGAGGTGGTTATTGAAAATTGATTGGACAAGAGAGTAGGAACTGAAGGCTGAAAAAAAAGTAAGTAAAACAACTCAGGTAATAACTGAGTTACTGAAAACTGTGTAGAAGTAAAATTGGAGTACATAACGTAAGTAACAAATTCAGAACACGTAACATTATATTTGTTATTATTTGATAACATTATATTTGTTATTATTTGATTGGGATTATTTGTATATTCTATATATGATTTTGAACTTTAGTCCTTCTCTAATCGACCTTTTTTTCTAGCCCGATTTCACCTATTGAAGAGTTTTATCTCTATTTATGCACAAATCAGTTATATAATGATTTTGGAATGGATCAAATACACATTGAGGATTTCGGATGATATAATGGTTATTGATGCCATTACATTGAAGATGTATCCATGTACATGACTTAGTAAACGCCCTATTAAAAACAATCTTTGGAATAAGGGGTTTCCTATACTGGTGTTTATGAGGCGTGCATTAGAGAGGGTTTACAGTCGCATGAAAATAAAAAAATTACTCGTTAGATATTTAAGTTACAGAAAATATACATAGAATTGTAGCACATTAAGCCAAGGATGATTATATGACGTTTTTAAATTTTACTCAGAATATTTTGAATTTTTCTTTTAACCCCCTTGTAAACAAGTCCCATTTCTATTCCAACTTCTGTCCGTCATGAACTTGATCGTTAGTTTCATATGTGTGTGTGTGTGTGTGTGTGTGTCTATATATATATATATATATATATATATATATATATATTTGAAAGCATCTCATGATTTTCACTTCCTAAAGGATGTACATTTGAAGAAATTTTTGTACTATGTCATCAGTACAACCTTATCAGGAAATATTTTGGAAATCTAGTAGTAGGGAGAGAGACTTTTATTAGGTTCCATTGTCAATAAGAATTGCTATGAGGTGAGATGATTAATAATCCAGAGAAGGCTGTTAAGCAGATATGGAATATGGGGATAGAACTGAAGTACTACAAAGCCACCATCAAAGGATACAATTACAGAATCAGAATGAGAGATTTTGCTTCCTTGATAAAAATACGAGAACTGTATTTATTGTGTAAGCAACTAGCGGGTTCTGAGTCTAGGTTTATCCCTGTTAAAGTTAAAATATTATTTTACACTATGGAAATCCGCAACAAGCACACTACACCTTAGTAGTTTTAAAAGGAAGATGCCTGAAAAGAATTTATACATAACCGAATGTCTGAAGCGGCTGCAATGATTTCTCCCGAAATGCTATTATGAATTTAATCGGCTCGCATATAAACAGTACCTAGTTTATCTTAAAATAGATGAAACACAATTGAAGGTAAGCAGAATATTATAAGGGATTTTTTTAATTAAATGTGAAATGCAGAGAAGTAGTAGCAGGGTTCAACGATTTTAGAATTGAAACAAAATGGGACTAAATTTGCTGCTCCACTTGATGCCGACGTTTTTCTGGAACTTACCTTTTCAGCAAGGCAGTTGTCGTCATTCTGTATATTTTGTGTAACAAAATAAAACCTCATGGAAGGAACTCTTGTGAATATTACGCTTAACTTGAACATATTATCTTATATACATCAATAGGAGGCAAAGTTAGAATACTTTCATTCCACTTACATTTTACATGTTTCGCATTTTTTAAAACAATTATGAACTTCTTCAGGAACATGTTCTTAAACTATAAGTGATGTCAACCTGCGACGGAGGTAGGACATGTTCCTCTAGACCGGCATTGTCGAACGGTCCCGATCAATATAATCAATTGTTTTAGGATAGCCAAATAGAGAAAATAATTGTTTTTTAACGTGTGATAAGTTGTTTCGAATGACTTTAACAAACCATTTGTTAACCGAAGCTCAAAATTGTTGGGATTTAGCTCTGAAGGATACACTGCGTTACCAGTGCCCCTGTAAAAAGTTTCCCAATCTTAAGCATATTTTCAGTTCATTTGTAATAGATAACGTTAGAGATCTCAAACGAGAAAGACATTTGGAGACGAAGAGGAAGAGAGATGAGAGACGAAGAGAGAGAGAGAGAGAGAGAGAGACGGAGAGAGAGAGAGAGAGAGAGAGAGAGAGAGAGAGAGAGAGAGAGAGAGAGAGAGAGAGAGAGAGAGAGAGAGAGAGAGAGAGAGAGAGAGAGAGAGAGAGAGAGAGAGAGAGAGAGAGAGAGAGAGAGAGAGAGAGAGAGAGAGAGAGAGAGAGAGTGAGAGGGAGAAGTGAGAAACAGGTATAGGATGGAGAGAGGAAGATATAGAGAGATGCGGAGCTTCCAGTTAGGTAGCTGCAATGAATGTGTCAAAGCCTTTTGCCCAGCGAGGCGTAGGTTTGCTTCACCTGATTAGCTCGGTATGAGAGCATCCATATTCGAAACCAATCTTTTCCAAGCCGCCTATCCAAAACTCATATAACCGCATTATTATTCCTCCGCAATTAGAAGTAATTGTAAGCATTTGGAAAATATCAATAAATTACAATATTTTGCAATGATCACTTATAACTTTGGCCTGACAACGGGCGGACAGTAACTACTTAGTATCGATTAAACATTATCTAAGGAAGGTGGTGAGTGTCGTTCGACTGAGAAATAAAACTAATTACATTTTATTTGTTGTTGTTACACTTAAAGAGTGCGTCACGCACGTAGGCTGCGTAAACTAAGCAGATTTCCCTCGTGAAGGTTTACAATAGAGAAATCTGCCTACTAGTAACAGTAGTAACGAGTCTAAACCAATTTCAGGAGAGCCGACAGTTACGGAAACAGCCGAACTAGCTTCCGGTGGAGTCACGAATAGAACCGACATCAGCCAATCTCATCTCTTCTGTTATCCGCACACATTTAATAAAAATGCAAATATCTCGGTTATTATTCAAGATAGAGAACAAATGGTATATAACAATATTTATAATAAATTTAATTTTCAATAAGATTGGTGCTATACAAGTTTTCGATCCGACGTATAGTAACGGAGATATTTCGAATTTTAGTAATTCCTCACCTCTAACCCCCCCCCCCCTCCCAGTGGTCCGATTTCAGCCGTTAACGAACTTGGTCTTTCTTTTATCATAAAACGATTAAATACCAAAGATGGTAAAGATTAAACAAAAGTTGCGACCGCTAGAGTGTTAACAGGCATATATAGTTTTGAACGGACCTCATCTTTGTCATCACCGGGGTAGGATCGATGGACATTTGAAAAAATGTTTCGAAAATCATGTCATGAGTACGACCTCAATGGCTGATTTCCCTTGAGGGAAATTTGCTAAAAGTAATAGATTCCTTGACTATGTAGATTTTATGCATTTAATAATTATGTGGGAAAACTCTGTAGATAATTGTACTTTGTTAGTAGTCAGTCTCGTAAGCATTACAACTATCCGTAGGCATGAGGATGATGCTATCGCTCCGAAAACGCTTACTACCTGTATTTGGCGATCAGCCAGTAATGACGGCATCTATCGAAAGGTAAGAGAATAGAATTTATTATGTATACTCGTGGAACCAACCCACTACTTGATATGCTAAAGACTTATTTTGGATTATATGTTATTTATTTATAACGTCCACTTTTTTAAACTAAGGCTGATTGGGACAGGTTATGTATACGTTACCACCCCTTTCTAGCTAGAGTGGGACTAAGGATTTTATTTAGCGAATTCCGTCAATAAATAAACTCCTATTGCCTAGGGTGGGAATCGAAATCGCCAGGTTAACCATGTGAGTTAAGGTTGAAGCTTTAAATCACATGGCCAACCCGAGCCCCTATTGGATTATAGATACCAAAGTAAGTAGGACTTTTTTTGTAACTACGAGTGTCTTAGAAATAGTTGAGGGAAATCATATTTAAATGGATATACATATATTGTTCTAACATTTAAAAGATACATCAATGTAGATTTTCTGTTGAAGTCGGACGCCTCATTATTTTCTACTATTCGATACCATGCTTGAGAAAGAATTTTGTAGCATTCGAATATTAATTTGGCCTTGATGTAAGAGATGGGGGGAAAGTGGGGTATGAATCGATCTGAGAGAGAATGAGCATGTGGAAGAGGGCGAGGGGGAGGGTTCGGATCCGTAAACAGAATTGGGCAACTGAGAGCGGCTGTTTGCAGACCCGGCTCCAACCTCTCATGTTGATTCGGACCAGTAATAAATTTAATTGATGTGTGAACAAACAGGACGGTCTGGCGAAGAGGGGGGGGGTGCATTCAACGCGCAGGCGCCTATCTAAATTAATGACAAAAATGGCGGGTCTGTTTCGGTCAGTCGCCAACCTTAGGCCTAGTCGAAAAAAAAAATAAGGAGGAAAAAACAACACTTCTACAGTAAAGGAGAAAAAAAAAAGGACGAAGAGTGGAAATAATTATGACTTCAGCAACGAACAGGAGGGCCATTTTCTATTCTCCCAGACGTGACATCTCCAATTCCCAATTTTTCTCATAACAATGTTTCTTATGAAACTTTCTTGAAGACTCTAACAAATAATTATTTTTGCTCCTTCAATATTTCCCAGTTAAACTTATTTCAGGGGGAATTATACTAATTAATACTCGAAAACTGAACCTTGACAAAGTTTACAAGATAAAAGAATTTTCGGAGTTATAATGAGACACTTCACCGCACAGAAAGAGTAAATCAAAATATATTTATAGTATAACTGGAGAGTTCACGAGAAAGATGAAGTAGGTAACACATTTCATTGTTAGACTATAAGGAGAATAAATGATATTCTCTCACGCGATCAGGTTATGTTTTTTTCAATATGAGTTTCGTCCTTACGGCATTATATATATAAAATTAAGTACATATGAATAATTTAAGCAGACCAGGAAAAAGTCGAGCGCGCGCGCGCGCGCACACACACACACACACACACACACACACACACACATATCAACATGGTTAGGCTGCATTCTGATCAGGAGAAGAAAGTTTATATTATATTGTTGACAGAGCTAGGAAGAAGTAGAATGATAACATTCAATCAAAAGAAGAGCATAGATTCAAGGTAAACAACAGCATATGTGAACAAGATACAAAGAGAATGGAGAAACTGTTTTTCTTATTTTTTTTTTGTGCATAACTAATAAACATTACTTTTCTTCCTACAACATCAACTTGCTCTATTACAAAATAATGTTATTTATTTTATTTATTTATTTTGGAGCGTTCGCAGCGAGGCGATATTGCTCATAAAAAAAAAACAACAAAAACAATTTATATAAACAAAATACAAAATGAAAATAGAAACAAGAAAAAATTAAATAATACAAAATAAGAACGCAAACAAATAACAAAACTCGACTAAATAACAGAACGCAACAATATAACAAAACACAACTAAATAACGGAACGCAACTAAATAAAACTTAACTAAATAACAGAACGCAACAATATAACAAAACACAACTAAATAAAACTCAACTAAATAATAGAACGCAATCAAATAACAAAACAACGAAAAACAACAATAAACACAAAATAACAAATAAAATAAATAAACAAAAACAAAACATTAAGTTCAAAAACAAAAAAACTGTAAAGACTAATAAAATTACGTAAACAATTATATAATTTCAATGGATAAAAACTAAACTAAAATTAAATAAATATAAATTAGTATGTACAATAAAAAGAAGATTTCTAACACCTAAAATATTTACAATCATATGCTCTCACTTTCTTTATCACACATACAAACATGCATACACACCCACGCGCGCATGTATACGCACACACACGCACATACACACATATAAACATACAGTAAAACGGTTTAGCTGGAATTTAAAATATTTAATTTAAGAAGGATTAAAAAGGATTTTAAAATGTAACAATTCTAAATTTGTGAGTATATGTTAATGTCATGTAAATGTTGGAGTATTATGGGTATGTGGGGGCTACCTTCAGTAAGTAAGTCGTGTAAGTCATAAGGGATCTTTAGATAGTCACGTCTTTTGCAGTCTGTTAGTATGTGTTTTATTGTAAGCGGAGCATTACACACATTGCAGTTAGGCATTCTTTTCTTTTGAAATAGGTAACCATGGGTAAGGAAAGAATGACCTATACGTAGTCTCGTAAGGACTACTTCGTCTCTCCGTGTAAATACCTCAAATTTGTCACTCCATGTCTTAACTGTAGTTTTAATTTATCTCAGTTTGTTGTCTGTTAGTAACCAGTCCTGTTGCCATTCTTGGAGTATGTTAGTTTTAATGTAGTTTTGTAGGTCGTCCGAAGTTATTTTTTTAATGTCACTATTGGTGTTTTTTGTCATTAGTTTTGCGAGCATGTCAACTTCAGTGCTTCGTCCAATATTCTGATGTCCTGGTAGCCACACCAATGTTATGTGATTTTGTTGATTTTGAATGTGTTCAAAAATGTTTGTTATAATAGGATGAGTGGAATATATGTTTTTTAAAGAGAGTAAAGAACGTAGAGTCCGAAAATAAAATTATTTGGCGATTTTGAATATTTTGGAGGTTTTCTAGAGATAGAATAGAATAAAATAATGTTAGGTACTTCATTCAGAGAATGTGGGACTCATCGAAAAATCGAAAGTGTGCATGTTGTCCTTACAGAATAAATTGTGGAGGCAGGATATATGGGGCAAAAAAAGATAAAAGACACTAGTGGAAGAGGAGGGAGCAGAGACTAAAAGGATGTTTCCGATCATCTACTAAACACGATTTGTTAAAAGTAGTTCTTAAATAAACCTTTATCTTAATATATGTTGTTCTAGCTGATAGTATATATTATCCTATATTTGTAACACTGAGTAACACAGAAAACACGACAGTGTCTAATTGAAAGCCAGAATATCTCTTATTATGAGTTATTATTAAATGAAATGTGAGCTGTCACGTCCTTCAGTACAATTAAACTCAAATGAGTTCAAGGTCCCATAATATCAGGCTCTTTGAAGTACATGTTGTAAATAGGTGCGACATAAGAAATGTATTTCAAAGTCATCATTATTTCCTGTGAAAAATACGGTTTACTGTCATGAGTGCATGAAAGCTATATGTTGGGGGGTTAACATATTGGTGGTAGCTGGTCTGTCGTAATGCGCGTTCCGTTTCAGAAACAAACTCAAGAATTCTACGTTAGCCTAGAGTATTGAATTTATTCGTTTCATTATTCCAAATATTCGAATCTCCCCTCCTTCCGTCGTAGGATGCCTTACATGTGCTAATAGATCATCTGCGATCCATTTGTTTCATAGTTAGCAGGTCGTTTCGATGTGGTAATATTCAATTCATGGCGTTCTTGAAATGGTTCCTTTTGCTCACTTGTCATCTGGGATAGAAAAGTGTTCAATTATCTCTGGCTTCAATAATTAATCGATTCTAAGGTACTCTTACCTCCAATTATAAACTGGATCACTGTACGCTTAAATTTAATAAATGCAAGGAGCGATTTTTGGTCAAACTACAGGATTCATTCCGGATAAGTTTAAGAGAATGGAGTATAATTTTGCTTAAATTCATTTAAATCCATTCTTTGACAAATATAAAACAACAAGCCATTCTTGTGGAATTACGAGTTCAAAACGAGACATCAGCAATAATGACATAAAGTTATCCTTTTCATTCGGCCAGGAAAGCCTCTTTGGCATTTCCTGGGGTTAATCCTATTTGAAGGTAAATGCTCACCTCCTCCATAGGCAGGTCAAAACCGTTGGGGTAGAATAAATGGATTTAACAATCCAAATCATAAACGAAAACGTAATGAACCTGGATTATAAATCGTGCCTGGGCCTATAGCTGAATGGCTTAGCTGGGCAAGCCTCCTGTTCTCCCAGATAAACAAAAGGTTCTAAAACTCTTTGCACTCTCTATAGCTGCCAACAATCAAATCATTAAATTTACGCGTCCTCATAAATAAAAACCTATAATATCAAAAATAAAATCACAAAAATATTAAACGCATCATTAATTGTTGGTGGTACTATTTATCTGTTGCGTTCACATTCACTTGCCATATATTGACACTGGAAAGTGAATTTCGGTTTGTAAATCAGAGGGTGAAATTTCAATCCTGGTACATCATTTTATTTGGATAATTATCGTCGAGGATATAATTATTTTGTACTGCTAAATTATTATTTTATCATTTAACGTTATTTTTGTTTGCTAATGTGAAAACGGTATTCAGGTTCTTGATATTTTTTTAACAGAGTGAAAAACGAAACACTTTTCCAGCGTTAAGCTGAAAATAAATTATTGAATGAAAAAATTTGTTTATCTTTAATTTGCTCTAAGGCCCATAATGTGAGGCTTATTAAGAGAATAAACTCTGTGAAAGGTTCCGTAATTGGCATGTAATTTAAGAACAAGCATTAAATAAACACCAGCAATATATTTCAAAATATTTTTTTTACATTGCCCTGAGATTATCCCGATGTTTAAATTGTTGTATCATCAAATAATAACATTTATTTTCATTAGTATTTCATGAAACCAGACTATCATTGGTATTTAATAATTATAATATTGTAGATAGTGGCGATATTTCCACTTCAGTATTAAGTATTACAATATATTCGATTAAAATATCAAAAATATATTTTAATTAATTAATGAATTTTGATTTGCATTAAAAAATTACTATTTATATTAATTGAATAGAGTAAAATATAAGTTCAGTACTAAATAAAATGTCTGGACAATCACATCCTTCGGCCAAACGAGAATCCTTTAGATAAATATTGAATGGACCATACTTATACTTAGTAAATTACTTTCTTAATTTCGTGTAATTATTTTCAATTGTTAGAAATTATAATATTCTAATCTAATTTCACCGAAATGGTTTGAACTATTTTTTTCTGTCTTTCATAACGTCATTGTGCCCATCATTAGGAAGCATTTTTGAGTGTTTAACAGGATACGATTGGATAGGATTCTCGCCTAAGCCGGTCAACGCCTGGGGAGAGGATCTGAATCGGATTTAGGTCGTATAAACATTAAAGAATCTGAAATCTCTAAATGGACAGTATATTTTGATAATTAAACGATACAAAAACAGTTCCATAATTCACAACACATGAATAAGCTACAGGTTACTTTCGATGACGCACCAAAGAAAAAAATAATTTAAAATTTAGGTTCTTGAGTAATTTAACTTAAAATCATGGATTATTGTTGGGAATAATGAAGCCAGCAATGGGAATTCAGGCTGAAGTTACTACTTAATCAACCCTTCCATCGGGAGATTAAAATAACAGAACCATTGAAAATATTTTAAATGACGGCGTAATTTTTTAAGAGGAACTTAAATCGCTCCAATGAAATGAAAACACGAGAAATGATGGGAAATCAAGCATTCTTCCTCCTTGTTTTTCAGAGATTAGTAAAAGGGAAAAAATTGCCCGCGTACACATAATGAGCCAGACAGCGCCGACAGCAGCTGAAAAAGACACAGGCGCAGAATAAACACCCAGATAATTAAATGGAGGAAAATTGGACACAAAGGCCGACATTTACTTCGTCTCTGAGAGAAAATGAAGAAAGAACTTTTTATGAGCTCCATTGACAGAGGAAGTCTCTTGTTCAGAAAACTCCAGTTGGCATTGTTAATTTTCCTGAAGACCCTCCCTTCTCCTTCACTCTTCTTATAGAACTCACTTTTTCGACAAGACGAACTAGAAAAATTGGAGTCTTGCGGAAATTTCATAAAACTACTTATACTACAATTTTGTCTCTTAATGTTTATTGATTTTTCTCATGTATATTACAAAATAATGGATGTATATATAAAGGTTGACTGATGTTCTTTCCATATATATATATATATACTGATATATTTATTATTATGAGAGAAATATAATTATTTATTTTAATTGTTTTAAAACAGAAGTTTTACCAAATTATAATTCATTATATTGACTGAACAGGGGATCAACACTATGTTACACATGTAATGAAATAACTGAAGTGAGTTCTAACCAATGAAATAACTCTAAATATTATTTGAAATTGCATAATTTTTTTGATTTTCTAATTACTGGATTACAAAAGGTCCCATCAATAAGTATTATAATTTCACGATAATACCTATTACATCCAAATTATCTAAAGACAAATTATCTTATTTAAGAAACTATGAATGTTTCATAGAGCTTTTGTTTTAGATACGAAAGCAAGAACAATAAAACGTCAGTGGTATTTCGAAAATATTGAAGTAATCAATTTTCGCTCACATGACAACTGAATCTATCTTCCTAAAAATTGAAATTTTGGTCTATGAAAAAAAAATAATAATAACTTTGCTGTTTTCTGTTTGAAAAGCCAGTCTTAAAAGACAAATGTAGTAAAAAGGAGGGTTTTAGAAATTCATGCTATCATGCTAATCAATTAATTACAATTTATAAATAAGAACAATGAAAATGAAAGGAGCCGTCCATAAAGTTCCGAAGCTGTAAATTATATATATATATATATATATATATATATATATATATGCTTAAACTCTTATTTATTTTATTTACTTTGGCAATTTTTAGTCTTCAAGAATATCAGTAACATTAATTAACAAAATTGAAAAAAAAGGCAATCTTAACTCAGAAGACAAGAGGATTTTACTATTTTATTATTATTGAAATTAATGAACTTCAGTAAAAAATTAAATCATCCTAATGTTCTGAAGGTAGCCTTCTTGGTAGCTATGGTTAGTAATTATAAATAATTCAATAAGGTCTATGAGTTTCTTATTGTTTGCAAGAAATATCGTATTAACATATCATCAAGCAATCTGACTTACCTAAATACTGATTTTAGTTGAGATTTTAAAGTTTAGCGTGTTACGGTTCTTTTTATTTGATAATAATGTTTTGGATTTGAATGAAAGTGATGGGACTCTGGGAAATTACAGGCAGCTGGGTCACTAGAATGAATCGTATATACAAAGGTTTGAATATTTCAGGAAGTTAAATGTTGAATGTGTCACCGCATTCTCTAAACTTCACAATGCGATACATATTTTAAAACGTCAATCACTGAAATGGTTTACTTATGCTATCCTTCATCTCAACTCTAAAATAATTAAGCTCGAAAAGGAATGCATATTTAATTCCATCTGATGGGAAGTAGGATAGCTCTTCCGAAATTCACATCATAGAACATTCATGGATTTGAGGACATTGATCTTGGAATTACGACCCGTTTCATATATCTACAACTTAGGAGTGTAAGGAATTCTGCTAATTAAAAATTAGACAATAAGGTAGAACTGTAAAAATGTAGATAGAATAGTAAAAATTAAGCAGGCCTATGAATTCAAAAAGAATATACTGAACAGTGCGAAGAGAATTAGGAAAATTTACTGAAGGTGTCTACGAAGATTCGAGACTGCACAAAGATTATATATAGTATTAATCCTATCTGCTTCGCATTGGTATTGGCATATCTAAAATTCTGATAATTGTTTTCGATAAGATAAATATATAAGTCATGAAGACGTTATCTTCGGTTAATACTACTACATTTGAAATATGTTTAATTAAAATTGAAAAATCATTTTTTTAAAGTTAAATTAACAATCAAGAGAGACCTCCGCTCTATAATGCCATTCCCTGAAGGCAGGTTCTTGGTTTAGGTTCTGAAGAGTGGTGAGGTACTATTTAGTTACTAGAAAGAGAAAAGAGAGGGAGACCTTCGCTCTATAATGCCATTCCTAGAAGGCAGGGTCTTGGTTTAGGTTCTGAAGAGTGGTGAGGTACTATTTAGTTACTAGAAAGAGAAAAGAGAGGGAGACCTTCGCTCTATAATGCCATTCCTAGAAGGCAGGGTCTTGGTTTAGGTTCTGAAGAGTGGTGAGGTACTATTTAGTTACTAGAAAGAGAAAAGAGAGGGAGACCTTCGCTCTATAATGCCATTCCTAGAAGGCAGGGTCTTGGTTTAGGTTCTGAAGAGTGGTGAGGTACTATTTAGTTACTAGAAAGAGAAAAGAGAGGGAGACCTCCGCTCTATAATGCCATTCCCTGAAGGCAGGTTCTTGGTTTAGGTTCTGAAGAGTGGTGAGGTACTATTTAGTTACTAGAAAGAGAAAAGAGTGGGAGACCTTCGCTCTATAATGCCATTCCTAGAAGGCAGGGTCTTGGTTTAGGTGCTGAAGAGTTTAGGTAGTGAATAGTGGTGAGGTATTAATTAATTATTAAAAAGGGTATATTACGTCCATGGCTCTTAAATGTCCTTCTCGGAAGGGAGGGACATATGGACTTCTCATCCATTCGGATGGGACGCCACCATATGAATTTAAAGTTTCTTAACATTTTAAAATGTGCAATGACCTTATTTAAAGAGGTAACAATTATGTATCCAAATCATTCAAATTTAATTCTTCATGACCTTTTCCACGTATCCTGTGGGCAC
Organism: Riptortus pedestris; assembly: GCA_019009955.1. Lineage (NCBI taxonomy): Eukaryota > Metazoa > Arthropoda > Insecta > Hemiptera > Alydidae > Riptortus > Riptortus pedestris. Next base: position 115,055,598 of record CM032228.1, read on the forward strand.
AAAAATACATTAGACAATTTTTTTTTCCTTGCACAGACCGAGCATATGTGGATCTGACTTAAAGCCACAGTCCTATACGGTCAGTCAATTTCACATGTAATTTGCATTTGATATTAACAATTCTGATTAATTCCCTTAAAATTATATGCATTTTATATTTATTTTTGAATGTTCTTGAAAATAATGAAATTATTATAGCAGTAAAGGAACTCAGGCATTTTCGGATTATACAAGTTAAATAGGAAGAACATTTGCTATTCGTTAAAGAAAAACAAAACAAAATGAACAATTTTAAATTTCACAATAAACCAATGTCTAGATTAATGTTTAGCTATAATTATTAATCCCAACCTGTTATATCGTCATTAATCTTCTTAAATCTATTGAACAATTAATAAATTTGTGCTGACATTACCTAGAAATAAGAGCCCGAAATTGAGGTAAACTACTACACTGTAATTTTCATTAATGTAAATTTTCTAGTACCTCTTTAACATTATTAAAAAAGTACATAATTAACAAGGGGTCGTTATCAAAATCATTTTGATTAATAAGAACACAAGGGGAGAAGTTAGGAGAGCGTGAGTTCATTAGCTGCTAGGGATGGATTTCTTCATCATCAAGATTCTTAAACCACAGAAGTTCATTAAAAGAGAGGTCCTCCTATCAAATAACCTCTCTTTCAAGAAAATCTTTTACCCGCATCTTCTGAATTTACAGGGCTAAGGTGTACACAACAAAGCTCCAGCAATTTCGCCACATTTCTCCCTCGTTAAGGAAGCCAGTTTTGAACTTTTAGAATAAAGTGTCGTGTTACCCAGCTCTGGGAGGGGGGGGGTATAAGAGGAGTTGTGTATTGGGGGGTAGGTCCCCATCTCACACCCTCCCTTTGCAACCCTTCCTCTGAGGTTTAACCCGAACATGTTCGCCCCGAAATGAAACCAATTACAACTACCAGCTCTCAGCCCGCACGTCACTTCTCAACCCTTTTATCGAATTATACTGCCTACCATCGGGATGGGATTGAGCAGACTCATCCTACAAAATCGGCCTGTGTTAATAAATAACCAGCTGAATTCGAACCGGTATAGCTTTAGGTCTTCAAAGGAAATTAAAAAAAAATGAGAAGAAAAATAATGGTCGAAATAGTTTAAAATTTAATGAAACAAAAATTCCAAAATCATTTGAAAAGACTATTTTGTGATTTTACTAAATAAAGATAGCCTTTTTTTTCAATATTATTCTCTTTCTAATTCATTGCGCACTACGCTAATAATAAACTTTATGTATGCATGGAAAGTTGACAATGAGGTTACCAAAAAATTACTTTTAACAAAAATATATTTTTTGTAATTAATCACTTTATCACTCATTAAAGGAGTTTATGTTTAAAAAGATAAGGTAATTGAACAATATTTTAAATGGTCCACCTCCTTAATTTTAATTAATTTTGTAAATAACCTAGTCACTGGATCACTAGAAACAATGTTGAGCATGAAATCAAGTCACATTTCAAGTATAGGTAGCATACACATAGAGTGGTAACATGAGGGAACCCCCTGGTCTAACGTGAATTTTATTTCTTATTTTGAATTCAATAATTATGAAAATTATGTGGGATACGAGAGTGTGAATTAAAATAAACGGAAAAATTTTTAAAGCGTATTTCTTTGCAATGGCTTTAATAAAAATCAAAGATCTTAGTGTAAACCAGAGATCATTTGACAAAAGTCATTTACCAAAATCAGCTGTGGAATCAGCTCTTACACAACAAGTTTTTTATCCATTTTTTTTCAATACTTTCCTAAGTCTATATTTGAGGAGCATCCCATGTTGACATTCCTTGGTGAATTATGTTTATTTGGAATGAAGTTCCTTAATTTTCAAGGGAGTATCAGCACTTCACCCTGAAAAGAAATTTTTATTCGGAGTATAACGTACTTTTTCTGTGATCCTTTAGCACATTGATTATTGTTCATTAGATGAGAGGTAATAAATACTCTTTCCCTTTGCCTACTAGATGTTGTTGTAAGGAAGACGACTTGAATATGTCAGTATATGTATGACTGATGGTGTTAGAGCGAGCTATAGACAGCCCAACAATGACAGAACCCTCCGGGCTTGTTTGATACAGCTATTACACCTACTCTGTAATCACCGACCCCCCCCCCCCTCCTTCTGCTCTCTCTCTCTCTCTCTCTCTCTCTCTCTCTCTCCTATAGCTCTGTTTACATACAATTTCAATTACGAATGCCAACAGAGGCGTTGAGGGCGACGGAACGAGGCTGGGATGCGAGAGGCGTGCTTGCAAACCAAATATGAACCAGAAATATTGGTAGTTCTCACTTTCACCCTCTTCCCTCTCCTAACATTATTAACTGTGCATTCTCACTATATTTTTCCCATCACTACCAGCACACAAACACTCATCAAATTTGTTTGTCCCTAGATTAGACTTCTGTAGTAGATTACCAATTCATTATATTGCTTCTCCAAACAAAATGGGACATTTCACTTTACCATTTAATCCAAACACGTTTCTAAAAATAGTGAAATTCCTTTTTTTATTAAGGGATATTTTCTTAGTACTTTTACGTTTGTGTATGTCACAAAAATTACATGAGCGATGCTCTTTCTTTTGAATGTATTTATTTACAAACAGTATTCTGGTGTGTAGAGGCTGAAATATTATCATATCCTGTCTTCTCGAAAGGTAAAATATTTTAAAATTAAGACTCCAAATAAATCATAATTTGAGCACACCATCATTTACTGTAAAATTGAAATAAGGAAAGATTGTTTGAAAGTATTCAGATCCAAAAATATGCTGGAATGACTCGCTGATGATACCATAACAATTTCTCCTGTAATAACGAGCCTGCGTAAACTAGACTTAAAGTGTAAATTGGACATGGCAAGTTGATTAGATATACACTTTAAATAAAAATTAAGTAGTAGGAGTGGGGCTTAACACAAGACTCAAAGCAAAAACATACAAATATCTGAGAATGAATGAATATAACCACAACTGTAGACCTTTAAATGTTTATCAAGATTGACCACGCATAAACACACACACACACACACACACGTATGTGAGTGTGTGTGTGCGTACATTTGAATGACTCTCATTTTTTTTTCTCCTACGTAGAAATTTATTCGGAAGAAGAAAACTTGTTGTTTTGAAATGCAGTACTTATGAAACTGTTTGTCGGCTAAAATAAAAGGCTAATTTTAAAGAGATGATATTGTATACGGGCCTTTTACTTAAGCATAAGTGGTAAATTGGTTATCATGTATTTTTCATTACACGCTTGCTTTAGATGCATAAAAAAAAGAGAGTGAAACAACGTGGACAAATCCTAAAGCCTTGGTCACGGGGAGGAAGAGGGTGGTCCAGGAAATCCTATTTTGAATACATCTAACATTTTATGGATATTGATGGGTATAGTAATATGAAAAGAGCAGATTTTGAATCAACACGAAGGGATTATAATTACATGGCGTAGCCTTTTGATCATGATGATATATGTACAAAAGAAGATGTATCAAATTGTAGTGATGGGTTTTCAGTTATATGTGTATATCTGTATTGAATTGATTGACTGACTGTAATAATATGAATAACTGAGAGATTAGTTTGGTTTGTATGGCATAACTTGATTGGTCTGTAGCTATTGGAGTACATCTATGAGAGATGAGGGTTTGACTTGAATAAATACATGCATTACTCTAAATGGTTCGGCTCTTTAGTATATAGTAGGAAGGCTTTGAACAGTACATGAGTCTATCACATTCCAAAGCGGGCATGGCCTCATCTGAAGATAAACGGGGAGAAATATGCTCTATACTTGCCTCCTTTCAATCTTGATATTACAACAAACCGACGTCCATCATGACAACTAAAATCAGAAGCTCTCTTCAATTGACAGAAAAACGTTAACTATAGAGATTAATATAAAAATTGAAATAACAGCTTCCAAATTTGAGCGTGCTCAAATATTCACAAAACTGATTAAGAATGCTTTTGAATGTTTAACGAACACTCTTGAAATTTCACGTAACCGGCGACGAGGGTGACTGAATATGACATGGGTTGAAAGAATGAAGTAAGACGTTACGGATTTTTACGTAGTGGAGTGGAAAGCCATCACTAATGATAGACAGAGGTGCAGGAGAATTGGAACAACGGCGGTTAAAGATCTCCAAGATCTGTAAAGCCAACCCAAAAAAAATATATATCAAGTCCGATGTTTTATTCGTATGCATTTTCTACATGTTTTTACACCGATGTCATTTTTGATATTTAATCCATTCAGATTGCATTCCCTCTGTATTGGTAAAAAAGTATATATAAAAGAGTCCTATGAGCTTCCTCACTCATGAATATGAGTCTGATAACGTCCTCCGATAGTTCGCTGAATTAAAACTCCTCCTGTTTCTTAATAATTAAGTAAGCTAAGTAACATCCAATCGAACCACATGTACTTCTAATTAAATCATGTTTTTCATAATGAAATATGTCTACTGCCTTTGTTGTGTACGACTACATAATTTATACAACTGAATAAGATTTCCGTACAGTTGCCTTGTATAGGTGATAGGTGGCTTGGTAGATGGGATCTCATTAAAATCGAAGGTGCTCCAGGAAAGTAGCTGCCTACAACTGAAACGCTTAGAGCACAATGTGTACAATAGTCTTGAGAAATAAATCATTCTTGACAAGTGAATTGAATTTTCTATACTGCTTTATATTATATATATGGTCTAATGATCATGATAATGAGGTCTAACAAGTCTATTTTTATATCATCTTTCTCTGTTGAAATATAAAAAACTTCCATAACAAAACACCAATAAAAGTACGACATCAATAAAAATCGTTTATTTCATCTGTACAGCAGCTTGTATGAAAAGAGCTTTCCACATAGCTGATCCCCAAGTCTCATGCTGTTCTCCAAGTTATTGTCTTGAAGTGTAATCAGCTGATCAATGTACATGACGCTGCACACCTTCTCTATTGTTTTGTCATCATACATAAATCCAATATCAAACAAAATACCAAAATATAATATATATAAATACGTACATAGTAATCTTGTGTTTTTAATTTTAAAAATGTAACATTATACATTGTAGAGAGGAATAGCTGTTCTGGTTGAGGTTTTTCTTTTCTAGGGGAATAAATATTGGGGAGAACCTTTGGGTAATAGTGGATCTGGTGAAGATAAATAGGTTTAGCTATGCGGGTGTAGTGTGAGAGCCGATGAGGAAGAAGATGGTGGGAAGGAAGTGTCGCTGATCCCCGGTATCCTAGAGCGAGAGGGATAAAGCACGTCCGCAAACAGGCACCGACATCTTCCCCCTCATTGCAAACACCTCCCATCGATCAACCGCCAGCCCCAAACTCCTTTTTAACCGAGGCTAACCTTCAGATCCTTAACAGAAGCTTAACCTCACACAACCTTCAGATCCTAACTTTGTATGCCTCAAGGCGTTCCATTCCCTTTTACTCCAATAGTCGCTGTCGCTTTCGGCAGACCATTTTTATTTTAGCTCAGATCAGAGGGGCACTTTTACTTTATCTGCCTTAGGTTTCCCATCGTCGTCTACTCTTTCACGATTTATATAAAGCTTCCTCAACGTTATATCCTCTTTATGTTCTCATTCGTAAAGGGTTAAACCGATTGAACTCAATTTGTATCTTCAATAGAACTAATTGATCTGTAGATTTTTCCTATATGTTAGTTGCAAAGCACGCCCGTAAATGCCTTGCAAGGCATTTACTTAATTATTTAAATTTTTGTAATCAATATTTCATCTAAGTTAAAGTCTCTCCTAAGTAGGTGCTCATCCAGGGAAGCAGGGGGGGGGGTAAGGGGACGAATCAATCATGAAGTGCCATAGTGCACTTTGCCTAAATAAAACGCATTGTAGAGGAAAACAAGCCTACTGAGTAGGAGATTCAAACTAAGAGCATTCGAAATTACAAAAGATCAATAAACACATTCATGCTAAAATCGCATGCACTGAATAAAATTGGGGCAAAGAAAAAAACCAGTTTTAATCAACAGAAATACCGTTTAAAAATGGTTGGATTTAATGTTTGTTGGCCCAGGCCATTTCGAAAGAACAGTCCATTTTATTGACATGTCTCACTGCAAACCCTGAAATAATTTTGAAATAGATTGAAAAAAAAAATAAATAATCGTACGAAGAATTGTTTCTAGTAATATCAGTTCTTGATAATGAATGCAAAATAGTAAAGAATAAATTATTCTAGTTTGTAATTGCAGTAAATCAACATGCAATTTATGAAACATGCGAGCTATTTTTTATCTTTGGGGTGTCTTGATGACGACGAACTGAAAAAGTTTCAATTTTCCTAGCTATAAAAATGTCTTTGAGCTATTTTAATGGCTGAAACTCAGGCGCGTAGAACATTCAATTTTTAAAAACTTTTGAATTCTAATGAATATGTTAGATGGCCATTTTTCACCGCTTGTAGAACTCAAAATGCAACATTATCAAGTGTCATAAATACCTAGAAGACAGAGCTTCTAAACTACTTTATAATGATTGACGTTAAAAGTTTATTATTTTCTAAGCTCAGTTAAACGCTTGTAAAAAATATTTCAGTTTGCGATCAAACTTTGTTTTACAAATAATAGAGTCGTTTACGCTACTCGGACTCGAGACATCTTGATTAGATATGTAGGGAACGGTAAGGCCTGTAATGGAACATGTATATGAATAAAAGGTGGAAAAGTGTTGCGGCCGTGGGGTGAAATTTAAAAAAGCAGTAGCGAGAGGGGAAGAAGAGGAGGGGTCCACAAATCAGGCCTGCACATGAATAAACTAGAAGCACCTGGACTAGGAGCAACAGGCACCTGTAGCACCTCTCTTTACAGCCCACTCGGCTCTATTCACAACCAATATCAAACCTATTTACGCCTCAAACACCCAACGTATAACCATTAAATAAGAGATGGCTCCATTTCATAAGGCCTCATATGGTTTAGCTTCCTTCTATCGGCTACAAATCTCTTCTTAAAAGGCCCAAAAGAACTTGGTTTCGATGGTACAAACGACTAGTGCGTGCTGAGTAACAGATCTAAGTGAGAGAAGTCTTTCCTGGGTGAATCTTCTCCTCAGCAGCTTTAATACAAGTCAATGGTGAGCTTGAAATATTTTATGAATTACTAGCTAAGGTACCCGGCTTCACCCGGGAAATCATTTGAGGCTGAATGATGATTGTTTTTTTTTTTGGGGGGGGCTTTAGTTTCTACAATATTTTTAAATTTTCCCGTCTCAATGCTTAGGATTTACACGCAAGTCCGGCGTGCTGGGAGGTACTAAGTTGATTAAATCCATCGTAGAACTAAGTTCAATAAATTCATACAAGAATACGAATTGTACTATAACAAAACGTCTATTCAAATTACTTGCTTTATAAATTACGATAAAGATGTATATAACAAAAGTTACTCCAAATATCAAATTAAACATCTTTTGTTATGTGCACGTTCACCAAAAAACAATAGGAAACAAAATATGACAATTTTTCATTTCATGCCTGCATAACAACCCCCATTCCTGTTCATTCCTAAAAATGTTAATATAGCTTATAGTCGTTAATATTAACCAAAATACGGAGTTTCGTTGATTTCGATTTAGTCTTAACATAGTATCCTATAACATTGTTTACCCATTCTATAGTTTTTCATGTATAACTCATTTATACTTCGTTATACGGCAAAACTGCATATAACAAATGTTACTTTAAATAGCAAAACAAACAACTTTTGTATATCCAGTTTGCCGAAAAATAAATAGATTACTAAATATCGCGATTTTATATCTCACACCTTATAACCCCCACTCCTGTTCGCACCTCGAAATTTTAATATAGCTTATAATCAAGGAGGTATGAATAACAAATCACATACGGAGTTTCGTTTAGTTCTTTTGAGTTTTTTGTGTCATATAAAATTGTTGACTCCCACTATAGTTTTTAGCGTACATTAACTACTCATCTATACTTCGGAATACGACAAAAGTTACTTTTAATAACAAAATAAACAACTTTTGTTATGTGCATATTTGCCGAAAAACCAATAGGAAAAGAAATATCACTGTTTTTAATTTCAGGCCTTTTTTATAACCCCCAATCCTGTTCATAACAGAGAATATTAATATAGCCTAAAACCTAAGTTGGTTTAGAAGTAATATACATACCAAGTTTCATAAAATTCGGTTAAGCCGTTCATGATTCTATAAAAGACATATAGACAAACATTCATTTTTATTTATATAGAAAGGCTTAATGCAACGTACACAAATAGTATGACACATATCTCTAAAGATAAAGTATACATATGTTTTAAATTTCGACGGAATAGTGCACTACGGATATTTTTAAATGCCAAACGAGTTTTCCATATTAGTTTATACTTTGCAACAGGAAAAAGTCCGTCACGCAGGGGCTGCGTAAACTAAGCAGATTTCCCACGTGAAGTTTTACAATAGAGACATTTCAGAATAGAGAACCAAACAGTTACAGGAACGGCACAAACTAGCTCTTGACGGAAACTCACGACTAGACCCGAAGTTAGCCGATCGCATCTCTGAAGCTGAAAACATAAAAATGCAAATATCTCGGTTAATATTCAAGATACAGAATACATGTATATAACACTATTTATAGTAAATTTAATTTGCAATGAGATTGATTCTATACAATTTTTCGATTTGACTTATAGCAACGGAGATATTTCGAATTTTCAAAAATCCTCCCCTCTAAACCTCCCCTCCCACTGGTCCGATTTCAGCCATTAACAAAATTGATCTTTATTTTTACATAATTCTTTGTACTCAGAAAACATAAATAGGGTATCTAGAGGTGACACTAATGTCAAAATACTCAACTGCTTAAAGTAAATACCCTAGCTATTAACTTTTTCGATAATGAGTTTATGATTACCTTTTTCTCGAATAGGAACTTTTGTATTGTATCATTTAATAAATATTATCTTAATTTGTTATATTCATTTTGTTGTATAAATTTAAAAATAATTTAGATAAAAGATAAAAAAGAAGTTGTTCTTTATAAAAATAATCTCCATAAAATCAATACAGCGACTGGTATCCAGACCATTCGAACTGTATATTCTTTTACACATACTGTTTTCGACGTTTTACATGCTAATTGAAGCTAATGTTTCTCCAAGTAAAATGATATATCAATTAATATTGTTGGATTGGTTCATTATGGCACGGGAACATTAATAATTTCAAAAATGATAGAATCTTAAAAATTTAATTTTAAGACAGATAATATATACAAAGGTTTCCAGTGAAATCCTCATACAATGACTGCCAGTTAATATGTTCACATTTTTTAATATTGTAAATAATTGGTGGCTACTAAGATACCGAGAATCATTTCCTTTGAAAGTTATAATACAATGTTTTAATATAATGCCTAACTTATCGTACCTCTTGAGAGAGTTAATAGATAATTGAATCTATTTGATTAATATTTCAGGAGTTGATGAAAATTAAATGTTTTAAAAATCAATGTTCCGTATATCTGTGGCTTAAGGTTTTATTTAAAAATGATTTTCTACATCAAGGTGTACAATGAGAGGAGAAAAAAATGTTTGAATTGGATTAAGGTATAGATCCCAGTTGACATTATTAAAGTAATTTGAGGATGATAATATGAAGGTAGTGAAACGATCTGAAAAATGATTTTCGAAAATCATTAGCATAGTTATGAAATCCGTATGATAATCAGAATGTGAATAAACGGGCATTAAAGGGTTGTATGAAAGTGGAAGTAAGGCCTATGAACCAGCTCGTTAAAATTTTAATTTTAAACTGCCAATAGACAGCTGGTACATGCGATAATGGCCTAGCAACACCTGTTCGGCCAATAACTAGTAACCTCGCTTCAAGCAGATGGCGCCCCTGTTCATTCTTTTACCATGCCTTTACTAAAAATTCTAGTGCATAGTTGCGATGCTCCAGATATATTTGGAGGTTATGAATGTTACTGTACTTTAATAGTTTCTATTGGAAATTTAGTTGACAGATATGTAGTAATTTGTAGCCCTGATAACTGTGTTTCTATAAGTATGCCTCGTTTTTAAGTGTCCCACTATCAGAAGTATATCCTATTTTAGAATAACAGCAACGGTGCAGCTCTACTTTATTTTTAAGGATGATGTTTAGTTCTGTAGAGTATGTCACATGGTGTAACATAAAACTGTTTTCATTAATATTACGCGTTCCAGAGTACTTAGAAATAATGGAATTAGTTTCTACCGCTTTACTTTATATCAAGATAAATAAACCTACCCGATTAGCCTAAGTTGCAAAAAGTGGACGTTAATAAATAAATAAACCTTAGACCATAGCGAGAAAAACGATATAATTAAATGAAAATTACTAAATTACTTTAAGATATCTTTAGACGTCATGAAGCACAATAGCGAATAAGTAAGCTAACGAACTCACACAGTCACACACACGCACACAAACAGATGCTTTTAATTAAATTGTTTTCTCATGGATATTACCCTAGTGTCCCTCCCTATGGTTTAGGCCTACTGAAGATCAATTTGCGAATGGCATGGAGACTCGCAGTTAAGGCTGCTTTTACCAGTTGCGGTAGGTAGCAGTATTCAAAAACTGCAGCTGAGCTGTTTCCACATCAAGACAAATTTGTATCCAGAATGGTAAATTTTTAGAATTTAGATGATTGATGAAACATTGAATATACTGTAAGAGAATTTAGTTGTAAGAGGCCAAAGCCTAGAGTCTCTGGGAAAAATTGAAATCGATGGGGGGGGGGGAACCAATTTGTATACTATCTTTCGTTCATAAAATACTTTATATATTGGTTAATCACAAAACTTTTTTATGGCTCCTCACAATTTTATTTCTTATATACACTGAGCGCTTTCGGGGACTAAATCCCCATCCTCAGAGCGTCAGAGCGTAGGGCGATCCTATAGACTTGCTACAAGACAAAACCCTGCCGATGCACTCAAGGATCTGGATCTGCCGATCTGAGGATGGGGATTTAGTCCCCGAAAGCGCTCAGCGTTTATAAGAAATAAAATTGTAAGGAGCCATAAAAAAGTTTTGTGATTAACGATTCATCACCCTCACCACCAGCTAAAAATAAATATGACTTTATATATTGTCCGCTGATTAAAAAAAAAAATATCTTCTTAATGAATACAACTTAGAATATATTTTTAGTAATATTAAAAACGATTTTATTTATTTTTCAAGAGGCTCCTTCCTAGAGAAATTAATTAGTTTTCCATAGTCTCTGTATCTCATTTTTCATTCACTTTTGGGATTGCAAAAACCATCATCACTAGTGCTTACTAAACAGTAATTAAAATTGACCATTTTTCATTTTTGATTAAAGCCAATTTCATTAATCAACTTTATTTTCGTGCTAAATACATTTCTGTAGATGTGTTCCTTAACAAATAAATAAATGTTATGAGTGTAAGTCAATTATTGATTGGTAAAAGGCCTAATGTTTCAATAGGTTGTAAAGAGTTGCAGAGCTGAGAGTTAGTGTGGTAACCGAGTGAGTCCCGTGGCTCCCGTTATATAAATATCGAGGGTGGTAAATGACATTTGGCACCCCTTGGGAAATCTCCAATGCCTCTCCTTCTTTTTCTCACTTCTTACTCCCTCTCTCTCTCTCTCTCTCTCTCTCTCTCTCTCTCTCACTCTCACTCTCTCTCTCCTCTCTCTCTCTCTCACTCTCACTCTCACTCACTCACTCACTCACTCTCTCTCTCTCTCTCTCACTCTCACTCTCACTCTCACTCACTCACTCACTCACTCTCTCTCTCTCTCTCTCTCTTTCTCTTATTCCCGCACTTTTCCCTTTTACTACTACAAAGTTATTAAATAGCAGAAGTATAATGGAATTACTACTTCAGAATGTGAAATACTCGCATACGAAACTCATATGATAATTTCCTTGCGTACGTTAGGTACCTACGTCTGCTTATTTGCACATATGTACATGCCCATGTTGCCAGGGTACTAAGAGAATTAAAATTGAACATGATCGCCATCTAATAATCATAGTAAACAATTATATCATAGTAAAGAAAATGGAACGAAGAGTGATGCAGACAAAACATATGGCTCTTATTTTCATAGGTCCTAAGTTCCCGTCTTCATATTATTATTGAAATGAAAGTCATTGTCCCATCAGGCTATGGTGTCCTGATACTCGGCTTTGGTGGGAAGTCAAGCGGTCAGCTTCCCACCGCTTGATGAAGTCTTGAATTATTGTATTGGAAAAAAGACCAAAGATGCTTTATATAAGATGCTTGTCATTAGCTTCACGATGATGAGTGAACCGGAGCGAATAAATTAAATTTACTTTGAAATCCCAGCTGTGTACCCGGTATTTTTAGTACGGCATTCGAGTGCCAAAGCCACTGGACCACCAGAAGTACATTATTTTTGTTTTGCATAATATAATAGTGCAAAATAATTGTGTCACACTATTATAATAGTTACATCCCTACATTATTAGTTATTAGTGGAGTAAAAATATTTGTGGGCAACACCTGTAAATTACAAAAAATGAGGTACTTCATTGACAATGTTAACCCAATACAAACTTATGAAGAAATCAATTATGATTTGTTCATATTATAGTTCTAGAATATTTTCCGTGGGGCCCACTTTGAACTCATTGGAAGTCAAAAATTGGAAGCTACCTAAATTTGATAAGCAAATGAATATCAACAGTGAATCCAAATTCCTACATTGTCTAAGAAATCACTTTCAATCGGATTATAGTAAATTTAACTTACATATATTTTTTTTTAATTAAAAAAAATATAATTGAGAATTTATTTGCTCTATAAATAAATTGATTTCCTTCTAATAATATTTTTCCCCAAGAACTAATTATAAAAATCTTAATTTATTTTTCATAAATTATAAAATATTAAAAAGGAATAACTGAGAAATAATTAATATTATTAATTATGAACTAATTGTTATTTTTTTCCCTTAAGTAAGAAGTGCTTTATAAATAAAATATTTTCAAAACACAGTTAATGATATCAGTCAACATAGAAATCAGTTTTTATTTACATTTGTGTACATTTCACAGTTAAATAAGCGCCCAAGGCTAGGCTTTTTTTAGTGCAGTGTTCTTGAGTAATCATAAAAAAAAGAAAGGCTTTAAATTAATTACCTTTAAAATTTGAAGATTGCATTAGAACGAATTGGCTCAACCGTCTTACAAAAGGAATAACTTACCTGAAAAAAAAGAATTATTTGCATTAGCAAACAAGAAACGAAAACTAAGAAATATAGGACATATTTTCTGATGTAATCAACTATTGGGTGGAGCAGAGGAAACGCATGTTTTTTCAATATTTTCCTCCATTTATTCCACTACGAATGGCATTATTCCTCAGCTTCACCCTGTACGACATCACTCTTACCATGAACCATATTCATTTTTAATTGAAATCTGTATTCTGAATCGTAAACGATAATTTGATTCATGAATAAATCAAATGTTAAAATGATTAGTTGAAAAAAAAGTATATATTCTTTAAATTTAATATTGTTTTTTTAATCATAGAAATTTCAAATGGAGAAATTAAAAGCAGCCAAATGTTTCTCATTCAGTATTTGTAATTTGAAGATTTAATTTCGACTAACATAACAACCCCCGGGCTACCCAACAATCCCTTCTCAGTTAGAACAACTTTGGTAATATTCAAATGAAACGAAAATTATACTTTGGCACTATTGTTCCACAAAGGGTATGTAAATATTTAAATAACAACTTTAATGTTCAGGGGGAAGAAATGAAGAGTTCAGAAGATGGTGCACATTTAAATAATTAATTAACAATATTATTTAGTACCAGTTGTTTTGCTTGTCGTTGACGGGTTAAATCATCTCATAACACGTACCGTCATTTTCATCACATAACACACAGTTATGTTCAGATCCATTCACTCCTTATACCCGTCCGTGAAGGAAAAAGTGGTAATTAATGAGAAATGTTAATGAATATATGTGAATAATTCCTGCTACCCACAATGAAATAATGTTTTCAGATCGAAATATAAAGATCGAATTAAAAGAAAACCGTAATAATCTATTCATTTCATCTATTCATTATGAAAGACTTTCTTCCTTTACAGCCATACAGCTATGTGAAACAACGTAGGGAGAATATTGGCAAATTTGAGTTCAATCAAGGGATCAAATAAACATTATTTTCTATCGAAATATAAAGATGATTCAGTCACGTTATCATCAGTCGAAAAATGAGATAAAAGTGTATTAGGAATACTCCCGTATTACCAAAGAAGTTTTAAATGGGGGCTAGAACCCTTAAACAAACAGGCTGTATTAGTCGGCGTTGAAATAAACATAGTCGGCCCATGAAATGTAATGATCAGATTAACGTAAACGCTGACTAATCCCTTCATTTCTGACAAATAGCGATAATACCCTTTCTGCACAGATTCTCTTGATATACACGTAAAATGGCGAATGGACTAACGTCAATAAATATATATTGAAAATAGCTGTAAAATAAGTATACATATTGACCATATAACGAACGATTCCATTAGCTTAATATAAATACAAAATATGAGTTCACATTTCGCTATGGCAATGTATTGTAATATCATGAGTTGGCTGCAGGAAGTTAAAATTAACAATTAAAATTTCATACTGTAAAGCAACTGTTAGTATTGAAACAAATATTCTATTGTAATAAACGGATTTAATTATTTTCACTTTTCCTACTAGACCAATATTAACGATGTTCCAGACAAACATAAGTATTAAATTTCTGGCAACCCTCTCCCCCCCCCCAATTTCGATAGAAGTAAAAACTAAAATTTACATACTGACAACAGTCATCCCATTTAAACGTGTATACAAAAGATATCTCAATTCTATTGAAACATTCTCATAGAACGAAGGTAAACTTCTATTAAGCGATAGGAATTCGGAAATTTTAAAACCACAAATTTAAACAACTATTTAAGGGTTTTAACTACATTCTAAACACAATTGGTTATTTACATTTTTTCTGATAAAGCCAATACTAATAAAGAAATTGATGAAAATAAGTTTTGATTTTGATGTAAACCCATGTTTGCGGTAAAAAAATAGCCTGACAATATTCATATCCAAAAGAATTTAAAATTTTACTGCGGCACTCTCATGGGAGAAAGCAATTTTTTATGCCCGGATGTTGGAAGTCAAACAGTGTTTTAAGGCTGAAAACTGTGTTCTGTACCAAAGCTTTTTCTATTAAATCTATATTAACGAATATATATATGAATACGTGGCTGGATGTCAAGGTAAACTCCAATTCCAGAGAATGGTAGTAAAGTAAGAAAATGCGCATATTAACAATATTCATTCCATTAATTCATATACAAATAGAATATTAATTATAAAACGTTTTAAAACCAGAATTGTTATTCTAAAATTGTTCTTTACATTTTATCCATGAAACCAATATTAATGAAGGTATTGATGAATATGTGATTTCACTGCGATGTAATCCACCCCTCCTCTTAGATACAAATTATAATTTCAATATTTGTACCTATTTTGTTTTGATAGTTGAGCCGTAAAAATAAAAACCTATGTAAATTCTTCTAGCAGTTTTGGAGTGATTTAGTAACAGACGGTAGCACAAACCGACATTGAGTACCCATTTCGAAGTGTGGCTACAATGTAGGAGGCACCTAGCCGCGAGGCCTTAATCCAACCTACACCAATCCAACGCTTCATGGTGACTGAGGATTCGCTACGATGGTCAGAAGCGATCCTATGGAAGGGACAGTCTCCTACTACCCAGCTCCCACATGAAGAACACATGTACCAGTTTACCTGGCCTGTATGTCCCCGTGCTTTGAACACACGACCACTACGTCTATGACCGGCAGTGAAGGCAAGCCTCCACTCCGGACACCACCCAGCCCGTAGTTCACATTGAGTAAGCCGCTAGAACTTACCCCATTAAGACAGGAGTGATGCCCTGCCCGGAACAGCAAAGCCGACTAAGGACCTACTGTTCCTACGGTTCCCCTACCCAGCAGCTACACAGCAGGCGCTTACTGCTGCCACTGGGGAGGGCCGGCCCCGTGCCGGAGGGTAGCACAAACCGACAGTGAGAGAAGATTTTCATTCTTGAAGCTATGGTTCTGAGAATGGTCTGAAACTAAAAAAAAACGGGTCTTTTTCGTTTAACGCCCGCCAGTGATTATTGTGTAGCCTGTTACCACACATCTTAGTATTATCTTTGGCTCGACCTGATCTATTTAAACTCAACCTGCAAAGTTAATTGAAAAATGGCGTTGTTTACTCTATACAATAAACTCAGCTCCAACGATGAATGTATTAAATTCCTTCAAGAAAATGGACTACTCCTTCAAGAAAGGAAATGTTGTGAAGGGCATGATATGGTCCTGGTTAAGAAAAGTGATACCTTCCGTTGGAGGTGTTATAAGAGAACCTGCCGTAAGGACATTGGTCTCAGAGAAGGTACGTGGTTTGTGAATTCCAAAATATCCTTCAGAACTATAATAGTATTTAATTATGGATGGGCCAAGGGTTACACAATGACAGCATTTTGTCAAGAGGAGCCAGCCATGGCTCCAGAAACCGTGACTGATTGGAAGAATTACTTACGCTAAGTGTGTGCGGATTCACTTCTGAAAAACCCAATTAAAATAGGTGGTCCCGGTTGTACTGTGGAAATAGATGAGTCCTGCTTTACAAGGAGAAAATTCAATGTAGGAAGATTATATCCGCCACAGTGGGTCTTCGGCGGTATTTGTCGTGAAACAAGCGAATGTTTCATTTATGATGTGCCAGACAGGACTGCAGGTACACTCTTAAGCTGCATAAAGGACTCCATCCTTCCAGGCACGACGATAATGTCCGATTTGTGGCGTGCGTATAGCGGAATAGAGGCAATCCCGGAATATAACTACACCCACTTCACAGTAAACCACTCGGAAAACTTTGTTGATCCAGTCACCGGAGCTCATACACAAAAAATAGAGTCACTCTGGGCTAACGCGAAAAGACGCAATAAAAAAGAATGTGGAACAAGGAGGAACTACGTAGATTCCTACCTATGTGAATTCATGTGGCGCAGACGTAATAAGGACAAAGACTTATTCCAGACAATGTTAAAGGTCATCACATCTTTCTGGAAGCTGTAATTATAAATTCCTTAATCCTCTAAATATATTTTAAATTTATTTTCTATATAACAGTTCATAAATAAAACCTTTTATAATTTGATTTCTTAATCATATGTTATTTTCTTAGTAATAAGTTATTGAAGGTAGTCACTGGCGGGCGTTAAACGAAAAAGACCCAAAAAAACTTATCTCTGCCGCATTTAAATAGATATCCTACAAAACCTGCAGTTTTATTTATATAGATGTTAGTATTTTATTATTTTACCTAATTTTACCCCTTAAAACATTGAATTAATGTCCATCAATCAAGTGCCCATTTCTAGACTTTGATTTAAATTAGACTTTCAAAATCGGGAAATTAGCTACCTTTTATTAATACATATTTTTTAATTAACTATGAAGGAAAATGTGTAACCACAACCATAAACAATAAATAATATAAATTACTATCAAATTGTCCTATATTACGTAATAAATAATAATTAGTACCTTTACTCTAAGTATTACATAAAAAAACAATGTGTTCCTTATTTACAATTTGTTTAATTAATAGAAAGAAAAAAGTAAAAGATAACAACTTTAAAGAATACATAAGTCCCATCAATGAGTTTAAGTATTTCAATTACACTAATTAGCTTGAGAGTTATAATTACATTACTTTCCTTAATAAAATTAAAATATCTAAGATTTTAGTGATTGAATGTCCTTTTTTGTCGCACACTGTTCTTAAGATGTCTTTAACTGAAAAACGAGACAAAGCAAAAATGCTTTTTTCAACATTAAACTTTACAATAAGAACCCCTAAAGTCCAAATGACAAACGAAAAAAGTCCAGAGAATTTCATAAAAGAATATGAAAAATTTTTAATCTCGAAAGAGCCGCCTCAACTGAAAGTGTAGCCTTAAATTAAGTTTAATAAGATAATAGGCTTATAAATGAAGAGTAGTACTTTTTTTTTTTATTCTTGAGAGTTGATTTGCTATGAAAGCCGGCAAGGCTATAGTTTAAAAGTCCAACTTTTTCTTATAATAGATAAAAGTATAACATTCATAATTTACCTGTCGAGAAAAAAAAACATTACCAAAACTTACAACAACGATTGCTCCTTTCATTTTATTACTTTACTTTATTTTATTCCACTTGCTATTATAATTATTGCGTAGCTTCAACTGACATAATAGTAAGCTAATAAGTGAAAATTATTAGACTTATGGTACATTTCGCTAATATAATAAAATTCAGAATTCTATATACTATTTTAAATCTAAAAGGGAATATTATTCGTTAACATCTTGGATGTTAAGTATCTCTATTCATTAATGTTGTTTAATTTAAGAGCATCTAAGATTTTTATTAATGTAGGGAAGTGTGCTCTAAGTAAAGTAAATGTGGTTTGAAAATATTGAATACTTAATTTATAAATCTACTTTCTTATACCACGAATATGTAAAAAAGTTTGTATTGTCTTTGTGTTGCAAGTACATTTGTCAATGTTTTGAATTTTAAATGTTGTTAAATAGTGTCCTGTCTGTCCCCATTCCT
This sequence comes from Riptortus pedestris, assembly GCA_019009955.1. Taxonomy (NCBI): domain Eukaryota; kingdom Metazoa; phylum Arthropoda; class Insecta; order Hemiptera; family Alydidae; genus Riptortus; species Riptortus pedestris. Next base: position 115,074,401 of record CM032228.1, read on the forward strand.
TAAGAAACTGTACATTTGTGATGGTGACTTTTAATTATGGTGTAGTTGTTGTGAGTTATTTGTTATGTATTGGTGTAAGCTGTAAGATTTGTTACAAATTGTCCATTCTCTGTTCCATTTATGTATTGTGTCGGTATGTAAGTATTTCTTAATGTATGAGAGTGGTACGAGAGGGAATTCTGGGATTAATGTTGTATCTTGAGCTGCTTCCTTTGCTAACGTTTCAGCTTGTTCGTTTCCAACATTTCCTGAATGGGCTTTATTCCAGCCTATGTGTATGAGTATGTTTCAATGTATAATTTCCAAAGTATTATGTCAAATGTTTTCTGTGAGCGGGTCGTGTATAGTAGAATTACATATTGAGTAAATGAGAGTCGTGTTGTCTGAGTATGATCGTATTTTTGTATAGGTTATATGATTATTTTATAACATATTCAGTAGCTTTTAAAACATCATATTTCCCATCTTGATTTTATATATATATATATATATATATATATATATATATATATATTCTCAGATATGATATTGACCATTAACGGACCCCCCCCCCTTAAACAGAAAGGAACGGGCCGATAGACTAACCGCCAACACTTGACTTCATTGCGGGGTGGTATTCATACTTTCGTTTTGTGTGACCATGTATTTTCTCCACTTAGTTACATATGATTATTGTTTATTATTATTTACGTCCACTTTATGCTACTATGGCTAATCGGGACGGGTTATCTACAGGTTACCACCCTTTTCTAGCCAGGGTGGGCCCAAGGAGTTTATTTAATGAGTCCGTCACTAAATAAATTTCTACTGCCCAGGCGGTGAATCGAATCCGCCACTCTAGGTCTACCACGTGAGATTAAGACCAACGCCTTAACTCGCACGGCCAACCTGAGCCCCCATTGTTATCTATGAGAAGTCGTTTCAGTACAAGTTCCATGAATATTACGAGAATGATTATATTTAAATAAATTTCAATATAACTAAAAAATAATAATATTAAATTGTGAAATAAGCAACATTATTCCATAAAAATTAACAAATGAAAATATAATATTAAAATTATGAAATAATCCTAATTAAAAATTAATAAATAAACATACTTGTTGGAGACAAGATAATATTTACATTTTATAGACTGGCTTTATATATATATATATATATATATATATATATATATACACACACACACACACACATACATATGTGTGTGTGTGTGTGTGTGTATGTGTGTGTTTATGAAACCCTAATGTTTGTCTAATTTTCTATTTAAATTCTCCGGGATTCAATTATTTTTTATGTTTAAGAGCAATAACATCAAATTGAAATTTGACCTTCCTGTCTACCCGTTTGTTAACCACTCAAAATCTGATACAAAGACTTCTTTGAACTTCGAAATTAGTGAGTTAACTGTCTCAAGTTATACCGCATGCTATATGAGAATTCGAATTTTAAACTAGAAGGGGTTACTTTGACGTGAAATCACTTATTATCTTCGTTAATATTGGTTTTATAGAGAAAATAGAAAGAACGAAATGTGTTTACAATAATAAATTCAGTCCTAAAACTTTATTAATGTTGAAGTTTGGCTTATGGACTTCCCGGGGCAAAATATTTAATTCGTCTTCCATAAAAATGCCTGAATTTAGTTAAGAATTGGTAAATGGACTAAGGAAGTACATTTTGGTAGCTTGCGTTATTATTAACTTTCCGCATTTGGAATGGGGGGGGGCTTACTTGGAAGTCAAAACTTATATTTGCCCATATCTATCTTAATATTGGTAGGGATGGAAACTTCATATCCTCCTTAAAATATATATTTCAATCCTAATACGTCACTTAAATTTTGAATTTCAAAATTTTGGATTCCGACTTACACATAATAGAATTTCTTAGTTCTATGAAGATTCCAGGATCTTTTAAATCGGGGCGTGGGTTTTTTTAAATATAAACATCAGGATTAATAATATAATTAAAATTAAATTATTTATTAACGTCCATATTTTGCAGCTTAGGCTAATCGGGACGGGTTATCTACAGGTTACCACCGTTTTCTAGCCATGGTGGGTCTCAGGATTTAATTTAGTGAATTCCGTCACTCAATAAATTCCTATTGTCCAGGGCGGGAATCGAACTCGCCACTCTAGGTTTACCATGTGAGATTAAAGTCAACGCTTTAACTCGCATGGCTAACCTGAGCCCCAATAATAATATAGTCAATGGGTGTTATTTTATAGTTTACCACTACTGAGCGGAGTAGAGGCTTACTTGGACGTCAATTACATGACTTAGGTTCGTCAGTATCTATGTTATTATTGGTTTCAACGGAAAAAAAATGTAAAGAAAAAACTAGTTACAAAAGATATTTTCCAGTTCTAATGGATACCTTAATTTATGTATTTTAAAATACTTTAAATTTAATTAAATTAGTGTTCCATGAGAATTCCTCAAGTAGATTATGAAATTATATATATTAATATTTATTTAGGGAAAGAGTTTTGTCACCATCCCTTACATTATGCCTTTCAACTATAAGTAAGAAAGATAGTTTACTTGGAATAACCTTAATCACCCGTTTACTTAAAACCAGTTTTATATCAATCCGCAACTCCAACTAACTCCAGCTAATTACTTCTGACTTTACCTTATACCCAGTATGATTTAGAATTTCACCATATTATTTCATTGAAGGAAAGGCCAATGCAACCTTTGTTTTTTTGGCCGAAAACTGGCTTTTTTGATATCTACGAACGATAAGTTCGTCAATATTTGTCCAATAGACATTCCATACTTCACTCATAAAATAATATCACTGTAATTTCATGAAAATAATGGTGTTACTCTGATCAGAGTTAACCAAATCTTTATCTTTCGACGGGACCCAATTATTAATAAAACTTGTAAAATTACCACTTTTTACTTTATTGGTATTACAACTGAATGACAGCTATTGGACATGGTATAGGTCATTTTGTTAAGTGGTGAAAATAATGGGATGAATATTCCACAAGTTATATTTACATGGGAAACCATACATGGCTAATATACTTATGCAAGCCTGTTAACGTTCTATTTTGTTCTCAAAATCTCAATATTTATATTGCAGCAATTGCGAAAACGAATTATCTTCAAGGATACATGCTGTTGTCTTTAGAAAAGAATTTTCTTTTACGTTGTTGCAGGGTAAATGACTTGAAATTGGAGCATGTTTATATAATACCTTTTATTTATTTAGATTACTATAATACTGACTGGCCAAATGCAACTGAGTGAAAAAACGTTTTCGGGCACAGCTGAATCTAAGCTTAGTTTTCATGGACGTATTCGTTTCTTTGAAACTATTACTCTCTATATTAACATTGTGATTGTAAACCTACGCCCAGAGACCTCTATATCCATTACAATCAGAAAATACATCCTGACTCTGTGCTCAATGTTGTTTTTATTGCATTTCAATTTTCGTATTTCCTTCAATATAAGTATATATGAGTAACCGCCAATCAGAATAATCATACCGAAGGACATTCTGTATTGTCGATTCAATATTATAACTAAATTCTATCTTAATAAAGTACTTCTTGAAATCTAAGCCAAATATAACAATTTTCCCAAGTGACTTCACAGCAGAGCTAAGATGATAGGGCGAAACGGAAGAAAGTGCCCTCGTTTGTCTGCTGGTGACTACATTTGATCTGAGAGTCGCAATCAAACAGGCCTCCTCCTTCCTACAAATTAATTAAATGTCGGAATCTGAGGTGCAAATCACTTCCAGGGCAATGCTTCACTGCTTTCAACCTAGTTTTGCCCTTCTGTCTCGCCTCAATTTTAGTAGCCAAAATGTTTCTTACCCATAACATTTCTTCAATAAAAATCGATTTCCCCCACAAGCTTTGAATATTAAAATTTTTAAAACTTATATTGACCTTTCATTTCATTTCTGAAACATTTAATAATAATATAAATATACTAATTAGTTGTATGTCTACGTTAATCAAACATTCAACGATACGCATATAGAAATTTTCCCAAATCGATTCCTACTTTACGAGTAATTTCAATTAATGGCAGTATAATTTGGAAAAAGAAAGGAAATTGTAGCGTTTAGTGATTAACACCCGGTTTATTATTATCTAAACTAATTCAATTAAACGCAATAAACAGACGCATAAATATGGACACCCACATACATAAACATAATATAGAAATAGGTAAAAGGGGAGAAGAGGTGAATCTATCATGTCATTAATAATACCCCTGAGCACCAAAGGGCTTGATACTGTTAATGAGTAGACATTGAATGTCAGCACCACCACATGAAGACACTGTGTTTCATTTTATTTTGTATGATCCATACAGTCTTGTTATTTGTGCCCTACTGACAGGTAATTAGTGGGATAAGCATTTGTAGCATGGCTTTGAAGTTATGCCTAAACGGTAGAGTGAAACTGCTATCATCTGCAGAGATGTAGAAGTTATAAAGAACGGGCGTTTGCATGTTCCTTAGAAAGATGCTGATAAACGTCTAACAAGGTGTTTCATATTCAGACAGTAAAGGCTGATGACCTAAGGGAAGGACCCATGAATGCTTGGACGCCAGGCATGACAAGTCAAACAAGAGTTAGTCGAGGAAAATACTCAAACTTTAGTGCTCTAAAAGTGACTTCGTAGTAAAATGGCAAAAAACAATCCAAAGACTGCGTCAAAAAAGTTCCTTCGTTCACAACGGTTATTAAACTCATGTTAATGCTTTCTATAAACTTGTCTTTATTTTCTTTAGTTTTAAGCTATATCTTTTGTGTTACTCGTTGTTAGTTTAGTGCAGATAAATAAAAAGCAAAACAAATGAATATGAAATATCAAATTATATATACCAATGTTAGTTATAGTAATCCCTTTTCCATTAAATTAGCCTGATACCCTTGTCAGTATCTCATACACGTCAACTTTACACTTAACTTCCACGTATTACAATTGACTGTACTTAAATCTGCCAAACTGCTACCATCTGGGTGCAAAGGACTTCCTCTTCTTTCTTCTCCGTGGGGTAGTGTTCCTATGGTCCGCCTGTAAACCCACAGACTAGCTCAAGAAAAGAGCAGAATCTCTGTTCCTTCTTCCCACAGTCAGAACAAGAATAGTTCACCTTTCCCCTTTATTCTTCTCCTCTCTCTTTATATTGACCTCTTTTTTGTTTCTCTGTCCCATAGGTTATATTTATAAAAAAAAAAAAACCAAAAAAAAAAAAACCCTCTTCCCATATTCCTTCTGATTTACTTACGCCTTGTCTTCAAGTTCATGAATAGATAATTGCTACGTCTGTTGGTGTAAAGTATATTATACGTACACATGTGTGGTTTTGTAAGTGTAAGAGAGTGAGGGAGGGAGAGGGGAGAGAGGGAGAGAGAGAGGGAGAGAGAGAGAGAGAGAGAGGAGAGAGGGAGAAGTAGTGAGAAAAGAGGCTATTGAAACTGCAGTAAGTTAGGAGGGAGTAGGTTGTGAAGAGTAGGGGAGATGCTGACCCCTCGGGGGACTGTAAGTTCAGACTTACACTACCTTCAGACTTTTACCAACTTGATCCCCTAACTCAGTCTCACACATAGTTTCCTTTCTTCTTCACTCGTCCGCTCTTCCTGAATTACACACTAGCTTCTCTCAAACCTCCCATGACTTTTCTTCAAACAGAATGTTACTTTCAACTTTTTTAATTCATAAGAATGCTTCTGGGAGCTCTTTCACCCATCTGAGAGATACTGTGGAAAGAAAACGTAAGAAGCCTTCTCGACCTCAGCTCGTTCTCGTTAATGTTTTGAATTAGGAATGAGAATAAATGGAATGGGATATGAAATACACTAATGCAGATTCCGAAAGACCACACACACCCAAGGGATGGTCTGACTGTTGAAAAATGAGACAATTTATCAAAAGCTTAAAAATGTTGGATGAGCTACAGTCCCCCGAGAAGTGTAATAAAAGTCCGTCAAGCAGAGGCTGCGTAAACTAAGCAGATTTCCCACGTGAAGTTAAACAATAGAGATATCTCCATACGAGAGCCAAACAGTTACGGCAAAGGGCCGAACTAGCTTTTGGCGGGAAACTCAGTCGTCCGTTAAGGCCCAAACTTAATAAAAATGCAAATATCTCGGTTAATATTCAAGATAGAGAAGAAATGTATGGAACAATATTTATAGTAAATTTAATTTACAATAAGATTAGTTCAAATTTTCGAAAATCTCCCCTCTAACCCCCCCCCCTCCCACTTGTCCGATTTCAGCCATTAACGAACTTGATCTGTCTTTTTGCATAAAACGTTTAAATATCGAGTTTGGTAACGATCAAACAAAAATTGCGACCGCTAGAGCGTTAACAGACAAATATATATATATATATATATATATATATATATATAATTTTGAACGGATCTCATTTTCGTCATCTCCTGGGTAGGATCGATGGACATTTGAAGAAAATTTTCGAAAATTGTGTCATGAGTACGACGTCAATAGCTGATTTCCCTTAATGGAAATCTGCTAAAACACATACTTGTGTGATATTGAGTAAAATGTGCACATGGAAACTGTTCATTGTATGCAAGAATCCCGAAACCTATTACTTGTGCTAAGATACGCGTATGTTTTCCTTCAAAATTTGAAGTTTACGTTTTTATATTTTTGGAGAAGTAGGACTTTATTCTTCCGGGTGGGTCTTTGCTAATTTCATCATTTAGACAACGAGCAAAACTTAAATTAATGAAAGCGAACTAAACGGAGATTACATAATTTGGACAAATCTTTGACTATAAGTGCCTATTGTTAGTACACATTGGCTTAAATATTGTACCTAACTTCAACAAGGAACGTTTAAACAGTCATAAATACACTAATTTTATTTAATTATATTCTGTTAAATAATATCTGCAATATATTTTATTAAGAAGTTAAAAGTTAATTTTTAAGTGGATTGCAGAAGGAGCTCATTGAATACCAATAACTTGTATTCATTAATAAAGGATTAAGTGTGCAATAATGGTCTACTAAAGAATAAATATAAATTCGAAATTATTCAGGTAGCATTTATTGAAAACATAATTAATTTATTTAGATTCATGAAATTCACGAACGATCGAAAGCCGTTTAAGTTCTAAGGTATTTGATTCCGCAACTCTGAAAATATTGTTAAAAGTAAAGGCACTTTTGTCATTTCAGACACAGAATTTAAACTTTCTCGGAGCACTGAAAACGTAATATCCCGGAAGTGTATTAAAATGGTCTGTTGTAGCTCTCATAAAAGTTGAGACAAAAGGGACAAGAGGGAGCATATTAGGGGATCTGACCCTTAATGAAGGTTGGGGTAGAATAAAGGTAAGATTAGCTGAATTCAATTGCTCACCTTCACTCCTGGATCAGCCATGTCTCCTCGAGTATCCTCCATCATCGTGCAATCAACTCCCTCTAGCGGAAATCCTAATACATCCCACTAACAATTCCCCTCAGCTGTTGAAACTTAGCCAAGTAAAAGTTATACCTAATTACTTAAAGCAGTCTTATCTATTTCTGCTTTAATCTTTTGCTGTAGGACATCCAGTACCTGAGTAACATATAACTGTAAAATTACATAATCTATATGTTAATGCAGCCTATTTTTTTTTTCTAAAATTTGTGTGGTTATTTGAAGTTTGTTGAAATGGAAATGAGACCACACTAAATGCGTCCACAAAATTTCCTAATATATCTAACAAAAACTACTCTTTGCTAGACGGTTTGAAATATTAAATGATATATATAAATATAAATGATTCTCATACTGATTTCAGGATAGAATTAGAATAAGCATAGAACTATTGTTTGTTGTTTTTTTTCACACTAGATGACTAAATGACATCCTTGTTTTTTAATTCTCTTGTTATGATGTGGTGAATGAACTATTCAAAGATTTAATGAATATTGATGATTATACGACTAGACTTCCAACTGTCGCTCGCCTCAGGTAGTATTTTACAAAATGTTTCGAGCTGTCAAAGGTATATTGTTCAAATAAACATTAAAAATAATTCAAAGCTCTTGGGCCTTTCCAAGCACCATAAAAATTCCAGTGATTCATGATTAATTTTGGAATTCTTAATTTTGATATCGAAACTATGTAGTAACTTTTTGGATCTAAAAAATATGTCGAAGGCACCATTCTTTATCCATATTTTTGTGGAGTGATAATGATATTAACGAATTTATCTTTCGTTTCGTGCTCCCTGTGTAACATTCTGTGATAGTTACTCTTCAGAGAGACCCATCAGTAGACAGACAATTTTTGAATTGTGAAAAGTAATCCTATCGAGACCGATCCTTGTATAGAAATTAAAATAAGATTACTAGAAAAAAAGCTCTATTTGGTCATTCAAAATTAAACGGATACTTCAGAGGAAAATACACTACAAAGAAAAAACCCATCAATTATCTGATTTATAAAACGTTTAACATGTTAAAAAGAGATATTAAATTCAATTAATAAATTTATTTGCTCACAATGCATTATGGATTACTAAGGGGTAAACCCCTTACGATTTAGGTGAATGAAAAATGTATATTTGATAAATTACTTTGGATAATTGGGTTGAATGCAATTTAAATGTTAAGTGGCTACATAGCTTTGGATTCCCTTTGTAATCTGGTGTATTAGTTAGTGCTTAGAGAGGCCTTTCTCCGCCGGTTCCCGAAGTTTTGTTTGAAGCTCTCTCATGCTAAATTGAACGTATAAAATATGAGAATGAATAATGAATGAGCTTTCGTAAAAGAGGAATTGTGAGACTTCAAATCGCTCTACTCCCTTCAACCGAAATTTTATTAAAAAAGGAAAAACATCTCGTGTATCCACTTAGGCTTAATTATCTAAATCATTTAGTCTTTTAATGATGCCTTAACATTTTGAAATACATTTCATTCGACTTTCTTTTTTTTAACTATGTTTAAGTAAGTCATAGTTTTATGATGAAAAATAGATACTTTTTGTTGGCTTTAAATGTTTATAAATACTTCAATATAATGTGATACACTTTTGACCAAATAACACATAATCTAATATTACAAGCAGACACTGGGTCAGAATTAAAAAAAAACCACCATAGTAGGTTGTGTCATGTTATTAGTATAGACGAAGCCAGAGGTCTAAGAAGGATGTCTCCTGGGCCATGAGCTAACTCTGTTTATAGTATTCAGGTACGCGTACTCCTCAATAGCCGTTAAATTAAAGAAAGTGGAATAACTAGACTGATAATAAAATTAGTAGGGGAATAATGTTGTTTTTATAAATTATGATAACATTGTTATTATATACGAGTGATAATATTGTTCATTTATTTTTGTCAACTATATAATATAAATTGTTAAGTGTGTTGTATGAGGAAAATTACTTTTCTTTTCAAAACAAGACTAGTTAAAAAATGAGAAATATGTACCAACTTTTCTTTAATAACAGTAACTTAAAAGACATAACTCTTTAATATGCTTCAACCGACCAAATTTATGTATTACAATAGATTTGAATATTTTGAAATAATTGAATGAGTTCTACTTTTTATTGGAGGAAATATAGCAAATTACGATAATGTAAAAACAACTAAGTTTTAACCTATTTCTTCTTCTTAGAAAAAAATGTAAGTGCGTTTCGAAAAGTATGAACTCAGCGGTTTTCACAGAGTGTTATATAAGCACAGATAAAGTTATCTGCTCAACCTACTGTCTATTTCTCCCATGATAAGAGCTATGAAGTGAAACTTTACCTGCATATGAGTTTTTAGCCTTATAATAACATAAAGTAAATGAAGATGTAAAGGTTAGCAAAGGATCGAATACAAAAAAGAACAAACAACCCCTTTAATATTCTAGTATAAAAATAATTTATAGAACAACAATTCGACTATTTTGCGAGCAATATAGGATACGTAACATTTTTTGAATATAGGATAACGGTAAGTGGTATTGCGTTGTACGGTATTGCAAGTCCCGACACCACTTTATCCGACTTTAGCAATCAAAAAATTTTATTTTTAGTATTGTTTGAAATGTTTAAGTGCAGAGTTTAGGAGAGATGGAATAAAACTTCCGACCGCTTGAGCGTTAATAGTTTAATAAATTCATACATGCATACTCACAAAAAGTTACTAATGTAAACTTAAGTTATTTAAAATGGCTTAGGCAAACCTATAACGAGAAATTAAACCAAAAACAATAATTAGAGCGCAATCTTACTCGTAAATGGGGTTTTGAAAGTGAACGCCTGACATATTTTAAAAATTAAGCGTTGAGCACATGAGGAAATGCATTTACATTATTCAATATTTTTCAGATGGCTAAGGTACTAACTTTAGCTGATATACCTTACGAGCACACAACAACAGACGTAAACATAATTTAATTTCTAAAATACTCCATCAAATGAGCACCAATCCAACCTAAATAAATGACGAAAATGAAGTCAGTTTAAATTTCTATAGATGACGAACCATGATCTTTATTTAATACTACGTATACGAGTTTGATTGAAACTCACTGTGGATGGCTTTAAGACTTAATCTCGAAAAACTTTTAAGAAATAACCACCGACTTATAGGGGTGCTGCTCGTGGAGTAGAAACAAACCTTTATTTAAAAAAAAAAAAATCAGACACATTAGAAGAAAGACAGAATCCACTTTTGCTACCAGCTGTAAATATTCACGAAGAACCATATTCTCCTCAATGGTATTCGTCTTCCAACGGAATACATCGCTTCTCAGTTCTTCCTGGGAAATTTACATTTTTTATCAACTTTACTTGAGTGCTGAAAACAGCGTAACAAACGGAATAATGCATTGTCTCAAGAAGGGAGAGATGGTTTTAAAAAGGATTTTTGTTTATTTATTAATGCAACCATTTCAGTTTGTGTTTTTTATTTATACTTTGAATAATAATGACATAAATCTGCAGCAATACTATTGCTATTTTCCCCTTCGTTACATTTTTTTTCCAGTAGAAATATATTCAATTGCAATATTTACCAAAGAAATCGTTGAATTTGATGTTGGGCTATAAATACCAGTTGAATAGAGTAACTAGCTCAAATAAGTCAGTATTCCATAAAATATATTATTATGACAACAAGCGTCCAGGGAAACTCATCAAATTGTGGACAACAAAACACCTTGAGCATATCAATAAGTCAATTGCATAGTGTTTTATTACTTGTAGCTGTAAGAGAACAAGATTACCTTTTTTCACAGAATTTAATTAAGGAAGAAAATAAAACTATCATTTTTCTGTTATTTTGATAAGTGCCGTTAGCTGAACCCCACAAAGTGCTGACTTCAGCTGCAGAAACAGTGAGAATAATTGTTAAATTAGTGTTGGAATTGAGGGAGCGAAGAGTGGGGAGGAGGAAAAACGAGAGGCCGTTTTTCTTCAGGAGAAAGGGAGAGAAAAACATGTATTTTAATAAGGCAATTGGTTGAGGTTTTTGCTCTGGCTGTAGTCCAGATTGCAACAGGCAGCCCGGCCACCAGTTGCGCCAGTGTCAGTACTACTAGCCAGATTACAGGCCTGTCTTTCAGTAAATAGTATGCAACAATTAACATTTTTGAAAATATAGTAGGGGAGATTAAACTCCCATGACATCCATATTGAAGAAAATGTTATTGCTCAAAAAATATTAACTGCTTGAATATTTAATTTTGATTTTCATTTTGTTTTCCTTTAAAAAAATTGTTTACCAAGAAAAGACATATTTCAAGCCCAAACATAACTTTAAAAAACAAATACATTCCTTCACTAGACAGTCTCCTCAAATGTATACCTCATTTAAAAAAAAAATAAATAAAAAAAAAAACCTTAACAAGTACAAGAAATCACCTTGTTGAGATTCTTGTGTTGCCAAGTGTGGGGTGATGACAGATCAATGACTCAAATTCACATTCAACCTGCAGTCCAACAACTCTAAAAATTCTGGACCATGGACTAAGATACTCAATTATTGCATTTAAATCTAGCCCTAAAGAGCCCAAAATCTGTGGAGAGGCTTGAGAACCCCCACTGGAGTACAGGAGAACCATGATATGTACAAAAGTTGTTCTACTGTCAAAAGCTTTGGACTTTCCCTGTCCATTGTAAACATTCCCCTTTTTAATAGCTACACCCAAAAATGTTGGAATGTACCTATCTGTACGTGATTGCAAAATACGCCATTACTTACAGAAACTACACGATTTGCATGAGCTAGTGACAACGCGGAGCACAAAATATTTAAAGACTGTTATTCTAAAACCAAAACAAGCCATATTTTTGGTTTATCTTTTAAATTTTTATATTTTCCATGTTTTTTATTGTGTAAGTATTCTTCTCATATTAAGTTTAAATATTTAAAAGAAATTTGAATTCATTATTTTTTCTTATTTTTATAATATACTTAAAGTACAACTACTTATTTTTTCATTGTTAATTTTTTTATTTTGTTCTCTAATTCATTTAATTGGAAATATTTTAAATTTATTTTAACCTCTTTATTATTTATTTGTTGTAAATAATTTAATTATCGATTGTTTGTTTGTAGAATAAAGGCTATTTCATTTCAATTTTAGGTTGTTCATAGAAACATTGTTTCGTTTCAGTTTTGGTTTAGTTTGATTGTAGTGTTATTTTTGTAAGGTATCTTTGATCTTTGAATTTTGATATTCTTTGATGGTTTCTATTTTTTTTATTTTGTTTTTTTTTCTATTTTTATTTTACGTTTATGATAGTTTTTGTTTACGTTGTTTTTTTCTTTCGATCAATATCGCCTTTATTGTGAAGCTCCGTATATATATATATATATATATATATATATATATATATATATATATATATACACACACACACACACCCACACACACACACACACACACATATATATATATATATATATATATATATATATATATATATATATATATTATGTACAATAAAATAACATTATATTGTAAGTGTATTTCATTTTTTTAAAAATGTTGATAGCGTCGGTTATTTACTAGAGTCCTAGGGTATAATTTGAGATTTGATGGGTATGCAAGGAAGAACTCACGAGAAGTACACTTTGGTATTAATAACCAGGATGTATTTAGTTTTAAAAAGTATGTCACGCAGGGGCTACGTTAACTAAGCAGATTTCCCATGTTCTGGAATGACACTCTATTGAGCTCTTTTCCCCGTATATTTTCTATATCTAAGAAACATTCGATCGGGGTTCGGGTTGGCCATGCGAGTTAGGGCGTTGGTCCTAATCTCGCATGGCAGACCTAGAGTGACGGGTTCGAATCCCGCCCTGGGCAGTAGAAATTTATTTAATGACGGACTCATTAAATAAACTACTTAGGTCCACCCTGGCTAGAAAAGGATGGTAACCTGTACATAACCCGACCCGATTAGCCTAGTAGAATAAAGTGGAAGTTAAATAAAAAAAAAAACATTCGATCATTAGAAGTCTTGCTTAATATTTGACCTACAAAGAACTGAGTAGACAATTATAGAGCACTAATAGATAACAGGATTGATTCTATAACATGTTCTGATACAACCTATAAAACCGAGATATTTTGAGTTTTTGAAATTCCCCCTCCCCAAACCCTCCTGGTCCAATTTCAGCTATTAACGACTACGAACTTTAGTGTTTGATTTAATGGTTAAATACCGATTATGATATAGATCAAATAAACATTTTCAAGCCAAAACGGGAAAATCTTAATTGATGATATCAACATTCTACATTTTTGAATGATTCTCAAGCTGAAATGTTGAATGAAGACAATATTTGGTATTTAAGCTCTGAATAAAGCGGGCTATGATATAACAGCTTATTAAACATGACATGTGTAGGGGTGGGGGTGAAAACTAAAATATGCAAACAACTTGGTCAATAATCATGGTAGTGAAGAAACGTATACACCAATATTTATAGCACACTTAAGTTTCATTAAGATCGGTTCTAAATACGTTTTCGCTTTCTCCCATCTAACCCCCTCCCTCTTCCGTCCGGAATGGAAAAATATTTTCTTCAACGTTTTTAAAAATAAAACAAACATGAAACAATCAGGTGAGAAGAATATATAAAAAATAAATGAAACCATGAAAAGGCATACATAAAGAAAAATCAAATTGGAACATAATTATTGAATGACAAAAATTTCATTGGCAAGAATTACTAGAGAAATAAATGTATATAACATCTCCTAATTATTCTTTACCAGAGTATGGTATTTTTTTTCTGTAAATAAATTGTAACCTGCAAATTGTTGTAAATTGTAAACAGTAACTGCACTTGTACTCAATATTAAAGTAAATAAAAACGAGTTTAATAATATTGGTTGTGAAGTGTGCCCAGAGAAATAGAAATATACATATTTACTATAAATTGCTATGCACTACATACTATAAAATCCTAGAGGTTGACCGTAAAAAAGCTAACTATATGAGCAAGTAAACAATAGTAGATCAAACGGAGTACCTACCTAGATGTAGAGTAAATATTATAGTCAAAGTGAAATAAAAGCTGTCATTGAGCCGTTTGTTACAGCTTTATTGTATCCATTTAGACCTGGGAGTTAAGAGTTGACCTTTATCTGATATCTTGTTAACTAATTCAGTCTTTATGTTAGTGATAAGAATAATGTTTCCTGATTCAATCTCAAAATCCGCCAGCTTTATAGAGCCGCTTTATATTCATAAGGGCGATAACATCTAATTCCCTCTCTTATAAAGGAGAAAATTATTTATTTTGTATGTACCTTTTACATTGGCTTTAACTTAGCGTCCTTGAGAATTTTATCAGTTATGTTACAATTACTGAAAACAGAGATACATCTCTTTCATTAATTTTGCAATTAAAAAAATATGAGTCCATGATAAAATTATCTTAGTTACTTTATTTCAATGCTTATTAACCTTTTTATCTCTAATGTTTATTAAACCGTCAACAGAATTATAGGCTCATATAACCTTAATTAATATAAATTATTATGACAATGGCATCGTTTATTACATAGTCGTAGATCAGGTTAATTAACCTGATTTGCATTAAAAGAAATCTGCTATGGAGGACATTAACAGGACCCAAATTTGCAAATATTTTTAGAAATTGCCTACCTAGCAGATGACATAAATAACGTCTATTCAAATCATGTAATTTTGTTGAATTTACAGTACAGCTTTGATAATGTGGTTATTGACGATTAGTTTCAGGATCAGTGATACTTCCCTGGGGACAAAGGCTCGAGAAACGAAGGACAGTGTGCGGTAGTCAAGCTGGTCATTTTCAGTGAACTGTTCGTTGATAAACGCTACTCTTGCGTGAATATATGTGAAGCTCATCCCGAGGGGCTGTCAAACTTATATACTCCTACTTGTTAGTCTCCCGCTGATCTACAAGAGCCATCACAATTGCGCACTCTGCTACCGTTCTCGTGAACTAATGTCTACCTTAGCGGGGATTGTTCCTTCACCTAATTTTACAGAAGGTAGTTGTTCCCGTGACTTAAGCTGCACGGAAAACGGCGCATATATATATATATATATATATATATATATATATATATATATATATATATATATTTGTATATAATGGTAATTTGAGTACATTAGTAAAAATAGTGAAATATTACATTAAAAAACAAAATCAAACGGCTCCTCGTAAATGTGACCAATCCTGGTATAACTATTGGTATTATCTTAATGGACAAAAAAGTAATACTATCATAGCCATATATTTGATATATATAAATATTAGTACACAAATATAATAACCGAGGCTATATTTCGAAATATTATAACTTAAAACTCATAAATGATAAACCCTTATAAATCCAATATCCATTTCAAAGTAAGCTCTTTTTATTGAAAACTTCATTAAATGGATTCCCGTGTTGAATGGACTAAATACATGTTTGTTCTAAAATCGTACTCTTTAAACTGGATATTATTAATACATGGAGGGATTCCCTGGGGCAAGATAAGAAAAAATGTATTTATGCTACCAATTGGATATTATTGGATAAATATCATGGGAATCGATTCAATCGTATATGGATGAACTTTAATAAACAACAGTCTTTAGCAAAAGTTATTAATTCCCTTTGGAAAACCTAGCTATAAAGTGTCCCGTTTCAGGTATGCCGAAATAAAAAAGAGATATAATAAACATGCATGACCTGCAAGTGAATTCTGTAGAGGAAATGTATTTCATTATTAAATATTTACGTTTATTCGCAAATATGTTATATACTTCGTTTATTGGTTTACAAACATATTATGAAGAACTCATTTTTACAGTTATATTTTAACCCTGGAGGCTAATACAAGCATTCCACTGTAAGTACATATTCGTAATATACGTTTTTCTTGGTTGATTTGTAACTGTTTTATTTCATGTAGAACATGTTCACGGTACATGGACAGACAGACCATTATTTAATAAGATTCAAATACAAGACAATGACAGATGTGCTTAAGGCATGCAGACAACACAAATGTCTTTGCATATACTCTATGACTGTTCAACTTTTAATCAAAATAAATCAAATTTCAAGAAAGTCCGTCACGCAGGGGCTTTGTAAAGTAAGCAGATTTCCCACGTAAAGTTTTCCCACAATAGAGAAATCTGCCTAATAATGACAGTAGTAGTAATGGCTCTCTAAACCTATTCACGAGGAACGAATAGTTACGAAAACGGCCACACTACCTCTCGGCGGAAAGTGCCGAACATAGCCGACTCCTGCCGACCACACACAATACAAATGCAAATATCTCGGTTAATATTCAAGATACAGAAAAAATGTATAAAACAATATAGTAAATTTAATTTGCAATAAGATTGATGTTTTACAATTTTTCGATCCGACGCATAATAACGGAGATATTTCGATTTTTCAAAAATCCCACCTCTCAACCCCCCCCCCCCTGGTCCGATTTGAGCCATTAACGAACTTAATCTTTCTTTTTACATAAAGTGATTAAATATGAACTTTGGTAACGATCAAACAAAAATTGCGACCGCTAGAGCGTTAACAGACAAATATATATATATATATATATATATATATATATATATATATATATATATAATTTTGAACGGACCTCATTTTTGTCATCTCCTGGGTAGGATCGATGGACATTTGAGGAAATTTTTCAAAACTCGCGTCATGAGTACAACCTCAATAGCTGATTTCCCTAAAGGGAAATCTGCTAAAAGAGGTAATTGGCCACAACACCTCATATATTATTTTATAAATATATTAAAGAACTCATAAAGTTTATCAAACGTATAGATATGGATTTAGAAAAAATAGATTAGAATATAAACTTGATTGTGGGGAAAGAGAATTATAATTCAGTATATTTGCCTTTCATAGACTCACAAATTAAAGAAGGGAAAAACCATAACTTCGGTCGAGTTTAATAGAATTTAATTTGTTTTTTTTTTTTTTTTTTTTAATTTACTAACTTTATTTGTAGTTATCTTATTATTTCATTTTTTTTACTATTATTTTCTATTTTTTCTTTTTTAATAGTTTATTTTATTATATTTGCATATATGGTAATGACCCATTAAATAATATATATCGTAAACATGTATTTAAAGATAATCATACATGTAATATGCCATGTGGCAATAGAACATATCCTCATATAAATAACTTCTCATATGGTTACTATGAAGAGAAAAAAAAGTCCGTCACGCAGGGGCTGCGTAAACTAAGCAGATTTCCCACGTGAAGTTATACAATAGAGAAATTTCTGAATAGAGAGTCAAACAGTTACGGGAACGGCCCTAACTAGCTCTTGACGGAAACTCACGACTAGACCCGAAGTTAGCCAATCTCATCTCAGAAGCTGAAAACAGAAAAATGCAAATATCTCGGTTAATATTCAAGATACCGAATACATGTATATAACATTATTTATAGTAACTTTTATTTGCAATAAGATTGATTCGATAAAATTTTTTGATCCGACGTATAGTAACGGAGATATTTCGAATTTTCGAAAATCCTCCCCTCTAAACCCCCCCCTCCCACTGGTCCGATTTCAGCCATTAACTAACTTGATCTTTATTTTTGCATAAAACGTTTAAATATTGAGTTTCGTAACGAAAATTCCGACCGCTCGAGCGTTAACAGACAAATATATATATCTATCTATATATGTGTATATATATATATATATATATATATATATATATATATATATATATATAATTTTGAACGGACCTCATTTTCGATTTTCGATTTGAGCCATTAACGAACTTAATCTTTCTTTTTACATAAAGTGATTAAATATGAACTTTGGTAACGATCAAACAAAAATTGCGACCGCTAGAGCGTTAACAGACAAATATATATATATATATATATATATATATATATATATATATATATATATATAATTTTCAACGGACCACATTTTTGTCATCTCCTGGGTAGGATCGATGGACATTTGAACTCGCTTCATGATTACGACCTCAATAGCTGATTTC
This sequence comes from Riptortus pedestris, assembly GCA_019009955.1. NCBI lineage: Eukaryota > Metazoa > Arthropoda > Insecta > Hemiptera > Alydidae > Riptortus > Riptortus pedestris. Next base: position 115,092,915 of record CM032228.1, read on the forward strand.
CCCTAAGGGAAATCTGCTAAAAGGGTGGTGGAAACCACTGTAAATCTTCAATGGGCAGGAAATGTTTGTCTGTTGTTGTAAATTCTTTCCCTTAATATTGAAACTCACTAACAGATCCCCCAATCCCCCCAGGTTTCACTGCTTGTTTTTTTACGTATACACAAGTCTAATCATCAATTTAACGAACGAATACAAATGTTTAAAGTACTGCCTTAAATTTTACCATATCTACAAATTTTTATTTAAAATTCATCATAATTAAGCCATAATCTACGGTTTTCTGGCTAGCTACTTTACAATAACCTTTTCATTCATGGCAATCTATTTACACCACCAATGAAGCTGTTATCTCATTCTCACTTAGCCTAATGTATATACACTCAACCGCAAAAAAAACCGGACACTTCATATTTGTCGTATTAAAAGCTAATTTTCAGCAATGTGTTTGTTTATGTGGGTATTCTAGTTATTACAGAAAATGTAGAGTCTAAGTCCATTGAACTAATCCCTTCAGGGGATTATTAGATAAAACTCAGATTAGATTTATTTGTCGTGAAGTTGATCTATTCTAAACTGTAAGTAGTTTTTCGCACATTTAAACATCTTTAATTATTAACCAAGCATTTTCTTTAATTAATGTTTTATTTTTATTTTGGTCCAGAATAATGGGTCTTTCAAACTTAGATGGAAGGCCGGAGTTTACGTTACATTGCCGAAACGCTTGGGGTAGCGAAGTCTACCATTCACAGTAATATAAATGTAGAATATTTTTTTTTTTTTTTTTAAATGTGTTAATTTATCTTTTTTTTTTATTTTGTATTTTTTTGTAAATAATCAATAAAAATTATTCACTTTTGGCAGATTTTGTTTAAATAACCTATAGATTAACCAATTATTTTAATTAAAAAGATTAATATATACTTAGTTATATATTAAGTATTTAACAAAATTATAAGACTAAATCTAAGTGTCCGGTTTTTTTTTGCGGTTGAGTTTATATGCTTTTGTTCATATATCCGAGCCTGCAATCCAAAACTTTAACTCAAAAACTAATACAATGAATAATATTTGATTTTGAAGAGTAGAATTTGAGTTAGTGCTCAAATGAAGTACATTTAACCCTCATACCATTAATTGAATAAATCACATTTTGAATATCCATAGTCAATAATAATTATATAATTGCCCTTTTCAAGATGGGAAATTCTTGCTGGTAGAATTGGTCTGCCGTTATTGACAAGGGAGTTATGGACATACTAAAGAAGGAACAGTAACTCGGAAAATGCTGTGTAATACAAATAATGCTGAGTAATAACTTACTATGAATAACTTAAGATATAGTTACAATAATGAGGAATATTAATTCAATTCTTAATACGACATCGTAGCATAGTTAATTAAACATAAATCTGATTTTTGAAGAAGATTAATGTTAAGAAAAATTTAGAGCCACAGCCGAAAGAAGATTGAAGTAGAGAAATAAGCCTCTCGCATTTGCACTCCAAATAAATACAGAAATTAAAGTGCCGGTAAGGGGAGAACTAATTGCAGAAAGCATTAAGACAAAACGTGACTCCTCTTAACGACCTGACGGGCTGAAAATTTAAATTATAATGTCATTATAAAAAAGAAGAAATATTCTGTCCTTAAAGGTTTAGTTTCGCTTTCTGGAAAAAAAGAAAAGTATAAAGAAAGAGTAAGTGTGAAAAAGCAACATAAAGGTTTAGTTACTAGAATCCTCCTTAATTGTTCATGAATTTTATTTTAATTCAAGAAGCTATCGAAGACATGGCCAATTTGATTATTTGGTATAAAACTATCGCTTTATTATTTGTATTCATGAACAAAAACTAATCCTGTACTTAATTGCACTGATTTGAAAATCCCATGGAAGGCAAAGACTATGTATACATAATTGTGCATCTATCTCAATGAATATTAAAAATAAATTAAGAATGAAGAATTATTAATCTACATTGCCCTAAATTTTTGGTGTTCCAGATTCAAATAAGTGCATCAAGAAATTACAAATAAACCTTTTTTTAGTAAGTTTTCTTTAATAGAGATATTGAGACGGTACTATAGACAGGAGAGAGTACAAATAGTTCTTCAAATTCCATCCTATTCTAATAGATGATGGAAATGAGGTTAAATTTTTACAATAAGCAACGACGTGCAGCTCTCCCCCCCCCAGTTCAAGAGACAATTAATTATTTATTTAGTATTTAAGTGGATAAATCTAATTAAAATTATTTTTATAAAATTACTTCTGGAAATAAACTTCCCAAAACTAGAACCGCCCTCTTCCCGATGTTAGGAAATTTGAAAACCCCGAGATAGGTTATTTCATTTATCTGCCACTCCCAATGAAAATTTGATGTCGTAATGGTAAAATAGCATCACAGTAGTAAATTGTATGTGTAAATCTTCTGGGCGGTCAATGCATAGGGGGGGGGTGTATTGTAGTACAATAATGATTTTCGTCTATCAAAAACAGATATTGAAGTTGCTCATATGGGATAAACAGCTTGTGATATAATTATTTCAGCTACCAATGAGCGGTTTTCCCAATTCCACTTGAAACCTTATCGACCGACCACCTATTATGACATGTATTTATAGATGCATTGAATAAATATTCTTACATTATGTCTACTAACAAAATACAAAATTCTAAATAATCAGCTTGTTGTTCAATGCAATGGACTTTGAACATATAATATTCATAATCATCAAAGTTGGTCTATAAATAAATAATGTGTTTTAACTTTTATTAAAATTATTGATCTAAGGTCATAGTTACCCCAAGGTTTCGAAATATGAACGAGTTGAATGGATAAAACTACAGGCCTAATCAATCTCTACAGGTTTCAATAAGGTATACAGCCTGCCCCCCCCCCCCATTAAGTCAATCGCAGAAAAAAAAAAAACCCTTATTTTTTTTTTGATCGGATAAGAAGAGAACCAAAATTCTGCTTCTTTGAACCCAGTGCAGTTCCGGCTGCAGCGTTTCCAATTGTGTTTATTTATTTGTATTTTAATAGTGTGATTTTACTTTTTGTCACAAAATTCCAGGAAGCTTTTCTGACAGATTAAAAATATAACTCAAACTAAACTAAATACGCATTAATTAAATGTTTTGGGCTCATGTTATCCAGATGTGTTACGGTTTTAGTCTTTATTCTCACGCTAAACTGTCATTTCAGTGGTAGGGTGGTTCCCCCAGTATATATAATACTATTGACAAATATATCGGAGGACGCCATTATTTCTGGCTGATGGTCGACTCGTTAGCTATTCTTAAGACTACATGGAATCATAGGCCTGGGATAGGAATTTATTAAGCGCTGAATTAACTAAGTAAAATTATTTTTCTTCCAGGCTAGAACAGTGATAAATTTTGGATAAATCATCACCATTAGACGTAGCCTTGGAAAAACACATTTTAAGCACTTTTTTTCGTTTAATGTTGAATGCTGTGTTTACATTTCTGTCTGCAATGCAATTGTGCTGGCGTTGAGATGGCCGTTCGCTGCTCATCAAACATATTTTCTATTGCATTCATTATGACTTGACAGGGAATTCGATCATTTATCTAAACCTCGCAATAAGTTATTTCTTAAAAATAAATCATATATCTCTTAATAATATAATTCCTTTTCTCCTGATGTACAAGAATTACGTTATCGTGAACATTTGATATCACGTATGGGGCCATTACTCTTTCGCCTCGTACATTTTTAGGGACGTAGTAATCTGTTTTAGTGGATTGCGTAAACAGAAAGTCCATGGTGGTATGAGAGAAAAAAGGCATATGAGTGGTTTTTGTTCAGCTTCTGAAAACTGCTAGAAGAGACCTGCTCGGCTAAATCAAAGGTAAAGTGCTCCTTTGTGCTATAAACAATGGTAAAGGGGTTAAGTCATATTGACTGAATAGAACAACTTTCTTTAGAAAAGACTGCGAATAATGGTTTAGGTTTAACTCTGCTGAGGAACAACGGGAAGTTTGTCTGTCTAGGACCCTATGGAAGGTTTCCAGGGCTTAGAGCTACGAAATTAACAAAAATGAGGGCGTTTGGAAATATTGAAAAATAGCGGAGCAATACGAGGCTCTCCCAATTGAAACAGAGGCTAATGATTATAAAATTTTGACAGATATAAATAAGAATTTGTCTAAGTTAAAAAAAAAGATTGAAAAAATTTAAATTGTCAGGATTGATTGAATTCTCTTACTTCATAATAATTGATCTTTGTGTAAACAAACAAAACCTCACAATCAATGGTCTACGATTTTTAATGATAGACAGCGCCAATGGAAACATTTACTCATAAAGTGCAATATATTATGAATATGCCAAGTATGACTGGGCCTATATAATAAGTTTTATGGGATGTATAGAAGAACTTATATGATTTTTTCATTCAACCAAGGATTTTTTTTATTCTATTCGACAGGATTATGGCGATGTTATTGCATATGAAATCATCTACACAATATCTGACAATCATCACAGATTGTATGGTTAACATAATCTTATAAATTAATATGAAGTGTAGTCAAAAGTTTACATACAATATGTTATTATAAAATATTCACAGTCATCACAAATATTTTGCACAAAAATTAACCTCGTTCAACAACCAGCCATTTTAGCAGATTTCCCTTAAGGTAAATCAGCTATTGAGGTCGTACTCATGACGCGATTTTCACAAAATTTCTTCAAATGTCCATCGATCCTACCCAGCAGATGACGAAAATGAGGTCCGTTCAAAATTATATATATATATCTGTTAACGCTCTAGCGGTCGCAATTTTTGTTTGATCGTTACGAAACTCGATATTTAACCGTTTTATGTAAAAAGACAGATCAAGTTCGTTAATGGCGGAAATCGGACCAGAGTGAGTAGGGGGGTTAGAAGCGGGGATTTTCGAAAATTCGAAATATCTCCGTTATTATGCATCGGATCGAAAAATTGTATAGAACCAATCTTATTTCAAATTAAATGTACTATAAATATTGTCATATACATTTATACTCTATCTTGAATATTAACCCAGATATTTGCATTTTTATGAAGTCGTGGGACACGTGGTCGGGAATCGTTCGGCTTAGTTCGGCCGTTTTCGTGACTGTTCGGCTATGGGGGAAGCTTCTTCTAACCTTACCTGGCGTTTCTAAACTTACTTTACCTTCGTCACTTTGTGAGATTTATACATTACGTTCTGTTCATCCGCACCCCCCCCCCCGCCCTTCTTTAGTTCTTGGACTACTAAAATTTGAGTTATTAAAATATAAATTATTCTTACAATTCAGAAGCCGTTCCAGTTGGGAATTTATTAAAACTAACAGAAAAAAAATCTCATTACCGTTTGTATTTACTCATGGTGGTGTTGTGTTACCAGTATGCAGATTTCTCTATTGCTAAACTTCACATGGGAAATCTGCTTAGTTTACGCAGCCCCTGTGTGACGGACTTTTATTGTTCGGTTAACTTTTTCTAAGGTGAGGCATTGTGGCTCCAAAATCCATGGTGAAATAAATAGAAAAAAAATAATCTGGTATAAATACCTAATCAACCCATAATACTCATTTAAAACTCCCAGAGCTATTGAGATCTTGTGTCACCAAAGACCTTCTTCTAATATGTAATTTAATTTCGCGAAATCATTTTTCAATATTAGATTGTTTTAAATAATACTTTTCCCATTCAAAGGGTTTATCCCTGGATAATAAAAGAATCATTGAAACCAGAGATATTATTATTAAGAAGATAGTTCTTTTATAATGAAACACAACTATTTTATACATTTATTTATTCAGGTTCCTCCCCTCTTTTGAGCCGAAGCGTAAAAAGGAAAATGAAATCCTCCCCAACCCTCTTATTATACAAAAGTTGAGCTAACTATTTGGAAGGGAGGAGGGCGAAGAGAGGAGTTTAATGTCTATATTAAAACCATTTACCCATTTTAGCCCCATTATGCAAACCAGGGGTAAAGGTACGAAGGGAGTGAGGAGGGGGTACGAAGGGAGGGCCCCAAGCGGAACCGATATTTATTTTTCTTTTAATAAAGGCAAATGGTGTGGAAGGCAAGCCATAGTCTACAGCCGTTCAGCCTGAAAAATTGAGGAAATTATGGAATTACTTTTTTCAAAAAGAATCAAGATATTTTTTCGTTTAACTGATTTTTTGAACTTTGATGTATTATCTTGTTTGATAAATCTTACTCAATTCCCCTTCGTCCCTCTTTAGTAAACAAAAATGATTATACTTTTTCTCTATTGCCTTGTACTTGTAACTATCTTCTAGCCACTACAGTCCTTGTCGGAGTCATTTTTAAAACCACCTCTGAGGTTTGCTAGGATTATACTATATAATTTGAGAATACACCTCAGATCATCCTGCCTAAACTTATCCTTGACCGGCCTGGTCTACAATACATAATCCTGAGTCACCTGTTCGGCTTCATCTGCTTTTATTTGAAAAATCTCATGTCATCATTCACCATATGTAATATATTATTTTACTATAAGTTAATATCATTATGTATATTTAAACATCATAATAATAATTTTTAGAGGAGTAGAATAATGCGTAGGTACTGGTCACTGACCATATGAGACTGTTATTGGTGGGAGGTTGTAAAGGAAGTCTAATTGCACACGATACGATATATCTCAGCTGCTATGTATGAAATCAATAAATGATTGACCAGTAATTTTAAGGATAATAGAGATGGCGATCGATTCTCTCTCTCTCTCTCTCTCTCTCTCTCTCTTTCTCTCTCTCTCTCTCTCTCTCTCTCTCTCTCTCTCTCTCTCTCTCTCTCTCTCTCTCTCTCTCACTCTCTCTCTCCCCTCTCTCTCTCACTCTCTCTCAATCACTCTCTCTCTCTCTCTCTCTCTCTCTCTCTCTCTCTCTCTCTCTCTCTCTCTCTCTCTCTCTCTCTCCCTCTCTCCCCCACTCTTCCTCTCTCCTTCTCTCCCTCCCTCCTTTTTTTCCGTTTTTTTTTTTTTGTATATTAGTTTTATTTATATTAGTTCATATATATATATATATATATATTTATATATATATATATATATATATATATATATATATATATATTTAGTATCTTTATGTTTGGTATTGTTGCGAAAACTAAATAGATGAATAATCCTTCAGAGAGAGAGAGAGAGTCGCGTATTTGGAAAGTGTGACGTAGATCAAAGAGACCGAAAGAATGTTCTAGGTCTGACCAGTACCTTCCAGCCAGACTTCGAATGAACTAGACAATTCCCCTTTGATGTATGCCGCTACCCTATATAAAGAGGGCCTGCCGGGAGCGAGGCAGTTTTTATTGTCACCTGTCTTGATGTTCACATCAGTGCTTCAGTGCGACCTAGTACAGTGCGGTAAAGTGTTTTTATAAGAAGAACAGTGTTGTGCCGTGACTGTAAGTAACAGTTTAGTGCCGTGTTTTAAGACAGTGCAGTGCCGCGAAGTAAAGGACAGTGCAGTGCCGCGAAGTAGAAGACAGTACAGTGCCGCGAAGCAAAGGACAGTGCAGTGCCGTCTTTCTGTGAATTTCAGTGAATTATTGGACTGTGTAATCTGAAGAACAGTGACGCTATCAGTCTATAATGTGAGTAGTAATTAAGAATAATTACCAAGTTTATTGTGCATTATCCAAATAAATTGTGCAGTGATAAAAACTGTGAAACTTGCGAGTATTTAATTTTGCAATCCAAAAAGAACCCTTATTAAAAACGTTTATTACTGGGTTTTGGTAATACAAAACGTAACAGTATATAAGTTTTGTTCATCAATTTTTTTAATAGAGATTCTTTCTTTTTTATTCAATTACGAACGGTAAGAATCATAATGAACTATGTTAAAGTGTTATCACTGTATTAGGTCACATATTTATTACCCATGATTTCCAGTGTTTGGACGGCTAGTCTAGGATGAACTTTATGTTTCACTAGGAGTAGGACATTTTGTAAATGAGCACTCTTTAGGCAAATTATCTTGACAGCAGTCAGGTGAAATTAATAAAATTTTAATTGGTCATGGTCCAAGTTTTCAACAGCGCTCCTGAATACACTCAATAGTAAAAGTTCTATAAGTATTTGCTCCTTCCAGTGTTTGGTAATTTAGGAGGAAATTCTCTAATGGCAATGCTTTGAGATAGAAGTAAAATATGAAGCTTCCAAGATACACTATACCAAGGTAAGGCTGGGAGAATTATACTTGTGGCCAAGACACAAATTATTTTATATTCTTTTGCTATTTATGGAAGAAAAGGGTGAAATTATTAGGCCATTTAATAAAAAAAACCTAAAAAATCTTGTTACCTAATAGAGAGGAAACATTTACAATTTTGAATGTCCACCTTAATAAATCTTCCCACTTATCTAATTTTATTGGTTGATGAACTTACAACACTCGAAACAGCCATGTTCTATTTAAGAATACAATTCTACATAATAATTAAAAAAATAAGTATTAGGGATCCAAGAATAAAGAATTTTAAAAATAAAGTTCTATCTCCGATAATAATTTCACGATGATTTAATTAAAGCATTTTTTTTTAAATTTGAGGCAATAAATATATATTTCTATACCCCACTAAAAATATTTTTAATATACCATCTTCCGTGTTATGTACTATCGCATATCCGTCCTTTCGCGATCAGATATAATCAGAGTGAAGGTTTATTTGGTATCCAAAGCGAGAATATATATTCTCTCTGAGGTTACCTAAAATCCTTCCTTGGCATATTAAGGACGTTGCAGTCCTTTCTTTAACAAAATTTAATAAATTAGACACATCATCCAAACTATTTTTCAAACATTACATTGTCATTTGTAGTAAGAAAAAGTGCAATGCTAGTTGGAATACTAACGGATAAGCGAAAATAAAATCCGTTCCACAGCCAACACGGAAGGAGAAGTTTTTTTCAGCAAAGTTACCATCCCACTATAACATACACTATAACGTACTTTGAGATGAACACCACGCAATTTGATTGGTACTTAAAAACATGACCCCTTCATCGTCAAAGTCCAAACACTCACTATTTGATCCGATTTAGTAAGTTCATTATAAACTCATCAATGCATTTACACCACTGAAATGACCAATAGAACTAAACATAACAGAAGAAACACAATACAATATGACCAGGCTAAACTAATTTCTTAACTAACTCAGTTCACATTAACAAACTTACAATACGAAGATATAATGGGACACGACACTGAATGTGACAAAAATTTCAATCAGAATGGATGAAAGAAACAACCACCTCCGCAGTATTAAAAGATCAATTAAGGAATAATCACGAGTCATAGGACAACTAGTCGGGAGGAAGTTGTTCTTGCCAGACTCAGGAACGACCACACTTACCTGACACATAGACAAGGACAGGCAACCCACATGCAAATACTGCAACAAGTATCTAACAATAAAACACATACTAACTGACTGAATTACACAAAAAAAAAAAACTTGGCTGAACAGACAGCAGCCTATATAGTACAAACATACTAACACATCTAAATCCTATAAATATTTACCAAAACATATATAATTAAAATACAATAGCTCTACAACTTATTTCCTGTTAGGCAAAATACGGATATGAGAAAATCTTAGGTATTTAAGGCACTTTTTTGCATGGTTTATAAATGAAGTTTCCAGTTATACTTGACCGAGTAAATAGATTATTTTAAATAGAGATTCATCGTCACTTACGTCATGCGAGTCACCTTAGATTTGAGGACAAATAAATAAATAATCCTAATAAATATAGAAGTCCGTCACGCAGGGGCTGCGTAAACTAAGCAGATTTCCCAAGTGAAGTTTTAGAATAGAGAAATTTTACGAGAGCCGAACAGTTACTGAAGCGACCGAACTAGATAGCCGGAAACTCACGCCTACAACAGAAGTTAGTCGATCTCATCATGTCCGTTACGCTCAATAAAATGCAAATATTTCGGTTAATATTCAAGATAGAGAATAAATGTATAAAGCAATATTTATAATAAATTTAATTTTCAATAAGATTGGTTCTATACAATTTTTCGATCTGACGTTTAGTAACGGAGATATTTCGAAAATCCCCCTTTAACCCCCCCCTCCCATTGGTCTGATTTCAGCCATTAACGAACTGGACCTTTATTTTTACATAAAACGTTTAAATATCGAGTTTGGTAACGATCAAGCAAAAATTGCGACCACTAGAGCGTTAACACACACACACACACACACACACACACACACACACACACACACATATATATATATAATTTTGAACGGACCTCATATTCGTCATCTCCTGGGTAGAATTGATGGACATTTGAAGAATATATTTGAAAATCGCGTGATGAGTTCGACCTCAATAGCTGATTTCCCTCAAGGGAAATCTGCTAAAAGACATAAAAGTGAGGAAATATTTGTAAGCAGTATTTGTAGAAGGGAGTTTGTGTGAGGTGACCGTAGGATGGGAGATGGTGGTTGCGTGACTAGCCACCAACTACCTGCCTCCACCTTACTAATTAATAGAATTCACTTATAGATAATTGAATAAATGGCGTTCTTCCCTTTTCATTAAACCTATCTTACCTTTCTTGTCTCTCTTAATAGGACGTCAATCAGCTTAGCTGTGCCATTTGTCTCTGATCAATTATTAAATTTCGTGAATACAACATTAGTATAAATAAAAATAAAATAATTATAATTACTTTATTATATACTAATAATAAATCTTCCATTATATCTTTCTAATTTATATATAACAATTATTTCAATATATAGATCTTATTCAACAAATTACCGTTAAGAGATTTATAAGTTAATCGACCTTGGTTACGTATGAATCACCTATGTGGCCAAACTCTGATGCATTAACGAAAAATAAAATAAATAAATTTAATCTAGAGAATATGTAGTGAAAGTATATAGTACATGCACAACTTATTTATCCACTTATTTTGTTGCCAGCCATCAGCTAGTAAACGTTACATGGAATAGATTTAGCATTCTCCATAAAGTAAAATATTTGATTAGCTGTTGTCTCTATGTTTTCCAAAATGTTTTGTCCCAAGTTGAATGTGTTAATCCAAGTTGAAACTTCTTCTGTAGAAATTACATAATGAGCCATCTTTTTGGCATCTAACATAGGACTGAATTTTATCACGAACAAAAAGGACTCCTTACAGAAAGTGTTCATATCATGGGTATGTGGTCTCATTACTTCAAATAAATGTTAATGGTGAAGAATAAGTAAAATTAAAGACGACGAAGAAGATGTGCCACATGATATAGAAGGAACTAACAGAATAATCAAGTATTATAAAACCAATAAGTGTATCGGGCTTGATAACTCAGAAATACTGGTAGATGAAAGGATGCTCAGATAGTACCATAGTAGATTTTGCCCAGGACACTCGAACACAGTTGATATATTAGCCATTTAGAAACTGTTAGAAGGAAAAAAAAAAACCTGTTCTTTAAAGAATTCAAACAGTATTGTGACAGTTAAATAGATTAAAATTACTCGAAGAATTGTGGTCTTGGAAGTAACTAGCAAGTTAATCAAATTGATGATCATGACTCAAGAAAGAACTTTCTGTAAAGTCAAAAAAAGGTAGCTTTGAAAATACAAGGGGGAAAAGGTACAGAGATCAACTATAACCATCGTTGTGCGACCTGAAATTGGCATTTCCAAGAATAAAAACCAACATTGATTCTGCCTTGAAAATAAGTTAACACAGAATATTCCTATCACAACGATTTGGTAATTACTGGCAGACCACATTGGCGAAAATTAATGCAAGGAGAGTATGACTCCAGGACACAGTACAAATGAATGATAAGACAGTATGATATGATGATAAGAAGGGAGGGGGTCTAGTCAGATTCGCCTTAAAGTAGTTAGAACGCAACGTACATTAGATTCTTTGAGTTTAATGTACGGAACGTTTCAGCTACTAGATTACTTGAGTTCGTTCAAAAATGACGACGTTTAAACTACGACGTTTAGTCTCAAGACTAATTCGTTTGTGAGGGTCCCAGCTCCCACTAATCTTACTATGAACTCAAGAAAATTGGACGAAAGGAAAAGAAAAAGAAAATTATTAAAGTATTGCCGCAAAAAGTTCACAGGATATTGCATCGAGAGGTGAACAGATCATTCTAGAATGAGGTTAAGTACTATAAGATAGTTGCTGCCTCGGAGGTGGCCCCATGAAAAGAGGTAACATATGGTCTCACTTGATAAATATTTATTGTTAAAACCATCTTAGGAGCATCGGGTTTATGAAAATACAAATCTAAAGTTTAGGCGTACTCTCGCCAGAATGTGTTGAATCAGATCGAAGGATCATTTTGCAACATGCAATTAGCCTGCCCGAACTCTCGAATGTACTAACTAACCTCATATTAAGGAAATACCATTGATGAAGAAATTGATGGTAGTTTCTCTACTACCATCTAGATTGATGAAAATGAATTTTTATTTGTGTAATCGGAGAATTCACTAGGTTTTTAATAAAAACATTTATTAATGATCAACAATTTGCTGATTAGATCATAATATTGTAATTATATTATCAATTGCTTGAGATAGAGAAGGGGAAGATAACTATAACCGAACATTAAGGAAGGGAGGCAGGGATTTCAAAAGTTTCATGGGTTTATCCTTTTATGGTATTTTTTTGTATGTTATTTTATTCTTTTTAAGAAATCAAGTCAAAAAACAACAATTTGAAGTGGTCATTTTTCTACAAAGTTTACAATAATTAAAAGTGGTGCATTTTTTATTCTATTTTAAAACATTTTACCATTAAGATGCTCAATATCTTGATCTGAAAACGATCAAAAGGAAATGAGCTGACGTGATACTCTATACAACCCGAGAGTCGTTGCAGTACAATTAAAGTTTTAAATATTTCAACGAGATTAGTAATTTTTAAGACATTTCTGACAAGGGCTACGGTCCTAGTTATCAGTTTGGCAGCCATATTTACTGAGACCCCTCACAGGAGGAGCGCGGGTTGGATCAAAGGGATAGCCTCAGGGGACCAGCCTCTCTTCGACGGTACCTTTACAATCCCAAACTAACACGAAAAAATATAAGATTGGAAAGAGAAAAAAAAATATTGTTACATGAAGTTATTTTAGTAATTTAGAATGTGTTTACAAAAATGGTTGAATTCAAAGGGCAAACTCGGAGCCGCTCTCCTCGTTTATTCAGTCCGTCTGGGATTGCTGGAGTACAAGTTGTGTCAGTATTAAAATGAAGATAAAAATACCAAAAGGCAATAATTAAGTTCCCAATGTATTAACCTTTTTAATGCACATTTATCTTGACATATAATATTGAATACAACACTTTATTCACCCCGAATTCATACGCCAGCAAAGCTATTACACTATTATTCAATAACGAGGGAACAAATATGACAAACAAATGGTCCTTAAGATCTTCATCCACCCTCTGCATGAGATAATCTCTGATATGAAAAAAATATGAATTCGACAAAATTATTATTACAAAGTGATATTAAATTCGTATTTGTTGTAGGTATATCCTCGAAACGTCTCTGCCAATCAGAAAACCTGATGACTAAACTAAGCGGATGTTCAGATGGCATCTAAACTCCATGTTCCTGTAATCAGATGCTTTTGCTCTTGGAAACTCAAATGTTAGGTGGTAAATGAAACACTGAAAATTCATCTTTCATAATGTTGGAGCAAAGGTAAAATGTATAGAGGACAAATTGTAGAAAATTATATTTTCAACAAGATCGGTTATGTTAGAATTTTCGATCTAACCAGGATATCTTTTTATTTTACAACTTTTCTAATTCCCACTCTTCTTATTCTTATAAAAATAATGCATCATATTTAGTATGAAATAAAACTTCTCAAGACATATTGCGTATTTGCTAACGCCAATTAAGTAGGTTTGGCGTTTTCTATAGTCGGAAAGCTAAAATAAAGTAATAAATAACTCGCTTAATAGTTGAGCTACGAAAAAAATGTATAGAACAACAATTGTAGAGCATCATTAGCTTCACAAGAGTGGACCTATAACATATTGCGATACAATTCATAACAACGGCAATACTTCAATTTTCAAAATTCTCTTATTCCACCCCCAATTTCCACCATTAGCTAAAACGATCTTTAGTGTTGAATAATACAGTTTAATATTCAGTATTGTGTAGTAGAAATAAATTTTTGCATCATCCCATTACGTATTTTCATGTATCTAACACAGTAAACGTTCAATGGAAACATTATTTAGTATTTAAGCTTGGAATAATGGAACAGCTTATAGCTAATGTGACATGAACGAACTTGATCTTCAATTTTACATAAAACGTTTAAGAATCGAGTTTGATAACAATCAGACAAGAAAAATTGCGATCGCTAGAGCGTTAACTGGCAAATATTTATATACATAATTTTGAATGGATAGGATCGATGGAAATTTTCGAGTACGACGTCAATAGCCGCTTTCCATTAAGGGGAATCCGCAGAAATGCAAATACTTGAGAAAAAAACGTCTATAGAAATTAAGTTAGACTGACATTGGTACAAAATATTTTTTAATCCAGCTGATAATGACCGAGATGTTTTGATTTTTTCAATCTAAACACTTCCTCCACCTAATCTTATTTCAACCTTTGACGAGCTTTATTATTTGCTTTACACAAATCGCTGTAATATCGAGTATGGTAACAGTCAAACAAAAATTACGATCGCTAGATCAGTAAAACACACACACAGACAGACAATCAACACACACACACACATACATATAAACATTTGAAGAAATTTATCAATCATTAAGTCAATAATAATAAGACTTCAATAGCTAACTTGCTTTTATGTACGGTACAGTCCAGCTTATTATTCTGATAGACACAATAGTTGCTTAATATAAATATTGAGCATATATCGTCAACCTACCACTCTGACCGATTGTGTTTGAAGGACTTTAGAACAATTGAGGTCTTGGAAATTGAACCTACTGATTATGAAAACGCTTAAATTTCGAGTTTTTTGTATAATAAACTTTCCGTCACTGATACACATAGACCAACTCCCACACAATCGTTCAGACACACCAATTTAAATTTGTTTTTGATGTTTTCCAAATACAAATTATGCCCTATAGAAAAATAGGCTAATAAATAATGCATTAGGATAAACATAATGAATAGTCTATAAACAAAAAAAAACCGGTCATGGATAGATGAATATATCAATTATGAATTCTCGAGAAACATTCGTAACTAAAGCTGCATTAGTTTCGAACAATGGCATAGAATGCATTGGATATTCTCTAAATGAGCCTCTCTGTTTGATCTCGATATAGGACTTATATTGAAGAGTGAACGGCTCTTGGATGAATGATAGTGGCAGAGGAACGGAATAGAAGGAAGGGTCTCTATTAATGAGCTGATATAGCTTTGGATCTGGTCAGCAATATCCTTATCTGGAGCCAGCTGGGCATCGCTGGGGCTCCAATCTGGTAATTACTCGTGGTCAGTCAGTCCCCTCTCTGTCTGCCCTCACGCTCTCTCTCACATACTCTCTCTCTCTCTCTCTCTCTCTCTCTCTCTCTCTCTCTCTCTCTCTCTCTCTCTCTCTCTCTCTCTCTCTCGCTTTGCCTCCTTCGGATTGTAAACAACTAGAAAGATGGCAGCTTCACATCTATACAGATAGGCCAGCCTTTCTCTTACAATCTAAGCCAGCTCTACCAATTCTCCCCTATTCACCCCTAATCCCTCATCGCCATTTCCATATTGGTACACCAAATGAAAACATCCATTCCAGCTATTAAGCACACACATTATGCACATGCTCTAAAGGCCTAGTACATCAAGCTCATGAATAATCAATGGATGTAAAGTCAGTATCTGTTAACGTTATTTATAAAAAGGAGTGCTAAAGCACTGGGAGTAATGATCCATTTATGAAAACGTTCAAGGAATCGTTTGATTCCAGAAACAACTTTGAGAGGGATGAAAGACATGATTCTACCAATAGCAACTCCTACTGTCTAACTCCCTATGGTTAGTGATTATCAGGATCCCTTTCGTATTTTCGTATTTATACAAGGTTGGTAACAAGTTAAATTGTCCTTAAAAGTAGGAAGTTAGTTATATCTTATCTTCTGATGAAACCAATTAAACGCACATAAACATGATGTGCAGAAATTAAAAAACATATTCAAATGATTTTGGGTCATTATTATTGTTTCAAAATTGATTAATACCCAAAAAACATGCACTTTAAAACGTTATAGGGTGCACCAATGAAAAAAACAAAAAAAAAAAAAAACATAAATCCTGTAGGAATTCTTAGTTTTGACTTCAGAATCAATTTTAATCAACTTTATTTGCAATATAGGATTTTAAAGAAACTGATGAGGCTTGGAGCAACAATGTGGGGTTATTGGTGGTAATAGATAATATCATTATAAAGTATAAGCTTCGATAGCTAGCTTTTCGTTTTTTTTTTGTTTTTTTTAAATGTTTTTTTTAGTCCAGTAGATTATCAAAAAGATTGATAATTTTATGATTTCTACTAAAGCTGATTGCCTTTTGAACATTGTCTATAGTGGTTTAACCAATTTTTCTTCTGTCCATCATTAGTTTTCCAGAAATTTTGGTTGTCTATTAAAAATCGTGCCCTCGATACATTCGTTGTCCAGGTTTAAAGTTAGGATAACATTAATTCCTCTTTTGCACTGTTTGCTAAATTCTATAAAGATAAGCCACATATTTTGTCTCTCAATATTGAAAAAAAAAATCAATGAAAAGAAGACTATTTTTACTTTGAATTTTAACTTTGCAGACTATTCTGTGAAGTAATAATTGCAACTACTATTTTTTTTTAAATTATGTACATAGATTTGAAGTTTTAGAACTTAAAATATTAAAAAATATAAAAAACTAACTTAGAGTGTACTCTGTGTAGAATGTAGAAATAATCAATAAATACTTACAATAGGTTAGGTTAAAATTTATCAAGTACTTCACTTCTTCATAATTAGGACTCACCTAAACAAAAAGAAAAGGAAAGAATTAAAATTACATTTTTTCACAAAACAAACAAAAATTAATTCAAACATTTGAACTGATCTGCATTCTAGTTATTATATTTATTTATTTTTTTGCTATAATATTTTTAAATGCTACTCTAGGTGATTTATACATTAACAAAACGAAGAGTATCGTACAAAACAAATGTTTTAAATTATTAATATATTAGCCTGCTAACTAATTAATTCTAAAAAAAGTAAGTACAAGTAATAAGGATACTAAAGTTTCTTTTTAATCCATTTGTTGTTCCCCCACTGATTAAAAAAACAAAACAATTGATCGTACCCTAGACAACTAAAACAATTTTATTATTTGGAGGGAGACAACAAATAAACAACAGATTGTTCTGAGTTTTGAAGCATGAAGTTTGGAAAAATATTTATGGATGTGTGAGGCATGGGCAGAATAAAAGAAGAGAAAATTGAAGGGGTACGTGAAACTGTCACCCTTCCTTTGGGTGAAGGTTGAAGATATAAATGGAGTTTTGCCCTGTTGTATACCCTGCTCCAATCCCGAGGTTGGCCAATTAAAATGGATCTCTCGTTTGGAGTCTGATTGTTAAACTTTTAATGAATTCCTATTCTGTCAAAAGTTTTATACAATTATTCGCTTGTATTTCGAATAACTAATCCATCCGGAGCAGCCGTAATGGTTAGTATATTTTAAATGAGCAAAGTTAAATTTATTTTTAGCTGGCGTTTGTATTTACTTCACCTGTCCGTTTAACGGTTCAGAAATGTTTACAATCCAATTACGAGTTTATCAAGGCAGTATAAACTGATACATCTCTATATATGAGTTATTAGGGCTTTAGAATACAATATGCCGGTGCAGAGTATTAATTTCGACAAGCCAATCATGAAGCGAAAACAACAAATTACAATTATTCCGCCATACAATACATTCACCAACCCATGTCTACGTACGGAGTTCAATATATAGTTTCGTCCATATGTAGAGTTTTTCGTTTTATATTCTGATTCTAATTTCTGCTAATTATTTATGATATGACATTTTATTGTTCTTAACAACATACTTTTAATTGGACAGGCCATACTAATTAATTTATTGGACCATTCAATTCACATATACCATATTTATTAATGATCATAAAATGAAACGCTTATATAACTTCTTAAAAAATCGTAAGCTTATTTGTTGATTATTTACTTCATTTAATGTTATTACATTCTCCTCAGCTGTTATTACATCTCATTTACTGTGCATTTAACCTTTTTTGGGTTTGATTAAGTTAGGTGACTCTGGTGGAAACCCAGAACTGCAATCTTTTTTACGAAGCATATTCTGTTCTGCAAATGTAGAGAGGAGAATATTAAAAATATTCAAAAAGCTAGTTTTGGCAATTAATTATTAAAAAAAAAAATGGCTACACTTAAATAAGAATAATAGGTGTGATAAAGACCGTTGGAGTTAGGGACGAATAAGCCGATTACTTCAGAAGGTAAAATAGAAAAGTTGCTGACTTCATTAAAGTTAAAAGAGAATACTAAGACATCATTTAAGCATTTCTTGTAGGCTGCTAGTTGGCGAGAGTATAGAGAGGAACTGAAATAGTCTGACTGCATCGACGGGATAGTTAAGCTCATGTCTGTCTTTCTTTTTTTTTCTTTTCTTTTCTTTTCCTCATAGTAACCCTATGAGGAATTATTCATTTGAATAAATATTCCATTGTCACATGGCATATCACATGTATGATTTTGTTTAAATACATTTTTATTTTACAATATATATACGTTAATCAACTATCTACCCAAATATTATATAAAAAAATAATCATAAAATGAAATATTAAAATAAGTAAGAATATTACAAATAAAATTAATAAATAAAATGAAAAAGTAAGTAAATTAAATATGAACAAAAAACATATAAATTAAAGTTAAACTCAACCGATGTTTAATTTGCGAGTCTTTGTAAGGTAAATATATTGAATTATGACTCCAAATTCCTTACAATCAACTCTACACTCAAATGTATTTTTGCTACATCCATATCTATACTTTTGATAAACTTTATAAGTTCTTTATTATATTTGTTAAATATAATATGAGGTGGTTCTGGCCAATTACCTCCTTTTAAAATTATATTCATTATTAAATTTGATCTATTTTGATTAAAATAGATTGAACAGTTATAAAGTATATGTAAAAACGTTTGTGTTGTCTGTGAGTCGGAAGTACATTTGTCATTGTCTTGAATTTTAAATCTTGTTAAATAATATCCTGTCTGTCCATGTTCCGTTAGAAATTGTGGGCATTTGTGATGGTGACTCTTAATTGTGTTGTAGTTGTGAGTTATTTGGTTTGTATTGATTTAAGCTGTAAGATTTGTTACATGTCATCCATTCTCTGTTCCATTTGTGTATTGTGTCGGTACGTAAGTCTTTTTTAATGTATGAGAGTGGTACGAGAGAGAATTCTGGAATTAATGTTGTATCTTGGTCTGCTTCCTTTGCAGCTTGTTCGTTTCCAAAATTTCCTGATTGGGCTTTTGCCCAGTCTATGTGTATGAGTATATTTAAATGTATAATTTCCGAAGTCTTATGTCAACTATTTTCTGTGAGCGGGTCGTGTATAGTAAGGTTACATATTGAGTAAATGAGAGTCGTGTTGTCTGTGTGTATGGTCGTATATTTGCACAGGTTATATGATGATTTTATAATATATTCGGTAGCTTTTAAAACAGCATATTTCTCAGCTTGATTATTGGAGCATCTAGCATCAATTCGGTATTTGTATTTTAGAATATGTCCACTCATGCCTGTCTTAAAGTTTATCTAAAGATAAGCTGTCTGCTGGCTACGTAAAAGGTTGTGTATGCATTGGCTGTGTCTCCAATAGCCTCAAGGCTCCTGCTTACTTAACAAGACTTGTCGACCAACGTAAAAAACCTTCATGCACAGCTTGGCGTGAGCTGAAGTTTAGATTGAGATAAAGTTTAGATTAAGCTAAAGAGCTTCAAGGTCTACAATTTCCACCAAAAATTAAAAAAAAAAAAATATGAAAAATAAATACAAATAATTTGATAGCATAAAAATACATTTACTTGAAAATACTTTATTTTCTGCAAAATAGAATCATTATTGTTTATAATTTTGTAAATATACATTCTTGTTCTGTCAATGCTACACATAAAATGATAATTCATTTATATCAAAGCTCTGGAGGCTTGTAGTCATTTATATGTATTTGATATGACACATTAACTGGATTACTTTATTTGTTTAAAGGAAAAAGTCAATCATTACTTCTTCTTTTCGGAATTTCTGATTGCTAAAAAATAACACTAATAGAGCGAATGTTTTATTTTGATTTTTTTTTATTCACGTCAAACTATTGAAACCTCATAAATTGAGTTAAATGGGTTTTATACCATAGTATATTTTTTTTCTCCTATTGAAATAATTCAAAATCCTCTAAGAGGTATGTGCAAATGTTCTAAAGATAGTAGGAGGGTTCTGCCTAATGATATTTCAGAAAGGAATATTACAGATTTCGATTTGGAATACAAAAAAAAACCATGGCACATACAGCGGGCTTTACTTTATGGTAATGGGAAAAAAATATATTTTCGTATTTATTAGAAATTCAACAAGATCTTCCCATTTAGATGTCCCTTATAGAAGAACATTGTTACCCTGATTGTTAAGAATGGTTAGTTAGTCACAACAATGAACTAAATCTTGGACTTTCTCATCTATAAATGTGGGACAGATGAACAAACAGTGAGGCTAGAAACTAATCGATTATTTTGATATTAGAATCAGGTTGATACCAGCCATTATTCTATCTTAAAATTCATCGGCTTCTGTGTAAAGGATAGTTTAAAAAGTTGTTTTTAGTGCGTAAAACTATTCCATTGCCACTAGTGATTTATCATTTGTCGTTGTAATTTTAATCCTATTTGAAATAGAACTTGTTTGGCTGCTTGTTGGAGTGGTGTTCCATACTCGTTCTGAGGCATTTTTCAAATGCGTAGGTGACTTGAAAATTCACGTTATTCAAAGAGGAGTATACACAAAGGCGTATATGAAAGAGATGCGGTGATATTTCCCTGCAGCGGAGCACGGTAAGGGTGTTAGCACGTGGTGGGAGAACTGATATCGTCTCAAGGCAACAATATCATTACCCTTGCCAACCATCTCTTATGTCTTATACCTCTTCAACCTTACTCAGCCAAACTCTTTCCTTAAGATTGTCTTTCTTATCACCCAGCATCTTTCCCTCGAAAAGTATTGAAAACCGACAGATTACTCATTCCATAAACCAGATGTTGCAAAGTGCCTAAATATATTAACGTTAAGAATTCTTAACTAAATACTCAAGATGTTCGGTTCCGAGGCAGCCAGATGAGATGAATATTAACACTTTTACCGAAACACTGGTCTGAGAGGCCGGTAGAGATTTTCATATTTCATGTATTGGTAGACCTGCTAATATTGGTGGGCTCTCCACCTCATTAGCTGTGAGTCTTTCCTTCCTCTACATACACAAATTGTTTTGGATTAATTTTCAACGGCATTCAACCTTGACTAGCAAAATCTCGTTTTGCTCCGGTATCGTGTACCTCTTGTTTCGGTTAACAGCCTACGTATTGTAGGTCTACGATACAGGATAATTCAGTTTACGTATGTTGTGATGTTGTGTACCTTTCATTATAGCTTGTAACACTGTTTGTTCGTATTCTTTTCGTGTGTGTTTTATATAGTATATGATTTGCTATGGAGCCATGGACCAATAAAACGCTCATTGTCACGATCAATATATATCGTACGGATGACAGTGATTTCAATGTAAGAATTAAAAATGACAATAATAGATTAAATGTGATACAAGTTATTCAAACAATAAATAAAAATAATGAATTTGTTGATGATAATTACTATTAACCCTTTCAGGCCTGTGCAACCGGATGATTCGGTTTACGTCACGGAATTCAAGTTTCAGTAAGAGTGTTAATAAAGAATCCTCCTCCCCCCCAAATTAGTAAAAATATCCTTAAATGTACTTAATTTACTTGTACATATCCTCTTGCTTAAAGCTACAATTTTCAAAACCGAAATGATACGATTTATGATAAAACATTACTGGAGCGTTAAAGTGTATCTGTTGAAAAGGTAAACAAATGAGTAAATACCTCCTAAGAAGGTGGACAGTAGATGAACCAATTGATTAAGGTCTGTAAACAGGCCTTGCTCTCTATGAATATTCACTCGGAAAAATGCATTTTCAAACTGCAAGCAAGCTCCATTGTTTTCTAGTAAGAGTCATCAAAATCTATGAGGTCTGCTAGGTGGGAGTCAGTATGTTTAGCGTCAAACCACGCTAATCAATCCTTCTAACCGTAGGTGGTCGAGCCTGCTCCATTAAAATGCACTGTACACAAACGGAAATATGGAGGTACTGAATAGAAAGCCAGTTAGGAATATTGTAGGTGAATTCATCAGCAAAAACAACCACTCAGATATTGGTAAAGCTTTGAAATTCAAATAGACACTTTTCAAATTTTAATCAAGGAGTGAGTAAATTAAACTTTCAACGCAAATCCTTCATATTGGTGCTGCACATCTTTGTGTTTGCAGGTCTGAGGGTGATGTTGGGAAATTGCGAGTTTCTATAGAAGAAGGTGTAATACTTGGGCCATGGGATTGACGAACGTGTCATACATCCATAAAAAAAAAATTAGCCACGACGGAAAGGAATGCAGCCTCAGAATGAAAAGGAGTCAAAGGCTTTTTTGGGGTTTGTTGTTATGAGAAATTCATTCTGATTTTCATGCTATATGTGCTCCGTTACATTTCCTGACCGGCACGAGGACTAGGTGGAAATGGACTCCAGGAAACTTGCAGTGTTCGAGACAGTCATCATGGCCTGCAACGCGCCTGAAAATGGAGTTGGCGCAGTGTTACTTCATATAATGGAGGATAGATCTGAGTGCCCCATTCCGTTCGGTTCCAGGACTTTAACACCGGAAAAGATATGTGCCTATATATAGAGAGGCCCTGACCTTGGTCATTGTAGTTAGAAAGTTCTGCCAGTTCCTGCTTGGAAGAGAATTTGAACTCAGAACGGACAACAGGCCTCTGGAGAGGATATTTGGAACTAAGAGGGAGCTTACTAAAATAACGAACTCACGTTTGGTACGATGGTCATCAATCTCATGGAGTATAATTACAGAATAGAGTACTGTAAGGTGACCAACAATTGACTGACTGATTTGTTGTCGCGATTTCCAAGTGTTACAAAACCCAGTGGTCAAGGAACTAAGGACAATGGAAAATCATTCATTTCTTCGGCTGGAGACATTAATTCCTTATAAAGGGAGTCCGTTCTACTCCGGTGATCGTATTATGTCGAGCACCAGGCAGGAAAAGGAGGTGGGGATATGGGAGCAGAAGGAGTAGCACGACCAGAGGTCCAAGAGGATGAAGTCTGGGTGAAGAACGAGCTAAGCAAGGGCCGGGTGCCGGGCGGGGCAGAGGACCGAAAGGGACGACCTACAAATTTCTGATATGCGGGCGAACCAAGTGGAAGCACGTGGACTAGCTCAGGACTAGAGAAGGTGCGGTGGACGAGCACCCACCCCAACTGAGAAACGAGGAGGAGTGTCAACCGTTGGCGGAGAAAGGTCCGCAAGTTTGGTGGGAAGAATGTAGCATATTCTATAGTTGATAGTTGATGTAACCTAATGAGGCATATGTTATCGTTGCTAGGGGATGTAGCATCTGGTGTTAACAAATTAGTTTCTGTTTTAGGGTTATGACAATAAATCAATGTGTCTTCTTTTAGTTACTAATACTACAGTTGTCTTACTCTATTCAACATGAGTTTTGTTGGCTCATCCCTGGAAGGGCTTCTGTGACTAAATGCAATGCTGGTTTTCTTCACAACCTATTACTCCAACATTTCTTCCAGCTTCTTCTAGTAGCCTCCTTGATGTTTAGCTTCTTTAGGCTGATTATGGCTCTGATGGAGCTGATTATTAGGAAGCTATTTATAATATCAAAAACCGACACCGCTGGAGAATGTGTCCCGCTATATAATCAATACACCCAAAATTCAAAACACTCGGATTTGCTTCTAATTTCTAAAAATACTGATTTTTACAATGAAATCTTTTTAATTTACATAGAGATCAGATTTCACTCGGTTATTGTTTTTAAGTTTTTTAATTTACAAAATCTATATAGATAAGTGTTATTTTTTTGTTGCTGTGAGGAGAATGGTATTGCAAATGAGAAAGAATTATTGATGAAAATGCATTCAATTAACACTTATGAGCAGTTGTTATTCAGTAATCATTTGCGCAAAGAGTTAATGTGGAGTTCATAATCGATCCCATATGGTCTGGATGGAGGTCCCAATACAAATTTTAGGGACAATAATAACCAAATCCAATTACAGATAATGTACACATGGGTAAAACAAACTGTTCAGTTTAATTGTTGTACATGAAATTGAATGAGAGTTGCGTCAACGCTGGCCAGAGGGTATGGCTGGTGGTGGGGGTGAGTTACGGTGGGGTTATTGGAACGCTGTCAAACGGCAAACAGAGGGTGTGTATTTGTTGTCGCCGCTAGGTAGCTAGGAAGAATGAAAGACCTCTGTGTTCTATGTTAGCTGTGTGTGTCCGTTAATATCGGCCACGGGGAGGGTAAATAAACACAGTCACCCTATGCTAATTACTCTGGCTGGCCACTTTTACACCTTCCACTCCATACCTAAACACTAGCTTGGCTTTGTTCGTTAGGCCCAACTAACTACACGGATCATATTAAATTTCGGCCCACGTTCTCCAGGCCTGGAGAATTTAAATCAAACCTTGTTGCACGATGAATTGTTTACGTTCTGGTTACGGTCCGATACCAGTGTGTGTGTCATGCAATACTCTATCAGCTGTGTCAGAAATCGTGGGATCACGCCGTACATTTTATTTAGCTGAGAAGGCGCCGAGCTCCAAGAATGTAATTCTATCTGTTCTCAGTATCGTATAGTAATTAAGAAGCAACTTTTTCTTTTTTTTCTCATAGTAACTTTATGAGAAGTTATTTATGTATATGTTCAATTGCTACATGGCATATTACATTTATGATTACGTTTTTACAATACATACTATTTAATGGGTTATTACCACTTAATCAAATATAATAACATTAATAAATAAAAAAATAGAATGAAATAATAAAAAATTAATAAAGTAAAATAAAGTTATGAAGTAAGCAAGACAATTACAAAAAAATATTAATAAATGAAAATGAAAAATCGTTGACAAATTTAATTCAGATGATATAATGTCAAATGACCGAATGGAGATAATGTTTATGAGAAAAAATATGCTTCCAGGACTAGGTGGATTAGTTCCGAACATAAGGAGAAGAGTAATTTTAAAGAAGCTAAATCGTAAATAAATCAAAAAGGATTATTACGGATTTCCACTTGGGATAAAAAGATGAGGCGGATGTTACATTATCATAATGAAAAAAAGTAATGTTTCGTGTTTATTAGGCATTCAGCAAGATCCTTTCATGAATATGTCCTGAATAGGGGAGTAACGTTTCCTTAGCTGGCAAGAATAGTTAATTAGCCACAAAAATGTACACTATGCTGGCTTTTGCTGTAAATGTAAATTTTTGTGTATACACACATGTACACGAGATAATGTATATAAGAAAAATACTGCATCTAGGACCACATGGCATTCCTTCCCAACATAAGGGGGAGACTATTCATTTTAAAGACGTTAAATCGTGCATCTAGGGTATTTGAGAAGAACGCCATTGGAAAGGGAGGGCAGTGAGTCATTCATGAAAATGGTAATGAACTAAAATGAATTACAGGTGTAAATATACTCCCTTGGGCAATCATCGGACCTGATACGAATACTGGGGAGTGCCAGACTGGTTCGACCACAGTAATAGCAATTTTGTACAACTGTCAAGTAGCAAACCCAATTTCGCACAGGAAACTTGATAGTACCACAATAGTTTAAACTATATTAATTCCATGTGTATACTAAACAAAAATGAATCTCCTACAAGCACATAAATCAAATAATTTCCATAGTAAAATTTGAGTTAAATTAAGTAGGGTAAAATGGAAACTGATATTCGTCATTTGTATGGAAGAATGGCACAACATGAAAACATAACATTCTTGAATTTCTATTTGAATGGAATAACTTGTAGAGTGACAGATGCAAACAAATAAGTAAGCTCAACGGAGCAATAACTCCACGGCCAGAATCGCTGGAAGATTGTTAACCTCTACGACGGGCGAGGAGTAGCTTATATATATACATATATATTTGGGAGCGTTCGCTTAACAAGGCACCCGATACGGTGCTCAATAAAACCCCTCCCTCTACTCCCCACCATACTTTGAGCAATGTATATGATAAATTTTTAAGGGTCTATTTATGAGGGTCTCGTTACTGATAAGCCATTGTTAAGGGCCCTAAAGAATGCTACCCCCTCGTATGGGGCCACCAAGTAATGCCCCATAGAATTTCATATTGCATAGTTACCCTCCTTCTTCGGCCTTAACCGCTTTCCTCGGACCCCTCCCCGTTACTCAAAAAGATACAAGGATAACTGCATCCAAATTAGATCACCAAAACATTCCCTTCACCATAAATAAGCAATATTCTAATTGAATGAACTCTCTACTCATTATATATTTCCTCGTATCTCATCAATGTACGTGTCAATGGAAATGATAAATTTCAGTAAAATAGGTTTTTCTAATTATACTGCAATAAGTTAAAAAATAAAATTCAATGGGTTTCCATTGAAGAATGCCCACATTTCGCAAGTCCCTTTTACGTAAACCACCAGTAATTATGTATCAATACTTATCATATTAGTAGCTATTACTTAATAGTTCTGATTGAAATGTTTCATGTAGTGAAATCAGTCGTCAACGTTAAAAAAAAAATAATTTAAGTTCTGTGTAACGTAGAGAATAGCTTTCTCTAATGACTAAAATAATGGGGATTGTCAGTACCCCAATCAAAATAAAATAGCTAAGGAAAAACGATAGAATGTTTCTAACATTTGTGAAACAATATTAGTAATTTAATATAAGTCTATAATAATATAGAAACTGTATAATTGTTAAACTACATGAACTAAAATACTACTATCCGCTGCAGTTAGACAGACCAAAGATAAATCCAATAAATTTTTAGTTGATGTTAAAGGAGTTAGGAGCAGTAGGAATAATTTATTCGGCACACCCCGAGTTGGCGGGCACTTTCTGATGGCTTCCTAAATTTTGCATTCGATTCACAGGGGTCTGTCACCCGTTTTAGTTGAGGTCTTCTCTTTCTGAACTCAAGTTAAAATTTCACCTACTTCACTCGAGCTCACGTCGAGAATTTAATGATTCCCTTTAATACAAACAAAGTCACTATTTAGTTCCTTTAAATATTCGTTTTTTTTTTGCAGTAACTGGCCGAGTAGGATGCCTAGTGCCATATTTTAATACAGTTATCTTATTTTAATCTTTTAAGGAATTATAGCATCAGGAACTATTATAAGGCATTGAAGCAAGCTGATTGAATTTAGAATGACATAACTTTTTATTTGTAGGACCCTGGCCAATGTGATCGAATTGGACATAAAAGTATTTATAACAGATTTCCAACTGTGCAGATTGAAAGATTAATTTAACTTAAACTTCAGTGTTAAAAGAACCTACTAATAAATTAATTAATTTAGTTAAAGAACTTTCCAGGATTGTGATTCATCGTCAGTGTTTTAGGGCTGGGCCTGGAAACTTTAGCCTTCCGAATTGGGCATTAGGTTACCTAGATAAACTTATATAGAGTATATATTTTCGAGCGGCTTTAATAGTACTCTTTTGAATAATTGGCTGGTGTTCCTTTTCGAATGTTTATCCCGAATGGCTATTTATTTATTTTTTTATTGTGGGGTGGAAATGACTACATATTTGAGAATGGGATGTGTGGTTATAGGAGAACTCTTCTTTTCCTTTTGATCACTTGATTGAAAAAAAATGTGGGATTTTTCGGAGAAGGGTGTTCGGTTCCTTTTTTTCTAGCATACTTTTTCTTTTTTTCAAGAGCATTCATGCGTAATAAGTCATACTTTTTCCACATGAGTGTAACACGGTGGTCCAGGGCAAAAGCAGCTGGGTCCGTCTTCTAACCAGAATAGCAGGATCAAATAAATGAATTAATTTTATTTTTTCAGGCTGTTGACTCTATGAGGGGAGAGACAGAGCGAGTGAGATTTACACATGAATAATTAGGTAAAGGAACTGTCCATCCATGGAGACGGAGCGGATCCTTTGAGGGCAGGAGCCCGAGGGACGCCTTCATTCCCTAAAACCCTCCCTTCAATTATACATTCCCCCCAGCTCAAATATTCATAGGGCCTGCCCTAAAGGTGTTTTAAGCCTCCTTCAGGGACATCCTTAGCCAGTCCTAGGCTACATTATGTAGTGCCCTGTTCTTGGGGACACTCCTACTACAACCCCTGCATTAAACACCCTGGCTCGTGTCTTTAAGCCCTCTGAAGAAATAATTCAAACTCCTTAGAGAATTATCCTATGAAGAGGGTAGAACAGAAAGGCCGAATTCCCCCCCCCCCTCCACCACTTTACTTTCCCTTGATACATTTTTGATCTTCTTTTTTATTTAAAACTCCAAGTGGAGGGGTATTGGGAGGAAGGCCTAAGTAGGCATGCATTCTTTATGGAAGACTAGAGGGTGGCCCGGAAACTGGAAGAACGTTTAGTTAAGGGTCGTGTCTTCTTCATGGCCTATTCATGGATAAACACTCCTTATTAATCTTGGATTAACTTTTGTTAACCTTAGCCTAGTTGCACTATCATCAATCTGTGACCCCTCAAACACTAGCCAACACCTTCAACAATTACGAGAAAATTAGATTGAGGTTATATTCGCTTTGAAGGTAAAATTAATGTAATCTCCTTTCCATAATATATTACTTCTTGGATGTTAACGTTAACTATACTTATCTCTTTAAAGATCATTAGAACAAACAAATACGTTGTTTACAATCAGCACTCTACGACTTTATTCTTGCAATTATTATTTATAGTTCATGAAATCTTAAATTCTAGTAGCTATGAAGATCTCGGCTGCTTCACAATACTTAATGCCTTACGTAAAGCATACAATTTAAAGGCTGTGGTTGCCCCAGAGAGACATTCGTTGGGTTTAAACGGAGCTTTGCAAACCAGTTAATAACTTCCTTGTATGAAGCGAAGACAGTATTGAAATGGCAACAATTCGTGGTTTTCAGATTTCACCCGAAATACATGTTTTCACCACGACTGATCCCATTTTGACTAGTTTCTATAATTCTTACTAAAGCACGCAAAAAAGAAAACAATAAAGTAAACAGAATAAAACAATAAAAACACACATTATAAAAAACATACTAATAAAAAGGAGGACTGATACAATAAAGAAGGAAAAAATTAAAACAATTATAATAGAAAAATATGTGTAAATAAATACATGTTCTTGTTGCGCTGGGTATATTCAAGAAGTGACTGCATTGTTCCGTGCGAAGTAGTGTACTCATTATTTGTGCTGCAGAGAAGTGTGAATTCACGATAACTAAAGAATTGGGGCTATAATGACCATCGCAGTTCTTTACATCAAACAAATGACACTAAATAATTACTAACTTTTTAAATGATGTTGACGGAACTTGTATAGCCAAATATTTATAATTTTCATGTAAAAAGGACTCTGAATTTATGCAAATAAACGATGGAAATGTGTTCCATTTTCCATCTCCACACCTAACTAAACTTTACAATTGATCACAGTTCGTATTTCGAATATTTTAAGGAACAACTGTTGAAAAAATATGTTATTTGTTTTGGTAGGAGGAGATAAAACGGTTCATAAGAGGGCGTGACAATCGATCATGATGGCAGGGAGAAGGAAGCTGAGTGAGTAGGAAATAGAGTTGGTATCGGGCAGCCATTCCATCATTTACCCAACCAACATAGCCCGACTAGCGGGGGTTCCAAAGGGGCTCCAGTCAGGGATTCGATAAAAGCTCAGCTCAAAGGTAAAGAATAAAGCGGTAAGTTTGCCATTTCCCAGCGGAGGGGAGCTGGAAGCCTGTCACGAACCGGGCACGGCTGGCACCGAAAAACTTTTGTTAATAATAATTCAGCTGTTTCGGAAGGGACCTCCCCTTACCCACTCCTAGGCGGATTTCCTCTCCATTTCCGTTAAAGGTGTTCTCAGGGGAGTCTACTTAGTCTACAGGCTCTTCTACAGGATCAAGGAAAGCTTTTCACATCCTACTTTTCTCACCAAAATGAAAAAATATTGCGTTTCCTCTTTGGACGGCCTTACTTCTTCTCCATTTAGATAAAACAAGTAAGAAAAAGAAAAACAAGTGACAAGGACGAATAATCCTTACTAAGCTGCGTGAGAGCCCTTATATTCCTGCTATCTTTAGGGAGGGCAAAAATAAATAAAATAAACACGCACAACTGCACACTTTTATAAAATATTTTAAATTTATATTTCGATAAATTTAAATGTTATCCCTGTATGCCCATGCAATTTATCCCAGATAGTTTACTCTAATCATTAACAAACTAGGTGAGCTAGTCTGTAGTGCTCAAAGACGATTTTAGTACAATTTCCAACAAAAAAAATCGTATCAACTTGGTCCAGGTCGTACTAATGTACATTTCAGTTTTCTTGACTTTTTAATTTTTTTTAAATAGGTTCTTTTTAATCGATTTAATGAGCCATAGCTCCAAAAATTATTATAATATCAGAAATCATCTTGTCTGCCAAAATTTTCATTAAAAAAGACCAAAAACTTATCTACTTGCCATCATAAAGGAACCTCTAAGTGAAGTTATTAAGATATATGTTACCACTGTTCTCTGAAATCGTTTTTATTTTATTGTTTCAATATTTTCAAATATTTAGAGCCACAAATTGTAGAAATATTTCTGCTTCATATCCATTACATTTGCATTGGAATCCCCATAACAGTCTGAGTGCTAGCAAGTTTAAAGTGCATTATAAAAAGACGTGCTGGAGTTGTCTCCCTAAGAAGCCGTAAAACTATTAAATCTGCGACCTTGGAATATTTCTGCCTACTGAGTGGCCTCTATTAGTCTTAGATAGCCTTTTACCCTCGACCGCCGGTAGTAATTTATTCTTATAACATGTTTTTTTCACCTGCGCCTACTAATGCCAGTTTCTTGAATTAAAGACTCCCGCTGTCTCACCAGTACTACAATATTGATAGAGAGAAAATGGCATCTTCCATCGTTTTTTGCACGACTCTCCTTCAAGAGTGAAGCCAATTGACAGGGTCTTATGGACACATATTCTCAATACAGGTCTCATGAAATGAGGACATCTCACAAATACTAGGACATTCACGACCCTCCCGTTCGAGTGCTTAATGTTAATAATTTAACGTCATGAAACCAACAAAGAACTTTAGGATGTCACATTCTCTAGCCAAGTAAATCTTAAAGGAAACTAGAAGGCTGGTCTTAAATTATTCAAAATGCAATTGAAGTAAGATTGTATATCGGTTTTACGGGATAAACAAAGCATCAAATCTTCTACTTTTTTGACAACCAACTGAAGAGCTGGGAAAAAGTAAATGTCATCCATGGTAAATAGTACAGCGATACATATTCCTTCTTTTTATCAG
Organism: Riptortus pedestris; assembly: GCA_019009955.1. NCBI lineage: Eukaryota > Metazoa > Arthropoda > Insecta > Hemiptera > Alydidae > Riptortus > Riptortus pedestris. The sequence continues at coordinate 115,124,740 of CM032228.1, forward strand.
TGCTGATTGTTATTATTATTTTAAAATTTGTTAATTATCACTTCAATGTACGATGTAAAGGAAACATATTAACCATATTCAGTTCCTATGTGCTTATTAGTTTTGGACATCTCGAAAGCCATTTAGACTAGTTTTGGCATGACGTCTTTACTTATTTCGTACAAATGTATCTACGTATGTACCTATTTCTCATTACCCTCCAAATGTCGAAATTTCATATTTAAAACTGGAGTATCTAGTTGTGCACCTCCTCTTTTGATCGAAATCGATTTAATTTAATAGGTAGTCACGTGGTAACTAAATCAGTTTTGTTTTTATTATTCACAGCTGGAGTGGCTGTGTGTAGTTGTTTTACAAAATGTATAGAAAATTGAATTTCATGAAACTAATAAGATAGCAGCGTTTTCGCTACCAAATGGGCTAGAAGAATAAATCCAAAATGGCTGATTTTCCTAATTAAAATGGGATTGAGAAAAGGAAAAGGTATGTGGGAGAATAAGGTAAATTATTTGTTGAAAGAGGATGATATTTTGTGGGGTGGTGTTACGTGACACCAAAGGTTGGCGTGCTGCTTCCTCACCGCAGGACAGGTTAAGTAATGAAAAGGGTGAGGCTATTCCCTGCCCGCCCCTCTTACCCAAGGACTCAGGGAATTTCCACCTACATAGAGTACGTCAATCGACCACACTCTCTCTCACACACTCTTCTTTCTCTCTCATCTCTCTTCAACTATATATATATATATATATATATATATATATATATATTTATATATATATATATATATATATATATATATATATATATATATATATAGGGTTGGGGAAAAAGTAATTTCGGTATTTTTCATGTTTTTCAAAGCGCATCCATTTATATAAATTTTAGATATTAATCAATGATATATGCGCCGTTTTGATCAATGACCTTTTGCCATTTTTTCGGTAAAACCATTATACCTTCACTATAGAAGTTCTGTGATTTCTGGGCGAAAAACTGAACCAAGTGATTTTCACAAGCCTCTTTTGATTCCAGCTTAACACCATTAAGAGAGTTCTGAAGAGAACGAAACAAGTGGTAGTCAGACGGTGCATGGTCCGGGCTGTATGGTGGATGCATCAAAACTTCCCAGCCAAACTCTTGTAATTTTTGCCGAGTCACCAAAGATGTGTGTAGTCTAGCATTGTCGTGATGGAATACAACGCCTTTCCTATTGATTAATCTGGCCGTTTTTCTTGAATCTCCTGCTTCAACCGTATTAGTTGTTGGCAGTAGAGAGTCGAATCAATGGTTTGAGCAGCTCATGATGAACAATGCCTTTCCAATCCCTCCAAACACTCAGCATCACCTTCCTTAGTGCCAATCCAGGCTTTGCCACTGTTTGTGAAGTTTCTCCGGGTTTCGACCACGATCTTTTTCGCACATTATTGTCGTGCGTGATCCACTTTTCATCACCTGTAATCATTCTTTTCAAAAATGGCTCGATTTCATTTCGTTTCACCAGTGATTCACAAATGGAAACTCAGTCCATTAAATTTTTTACAGTTAATTCGTGTGGAACCCATATATCGAGCTTCTTTTGGTATCAATTCTTATGTAAATGGGTCAAATCTGTTTTATGGTCGATGTTTAGCTCCATAGCGATGTCACGAGATGAAATGTGTCGGTCTATCTCAATTTTTTGAAGAATTTCATCGATTTGTTCAACAATTGGCCTGTCAGGGCGAGGTTCATCATTAAGGTCAAAATTTCCGGAACGAAATCGAGCAAACCAGTTCTGACACTGACGTTCAGTTAAACAGACATCACCATAAATACCATACAATTTTCGATGAGCCTGAGCTGCATTTATCCCTTTTCGGAAGTAAAGAAGCAATACATGACGAAAATGGCCTTCTGGAATCTCCATTTTCAAAGTGCAATAACGTGCGACTAAGTAAATGAATAAAACTGTAGAGATATTTGGAATATTCTATGGACTACGACCTTTCAAACGTGGTATTGTATGGCTTCACTGAATAAGGATTACAAGAGATAAGCGACTTTGATACGCGACTATTGGGATAAACCGAAATTGCTTTTTCCCCAACCCTATATATATATTTATATATAATTTCCTTCTATAGATTGATAGACTGATTATTTTAAGTGATTTCCCCCTCACGGCTTACGATGATTTCAACTTCAAGGAGAGTATTCAAAATTCCTCCCTCTACCACCCCTTCCCCACTGGTCCGATTTCAGCCGTTAACGAACTTGATCTTTACTTTTACACAGAAAAAGTTAAATATCGAGTTTGGTAACAACCAATCAAAAATTGCAACCACTAGAGCTGCAACAGACAAACATATCTATCTATATATATATATATATATATATATATATATATATATAATATATATATAATATATATATATAATATATACATATATATATATATATATATATATATATATATATATATATATATATATATATATATATATATATATAAAATTGTAACCTCTGTCTGTACATTGATTTTTTCGCGAAATTTCACGATAACTTTTCGTTTCACATGTCATAGACACCATAACTGCATTTTGTTTCTGTTGTTGTTTGTTTGTTTGTTTGTTTGTTACCTTTTCACGCATAAACGGCTGAACCGAATTTTATGAAACTTGGTATGTATATTAACACTAAGCCAACTTAGACTTTAGGCTATATTAATATCCTCTGAGACGAACAGGAGTGGGGGTTATAAGGGAAGCCAGAAATTAAAAATAGCGATATTTCGTTTCCTATTGGTTTTTCGGCAAATATGAACATAAGAAAAGTTGTTTATTTTGTTATTTAGAGTAACTTTTGTTATATACACTGTTTTCGTATACCGAATTATAAACGAGATATACGCTAAAACCTATAGCGGAAGTGAACAATTTTATTTGGGACAAAAGACCCCACCGAAATAAATAAAACTCGGTATGTGTATTAGAACTAACGCTTTCATTATAACAAGCCATACCAACATTTCTAGGGACGGGCAGGACTGGGGGTTTTAAGGGAGGCCTGTTTTCGGCAAATATGAACATAAGAAAAGTTGTTTATTTTGTTATTTAGAGTAACTTTTGTTATATACACTGTTTTCGTATACCGAATTATAAACGAGATATACGCTAAAACCTATAGCGGAAGTGAACAATTTTATTTGGGACAAAAGACCCCACCGAAATAAATAAAACTCGGTATGTGTATTAGAACTAACGCTTTCATTATAACAAGCCATACCAACATTTCTAGGGACGGGCAGGAGTGGGGGTTGTAAGGGAGGCCTGAATTTAAAAATAGCGGTATTTCGTTTCCTATTGGTTTTTCGGCAAATATGAACATAACAAAAGTTGTTTATTTTGTTATTTAGAGTAACTTTTGTTATATACACTTTTTTCGTATACCGAATTATAAACGAGATATACGCTAAAACCTACAGAGGAAAAGAATAATTTTATTTGGGACAAAAGACCCCACCGAAATAAATAAAACTCGGTATGTGTATTAGAACTAACGCTTTCATTATAACAAGCCATACCAACATTTCTAGGGACGGGCAGGACTGGGGGTTGTAAGGGAGGCCTGAATTTAAATATAGCGGTATTTCGTTTTCTATTCGTTTTTCGGCAAATATGAACATAACAAAAGTTGTTTATTTTGTTATTTAGAGTAACTTTTGTCATATTCATTTTTGTCTTTTAACAAAGTATAAACGAGATATACACTATAAACTAAAGCGGGGGTCAACTATTTCATTGGGCGCTAACGATTAAACCGAACTTAAAAAAAACTTGGCATGTCAATTAGCATTAATTCATCCATGGTTATAAGCTATATTAAAATTTTTAGGTTAGAACGGGAGTGGGGGTTATAAGGGAGACCTGAAATAAAAATTCGCGATATTTCATTGTCTATTTGTTTTTCGACAAACATGCACATAACAAAAGTTGTTTACTTTGTTATTTAGATTAACTTTTGTTTTATACATTTCTCCTGTCTGGAGCAAGTAATTTGCGTAGAATTATTGGTATGCTCAAAAACTCTTTCCAATATACATTACGAGGTACCTCACCTGGAAAAATTAATTCAAATCTATGTTAATATTTTCTTCTTAATAATTCAAATCTATGCATAATGCACAGGAGACGGGAAATATCCCATATGGGGGACAATGAAGTCTTACATAAAAAAATTAATTTTATTATTAAAAAATCCACAGCAACGATTGGTACAAACCCTAAACACTGGGACGGGTAAATGTCAAAGTATTGAGGAAAGTAAAGCCTTGTCAAAAAAATACCTTCACCATTAAGCCTCAAATCAATTCCCGGGCGAAGCCGGGTATCTGAGCTAGTATATACATATATATATATATATATATATATATATATATATATATATATATATATATATGTTGAACGGATTTCATTACTGTCATAATCTACGTAGGATTGATGGACAGTTTTGAACTTTTTCAAAAATCTTAAGGAAAATCTGCTAATATGTGGGTCATTGGAGGGTTTGCACATATTTAACTATATACAAACGTAATGCAAACTGTGTTACCTTGTCAATGGTGATGTGGTTGGATATATTTTCACTCCGATCAATCTTAAAGTTAAAATCTTCTTTGATTTTGTGTGGGAATTATAAACACATTTTCTGACTATTACTGACCATACCTATGAACTCGCTCATTGATTCTCAATACTCGTTCAAAAAATAAAAAACCCTCTTGCTGGAATTATTGACATACGACGCTATCCGGACATTCTACACACTATTCCTCTCTTCGTATCTACTCTAGGAAATATAGGCTTAAATCAAATAAATGTCCATCGATCCTACCCAGGAGATGACGAAAATGAGGTCCGTTCAATATTATATATATAGGCATACATATATATTTGTCTGTTAACGCTCTTTTGTTTGATCGTTACCAAACTCAATAATTAATCGTTTTATGCAAAAAGGCAGATCAAGTTCGTTAATGGGTGAAATCGGACCAGTGGGAGGGGGGGTTAAGAGGGGAGTTTCGAAAATTTGAAATATCTCCGTTACTATACGTCGGATCAAAAAATTGTATAGAACCACTCTTATTGCACATTAAATGTGCTATAAATATTGTTATTTACATTTATTCTCTGTCTTGAATATTAACCGAGATATTTGCATTTTTCAGCCTTCAGCAAACCCCCACTTCTTTCTACTCATGTTTCATAAACAATACTCAGTTATGTTATAAACCATATTATTCGAAGCTTAAATACCATAGATGTTTTTCAAGAGACCTTTATTATACGAGATAAATGCAAATATGTTATGGTTAACCCCTTCTTAAGTTCTTCGACTTCTAAAATTTGATTGATTGAGATAAAAATTATTCTGATCCATTATAAATTACAGTACTAGATATAGTAAATAGTTTTCAATAAAATTAATATGTTATTTTCTGATATATTTGAGTAATTGCTCTTCTTTCCTTTGAGAAAGAATTTGGCACACCTATTTGTTTACGTTTCAGATGCTTCCCGTCTGGAGGTTACTTATTATCGTTTGTATTTATTCACTTGATGCTGACGGTGCTATTGTGGTACAAGTATGCAGATTTTTCTATTATTATACTTCACGTGGGAAATCTGCTTAGTTTACGCAGCCCCTGCGTGACGGACTTTATTACTTTGTTTGACGCTCTTTTGCTACACATATGTTGAAAGATGGGATAAGTTCACATTTAAACAGTTACATTAATTTACTATTGTTCTAGTAAAGTACAACGGTGTTCCATGGCGCTTTAAATCAGTATTTCAGATTATTTGATAAATACCTACATTTATCGCATTCGAAAACTATTATTTTAAATTCTGGAAATATATTAAAAATTTTGTATTGATTGGCCGAATGATGCAAATAAGCTATGTAAGGACTACGTTGTGATTTTCTTTTATAGCACGGATCTTAACTATCTTGGCCACCACATTGTGGTTATATAAGTGCGTCCAGGTATTTTCAGGTGTAATTGTGTCTCTTTTGACAAATGTCCATCCATTTATAATGCACCGGAATATTTAGCAGTCTTGTTTTTTGTTTATTCCTTACCCGTCCTGAATTTCTGAAGGTCTATTTCAGTAATTATTCATTGCGGGGAAAAAATCACTTGTATCCCCTACAATGACTGTACAGTCTTCGTTTTGGTTTGTTGGGCACAAAGCATTGCCTGAGGGAACGGCTGCAACAAGGGGAGTTGACTGGCTCCTTTATCTCCGACCTTCCGACCTGTTTGTCAGTCTAATTAGAAGAAGGTGCCGGGTTCAGTCCTTGCAGGTGGAGTGAGGGAGGGAAATAGAGGTAGAGAAAGAGATAGAGTTAGATAGAGAGAACGAGAGAGAAAGAGTGAGAGAGACAGAGAGATTCTGACAGGGTGAGTATGTACAAGAGGCTGAGAGAAGGGGTCCTTTGTAGAAGGATACCCGAGGCCGAACCCTCTGTAAACAGATTTAAAACCGTTACAAGCCTCCCTGGAGGCAAACATATCAGGGTCAAAGGATTTAAGGATCAAACAAACTACACATGGATTAGCTCCAGATTTTTTCCCTTTAGTACTCAAATGTTAGTTAGGAGACTTAGAGGAAGTAATTCAAACGAAATGGTGCAAATATTTTACAAAATATAAAATATACTCGACCACCTCTATATCAGGTACTGCAGAAATTTATAAGCATTATTTTTGTTCATATATCTACGGACACAGAACGAACCACGTCCCACAGCTGTTTCGTAATTTTATATTTAGCTTAATGTACAATCATAATCAGTAGACTGGTTGAAAATTGACATGTTTCTAGTTCTGTCTTCTTCAGTCTTTCATTATACGGTAAATCTAATAGATTTACAGGAAAATAATCTCATTCTTTAAGCGTTTCCATTCAATTAAGAACTCCATTATTTAAATGCACAAATAATTTTGTTGAGGCAAAAAATATACAGCGGCATTGTTGAAGACTTTGCGACATTTATTGAACCTAAATAGATGTTTGTTCTTTATAGAGAAATTGAAACTATATAGTTTACAGAAAATGTCCTATTGTCAAGAATATGGAATCCCCAAACTTTATTTATCTATTTTTTTTTTTGGAACAGGTTTAGGTGGACATTCTTTTATTGGATGACATACCACCCACTCGACCTTTCGTGCAATTAGTTTTGGTTGTATTCCTTCAATAATGACGTTAGTAACACGTTGTAACATTTATGACGTCATGTTCTATGTTTACGATTTGTATCAGCAATCACTTCTTATAGTAGTGAAGTTTTTCATGTTCATTCACACCAACATTCACTCAGCTCTTGTACTTTGTTTCGGGGCATGTGGTTCTTTTACCTGTAAAATATTATTGTTATTCATAATATTTTATAGTTGCCTTAGATATCAGTAGTAAGTGGCCGGTTTAGTTACTAAATCCATTACTTTTCTGTGGAATATGGTTTGATTGTTTTATGTAAATTATGCACGAATCTGCCTTTTAACATTTTATACATTTGCAGTTTTTATGCATTAAAAATTTATAATTTACATTATGTCTAACCATGTTATGCTCACACCCTAATGTAGTCGTTTATTAATTTTGCTAAAGGTATATTGTTTTTATTAAAATTTACCATTCGAAACACATATTGAAAAATTCACAAGTTTGCTGTATTTATATACATTTCAATACGAACAGAGATTAAAATTTGTTTTCCAATAAAGTATTATTTATTTCTTATCGTAAATTATGGCAAATTTACAAATCAAAGAAAAATAGTTTCTATATCATTAGAGAATTAAAAATAACTCAGTGGGCTAATATTGCCATACACCCAATCAAGCGAATACATTTTTTAGGTACCACCACTTATTTATTAGGCCAATTATTTCATTAAAATTGCAAGTGACACATCATTATCTATATACAGAGTACGTACAATTAAAAATACCAAGTAGTGTAAGTTTAAAAACTTAGTTATGTACCCATTAAATGAGAATTTTCGTCGCATAGCAAGTTTTTGTACTTTTCTTCCTGCTGTGGCCTTGTTAGATCGTCCCTTTTCAATATCTAGAAGTGATGCATTATTATGTTAATGTAAAATACGATATCTATATGTGATGTAGAAAAACTATATCAAGGAATAAGTAAATTATTCCTAGATATCGTTTTTCTGACTTACTTAAATTCTTGTTGACATCTTCCGCACATCATTGATATCCTTAATATCATCAAGAAACACACAAGAAGTGAATGGAGGAAATGCAAATTGCATCACTTCTTAACTCGTGTTATGCCATAACTTCCTTGGGTTTTAAACATTTATGCTACAGCTGTCTGGGCCCCTTTTGTTAAAATGAAAATCATCAGCAAGTTTAAAAGAGAGCCAAGATGATTTTTTATTTGCGACCCTTTTTGTTGCAAAATTAAAATTGAATTGCCTTCGGATTTTAATTATAATAAAAGTCATTTCTTTTAAAAACTGTTGAGAGTGACCAAAAAAATGCTTACTGAGGCATCCTAACATTCCGATATCTCGCAATTTTATTACAAATTGTTGCATCTGAAATGAATTACGGGAAATAGTTAACAATAATGCACAAAAAACACTCCCTCTGACTCCTATTTGTACAAGCTGATAGGATCTTTCTCAATTGCCAAATTGTATCTTATTACCAGATAGGTAAATCCATACTTTGTGTATTCACTATGTTCGAAGGAACATTCAAATAACTTTCTAATCGCCCCCAACAATTGTAGAATGTATAGGAAAGTTTGTTAAGAGAATTAGAGCATTTTCATAAGTATTCTGCAAACGACTCGAATAACTTCAAAAGCAACCATGTTGCTGTTTGGTAGGAGTATTTTATTTATTTAAGAATCAACGAAGTCTTAAATATAATTTTTGCTACTATTGAAAAAAACAAAAACAGATCAACTTCTTGAGAAGAAATTGTTAAATTTCTTTATATAATTTTTATAAAAAAGGAAGTTCCAGATTGAAAAACAATAAATTTATGAGTAATTTAATCTCTTTAAAAAAATACAGTATTATCTAGTTCGATTGATAAAACTAGAAGTGTAAATTACAGTTATATTCTACGCGATAGATTTAGTTGTTTGCTTCTGTAAATATTAAAAATACGTAAGGTATCACTAATTACATTAAAGAAAATTTTCTGACTTGTGTTATTAGAAAAAATATCGTAGGATCCGAAAATACAGTGACCAGTATACTGTAAATTTGAATTGAAAAAGGGAATATAGTCCGCATTTAATTACGTCCTCCCTTCGTCATGACAACAACCATTCATTCTTCTATTAAAGGATTAATTGGCAAAATTAATCATTACTCTGAGCACCTATTCATTGTTCCCCTAATACGGGCAATTTATAATGAAACAAGTAGTAGATATTTACACTTAATTTCTACGCTCTTTTCTGTGAACATAATATATTTACTGTCTCTTGTAATTTTTGTTAGGCGAAGGGTTGTTTTCGAAGGTAATTATGATCCTGAAGGAAAACTTGTTTATTAAGACCACTGGGTAATGAGATATTCTCCTAAGGGCATAATTATATAATATTGTCAGCAGCTATATTTGTGTTTATCACAATATACTTTGAGTTATTATAGAAAGTGAAAGACATGATGGTTGATTAGAAGCCTATTGTTAATATAAAATAAAATTGTGTATTGTATTTATTTATTGCCAACATCTTTTTTTAACAGTACTAAATGCCAAATTTAAATTGTTTATTCAAATCTATAAAACTATTATAGATCAAACAATGGAAGTCCATCATTCTGCTAAGACAAAAGGAAAAAAAAGGAGAAAGACAAAATAAGAACAGAACTCCAAGAAGGGAATACTTTGCACAAAGAATGGGCAAAGACACACATATTTTGCCCAAAACAACTTGTATCAATATGGCGTTTGTGGTTATGGTAATACAACCAAAGCATTATTTTCATGTAAAAAAAGTTATGTTTAAAATAGTTAATTCACAACAGTTTGGTAACAAAAACCTAGTATCGCTTAAGGAAACACATAAATAGGTGGTAATCGAATTTTCTAAGAACTGAAGTGGAATTATTCGTTTCAATTCTTACTCATATATATATATATATATATATATATATATATATATATATATATATATATCTGTGTGTGGGTGTGTGTGTGTGTGTGTGTGTGTGTGTGTGTGTGTTTGAAGAAAAGAACTTTTCAGTCATAGGGAATGCACTATGGATGCTGAAAGCAGTCCAATATCCAGCAAAACATCCGCAGAGAATACCTTAATATATAAATAGTATTAGGAAGTTATTTTTTTCTCAACTATTATTAAGATTCTACTGATAGATTGGTTGGTGGGTGACAGGAACCAAAGCAATAATATTCATTGATGAGGGACGTAATACATATTCGTTGGTTATCCTATGTATTTTGTGACTATAGAATTACATAATAACATTGGAAAAAATAAAAAAGGTTTCAAAATTAACGAAGTCATAATAGCTAACCCTGAATTCGATACCCACTTTCACTTCGAAAAATGTTTGTTGATTGATCAAATAAGCTGTGAGCTCCCTCCAGACTAAGCTTATTACCTTAAAGGGAATGTTCATTGCCAAAACATTAACGTAAATACTATTCTTTTTTTTAAATTCTAAAAAAGACTTGGATTGCTTAATCTTAAAAAAATCACTTGAATCTAAACTGATGAATGATAAATAAGTCAAGTGTTTTCAATTTAGGAAAAGGAAAAATCACCGATAAGAAAAAGTAAAAGTAGCCCAAAGAATTATATCTCCTAAAGTAAAAAGTTGTTTTAAATTTCAACTTCCACTCTTAGTTCATTTTTTATTAAGATAAAATTAAAAAACTGATCTTTGATAAATCCTTTTCTTTTTTAGCTTTACTTCCCCAGCAAAGGCTGCTTGAATCCTTTAATAAGGGAAATAAATAACTCACAGTGCTAATATTTGTTCTTAGTGCAAATGTTTATATTTGTTATAATTTCTTTATAAATAATTTAATTATACTACTTTACTAGATGTTTTAATAATCAAAAGTATAAAATTCAAACATTCTTAGAACAGCTCTTTTTTGAGGTATTCCGGATACGTAAGTGCGTTGACACGTCACGCGAGGTTGAAAATGGCTAATTCCGTTGAAATTTCAAACCTAATTTTTTCGGAACACAATATCAAACAAATAATAACTGGAATTTAAGCTTTGACTCTTGATATGACATCTTCGAGTTAATATAACATGACTAGAAGCTGAAAACTGAAGAATGCAAATTTCTCGATTAGTATTCAAGGATGTCTGCCATGCAGCGCCTGTGTGTAAGCAACGCCCCACTTGCTGGTATGATACTACTGATTTTATTTCACGATTTATTCACTATTTCCAAATAAATGTTGGATGATTAGAACTGCCATTCAATACAATTTTAATTGATGACGTCATCTAGTGAAGATCTGCAGAAAACAATGTTGGTTATATAAGCTTGGAATAAGCCGTTTCATGATGTATTCGGTTACTGTTAAAGTGCGATGAAACATAGGCAGGATTTACTTATAACTGACAATTTAAAAAATGCCAAAATCTCAATTAATATTCAGAACAGAGAAACAACGTAAATACTCCATTTATACGCAATTAAATCCGCATTATGATTAGTTCTATATAATGGTCTATAATATAAATATATATATATATATATATATATATATATATATATATATATATATAGCGGCGTTTTCGCGGGTAGGATAGAAAAAATGAGGAACCTTTACGAAACTCGCTTTATGAGACCAACCTTAACAGCTGATTTCCCTTAAGGGAGATCTGGTAGTGGGGAGAAAAATGAGAGATAACATTTTCAGGAAATTACATTTGCAATAAGATTGTTCCTATACAACTTTTCGACACGACGTATAACAACGGAGATAGTTCGGACTTTCAGCTTTGTCTGCTATTGCGTGAACACACACACACACACACACACACACACACACACACACACACACACACACACACATATATATATATATATATATATATATATATATATATATATATATGTATATATATTATAGGCGAAGAGTGAGAGTTTCAAACGGTACTATTTTCGTCGATTCCTAGGTAGGATTAATCGACATTTGGAGCAAATTTTCGAAAATTGATTCATGAGTACAATCTCAATAGTCTCCAGTCTCACCAAAAAAAAGTGTCTTACTTCTTAGATAATGTGTTTAAGCTAAACAATATCAACAGATTGGGGCTTTCCTGTTAGTCCTTAATCCAGAAACTCGAAAGAAAATGCTAATATTGCAAGTTATTTCTTCATAATCTTTTTCGTCTGTGAAATATAGAACAGACTGTTGTTCAAGTGTGCCTTCCTTTAATGAAGAGGTCACATACGAAAATTGTAAGAGGTAACACTAATTTTGGTTAGTAATGAAGGATAAGTAGGATTATGATTTATGTAGGCTCAATTGAGTCACGTAGGTTTGTTGCATTAGCGTCGTTATTTATTTATTTGGTGAGCTCCACAACTAGCGTCGTTATAGAATGTGTATAATAATGCCCTACAGGGCTCAATCAATTCTTCACTTTTTCAATGCATGAATATTAAATGAGGGGTCAATTTTTCATAGACTAAACAAATATTAATCACTAAATCACGATTGAGTACAATATCAGGCAACTCTCAATTTGAATGTATGAATTTTAATCCAACGTTTAGGAATGTGGCTATAGGAGTTTAGTGTTAAAGTGAAAGGGACTGAGCCACCAACTGAGTTTGGCTACTATAAAACGAGCCATAAATGTCGTCAACTATTCGAGGGCTGGCCTTTATGCCTCTTGGGTCGTTTACAGTCGTTATAGCTCTGCATATACTGTTTTAACACCCTTTCACCCACTTGAGGTAACTCATTCTGTAAGAATCTTATTCTATTTAAAATTCATGAAGTTTTTGAGTAATTTTTTTTTAAGGGTCATCTACATACTATACGCTGTCAGTGAATACCGAATAATATTTTTAAACTAATGTGAACAGTAGTGGATGCTTCCTCTCCTTCAAGAAGTGGGAAGGGAGGCTCACTGAATATCACGACGATTTTTTTTTTCGTAGCTCCCGAAATCCTGTCCTACGGCAGCATAGACTTTGCATACACCTTTCCAAAAAATCATCTTTCATCCACCATTCTCGTCTTTGTAAATCTGGCACAAAACAAGTGGAAATACAGATTCTATGTTAATGTGTTCTATGTAATAATGTTTTTCTACCTCTAACTTATGTGAACGAATTAGTTCACACGTAGGTAACCTCAATGTTTTGATCATACATTTGATCCCTGAATTTTTAAAATATACCTGAAATACAGATTCATTTTTACTTTTTATTTTATTGTTCTATAATAATGTTAATACTAAGTGTTAAATACTTTTTTGAATATTATTAAATCTTGTTTCTTTGATTACTTTTATTCATAGTTACATCAATATTAACTTAAGAAGTATTGTTACTAGCTAGAACGAGGGACAAATATTCGGCGTTCATAAATACATACCTATTTCTCTTTAATATATCTTTCATAGTAAATGCAGCATTAACGCTTTAACCTTTTCATTATTAGTTTTGAGCAAGTAGTAGTTCCAGGTCTAAGAAAAGTTTGTTCACTCAAAACACAGTTAGCAGTACTGGTTGCGTGGTGGAAATCGAACAAAGATCGTTAAGAAAAACAGGTAATTCCTCTACTTATTAAACCAGATTACTTTCGTGGAACCATCAAAACATTCCTTGAGCTCTGTAATTTATAATTAAATATTTATAAGGATCCAGTAGCAATCTGTTTTTAAACGTTTTTTGGGTACATGAAAGTTCATTGTAGGCTAGGATAATAAATTTTGACTCCTCCATAGATATGTTATGGACCACTGATACGGATACATACTTCTGAGGGATCTGAAATTTAACTGAGAATGCAGTAATCTTCGTATCAACTTGAACGTCAATATAAGTTAATTGAACATTGAGTCCTTGCTTTGGTGGAGTTCCAATGACAGGAATTACATTAAACAAAATGATATTTAAAAAAATCCACAGGTATACCCCAAGGTTTTTCTTTAATACCTTGAAAACCAATGAAAACATTGACATTTTGACGTAGGAGTAACAGATCTAATAAGCCAGAGTTAAAATAAGCCATAACAGATAATTACCCACACCAAGAAAACTATGGAAGAAAAGGCTCTCCCATTATAAACATGTTTGCCATCGTGTAATAAGCCCCTTGGATACAAATAAATTTTCATTACATTTTCCAACACAATAAAGATGTTTATTAGCCATTATATATTGCTGGGAGAATAAACATATATTGTGGGAGATAGCAGCTTCCTTCTCTACTTTCGATTCGTCATTATCCTATTGCATAGTTTGTTTCTCTGGCGTTTTAATTAGAACTAAATGTGTATACTCTAAATAATTTCAGGAGCTCTGACAATTGAAATAAAACCAAATTACTTTACAAGAGAAATTATCTGGAAAGGTTTGTCTTATTAAAGTTGTAGAGTGAGAGATAGAATGACTTTGATGTAATGCTGCCTGTTGAGCAAGTGTTGCAGAGCAGCTGGGGGCTGCTAAGGTGTGGGGGCTTTTCACTAATTACTTAATCAGTTTAATCACTCTAGGGACTTTACTTCGGAGATTTCTATCGCTAGGGCTTACCTACTCCTCCAGCCCTTCCCTCATCAATGTATAACAACCTACTTAAATATAATAAAACCCCCTTATTCTCCTATAGATAATCCAATCTCAAGAACCATTACTTCTATATAATCTGCTTTTAACCTACAATTACAATGGAAACAATTCTTTCAGGAAAAGAAATTAACAAAGACGAAAAACGTAGTCTGCTAGAAGGGACATGGAAATTTAGATACTTATAGAGAAGAAAACGTCCAAGTCACAATATTCTTCACTTCCAACAACACTTCTGTGGAAAAAAATAAATATTAAATAATACTGACTAGAAAAATAATAAGTGAAAAGTTTGAATCATTAATATATTATTATTGCTTTATACAAGATTTTCTATACAAAATTCTAATTCAACTAAGTGAACGAATATCAATCAACCTCTTCTTCTAATTAGAAATTTAATTCCTTGAAATATTACCAACGCTGAAATAAGCAAACTTTTTTTTTTTTTTTTAAATAGAGCACTATTGCTTTAAGATAACTATCGTCCTTTTTCATAGTTACCACACGTTTTAGGCGCTCGTTGAATCCAGAAAGAATGGTAGGATTGATATTAATATAGAACCATTAAACAATTAGAAAGGATCACAGAAAAGCAACAAAAACATCCTACTGGAAATCGTACTACTCCATTCCTATTTAACTGATAACAGATATCGAGTTGCTTCTCCCTATAAAGTTTTCTTATGTCGGAATTCGACACTAAATAATATTAAAAAAATAAGCTTAGTTTATACTATCGAACGTGGGGTCATTTGCTGCTTGTTTGTTAATTCGGTTTAATACCTCGAATTCTGCATGTACTATACACCTTCCTCACGATACACTATGTATCTTCCAACCAATATAGTTTATAAAGTCCCAACCAATATAGGTTAGAAAGTGTATAAGGTGTAGACCAGTGTTCGGATACCTATCTATTTCTAATGCATGTATTAGTGAGGAATGTATCTATTACGATGAAGGGAAATATTGGTAACAACTGTATGGGGGTTGCTCCTATTGTGTGTTGTAAATGGTCAAGACACCTCTATTAGGTTCTGATTTTTTTAAAGGGACAACAAGGGCATTACAGAATTATTATAAACCCATGCAGGAGCCATATTAGTTGAATGAATTTTGACATTTTCAGCACCGAAAATCACATAACTAATTTGGGTACCCAGTGACTAAAGTTGTGAACTCTAGTTCCTATTTTCTTCATCTGATTGATAATCCATTGTCTGTTTATCGAGGATTTTGCAATTAAACGAGCATAGTTAAAAATGCAGATGAAAAAAAAAAGAGTAGAGATGTCCAATCATCTGAAAAACAGGTCTGGAGCAACGAAAAAAAAATCTTTTGAAACTGAACCGGGACGAAAAAATACGACATGTTAGATAATCCTTCTCAATTTATTCAAGGGTCGGGGATTACCTGCTGGACATGGACTAATTCTAGTTGTAGACAGTTGAAACAAAGGATACAAAACTTATTGAAAGGCTGCGTTCTCCTGCTCAATTACCAACTTTAATGGAAAACCGTAGTATGAACGCTCCCTCCATGCATCAAACATTTTTACTCTGAAACAATGTTGTTGTTTTTTCTCTTCCCCTCTCTCTTTCGTTTTGACTCTCAATACGACCAATAGTAAAATAAACTCAAAACAGGGAACAAGTACATTTAAAACAGAACGCATTCGCTCTGAAATGCCAAAGCCTTTTACGACTCGATACAAATATAAGAGAAATATTCGGAATTTTAACGTGGGCTCTATTGATGTTTTTCTGAGTGCATGCTTGTATATTCGGGGTGCAACAAACTAAAAAAATGGTTTCCGAAAGTCAAATGACAAAATAATTCTTGCTTCTAATAATAATAATTTACCCATTTCAATAGGAAAAGTAAATATATTTTTTGATTTAGTTAAATAACGTTACAATAAGGAGGAAAACTAAAGTTTGTATATTTTATAAGAAATAAATTTGATGTGGGCAGTACATGAAATCCTTGTATTCCTATTAAATTGAATAGGCAAACAATTCGGTTGAAATTTAATTAAAAACTACTTCATCTGAAAGTGATATACCTTAAATCCGTTTATAATTAATTTATACCATAATTTATGATGTAATGTAGTTTTATGACAAACAAAAAAGGTCTTTTACAATTATGTTGAAACTCTAATATGTACTGCCAAATAGGGTTAAGGGACGATAAAAATGGATAATTTAGTTGAAATCTGAAAACCAAAACCTTTGGAGATCGTAATATTTGTACAAAAAAGTATAAAGGGTACTTGCAAACAAATAAAAAGCTGTTATTAATTTCACTTTTGATACCATTAATATAAGTTTTCATGTTTCACTACTTCGTTTACAGATAAAGGTTAAGGAAAAGAATAAATTTGCTATATTTTTTTTAACTCTGAGTGATGTCTAATTGTGTGATTTGACCCTATACATTCTGTAAACAAGATCAGATTACATACGACTGAATTTATGTTCATTGAGCTAAGGTTTTGCAGGGAAACCTGAAGTACATTTTAATTTGTAGTCATTGATTTGTTCAGTCATTTATTTGATTACGTTTTCTAGCCATTTATGGATTATATGTTTTTATGAAATCGATTAATGATTTTCGTTTTTTTGTTTGATAAATGTATTCCGTTGTAATTAGTTTTTTGTTAGTTAAAGGGGTATATACGAAAGGTTATAAACCGAAGTTTGGATTTCAGGAATTCAAATAATGCAATTGGAACGATTTTCAAGTCCTATACTATCACTGAAGAAACTTTAGAATAAGAAAACGTTTTAATGAGGTTTTAACGGGTGACGTACGAAACGTTTTGAAAATAATAAATCTTTAAATTAATTCCGAACAAATTTTGGCGACGTGATGTATCGAGTGACAATTGTTGCAACTTTTCTTATTTCGGAAAGAAATTGAATGCACAACTCGAAAGAGTTGAATTATTGCAAACATTATACCTGATTTGTTGTGCTACTAAAGAGGCCAGCTATCGGTCTATTTTAAAATGCCATGTTGAACAATAATAATTGACCTAGTGATATTTATTGAGACGGGTATTAAGAAATAATGAGAATAAAAATCACTTTATGAAATTGGGGTAGAGGATATATTCAGGAAAAAATAGGAAGCCTTTATTCTGATTTAAGGATGATAGTTGAATATGTTATGAATTATTTTTGGATGAAACATTTGAGAAGGGGAAGCTGTGCATTGGGCGGGGGTTGAATTGGCATGGGATGGCTCCTCTCTGTTAATTGGAATTGCCAGGGGGTCCATTATCCATTAAATAAACAACAGGATTGGGGGCTGCGCCTTTTTTTAGGTTAATTCTCATGGCTATCTCTCCATATGCTGCGCAAAATTCACCGTGTGCATAACGCCGCTCACAGCAATTACATTTATAGTTTCACAGCATGCTAGGTTGAACAATAAATCTAAGTTTTATCATGTGAATACAAATTATTATTTGGATTATTTATTTACATGAAACCAGGCCACTCAACTTTTGGTCTGGTGCATCCTTAATAGGAAGAATCTCATCTCTTTATAATAATCATGTGTAGAATTTCTCAAAATGTGTGTGTGTGTGTGTGTGTGTGTGTGTGTGTGTGTGTGTGTGTGTGTGTGTGTGTGTGTGTGTGTGTGTGTGTGAGAGAGAGAGAGAGAGAGAGAGAGAGAGAGAGAGAGAGAGAGAGAGAGAGAGAGAGAGAGAGAGAGAGAGAGAGAGAGAGAGAGAGAGTGAGAGAGAGATCTGACAGATGGCCCTATGTACTTTCGGCCCTCAGGCAACACCCTCAACCTCACAACTCCGCTCGAACTGACAAACCAAGAATAATTTAGTCATACTCCATCCTACCCATTATATGGCATTATAATAGTAACTAACCTTCCAGAACTCGCGCCGTGAGCAAAATACTCACACCCCGAAGAAAAAAGTTATATCTATTATTATACGTCTTCTCTCTCTAGCTACACCATCTAGCCTACCCTTGTTGACTCCCAATCATTATCATCAGCTGACTATCGCCAGGACAAATTTAATCAGATAGGATCGAATTAAGTTAAGTGTGATTGTTTTCCTCACAGTGCGAGATCTGGCGGAACGTTTTTTGGTTTATTGTGAGTGTTTTTCTCATCAAACGAGTTCTGGTGGAAGTTTTTTTCTTTTTTAATACGAGAGTTCTTTTCATCGAGTGAGTGCTTTGGCGATTTACGAAAAATAATTTTTCTTTTATTTTGTTTAATCGGTAAACCAAATTACTCTGTTCCCTAGGAAGTTGTCAATGGCCACAATCATATTTTGAATACTATTTTTATTATATATTAGTATTTTTTATAATAAATAACAATTTTTTTTGTTGAAAATATTTTATTTACCAACTTTTTTGAGGGTAAATAGGTAGTGTGAGAAAAAGTCTCACGCGTGGGTCATCAGGTCACTCATTTTGACTCGAGTTCTGGAGGGTTAACTATTTAATTCATCAAGGGAAATAGCAAAAACATAACTTGCAATAATTAATTGCTAGAGAACTAAGAGCAAACTCTCTGTTGGGCATCTTTTAATAATGAAGGTGAGATTTAGCTTGAAGTTTGTTGATGATGTGAGGGTAGGTAGAGGCATGCAAGGAAGGTGTCACCCCTTTGCCGGATACCTGTCCTTCCCCGTCACCTTCCTTAATTTACCCTCTCTCCCAGAGGTCTGTGTAGGGCCACCACTACCGCATCTAGGCTTAGTTCAGACCAGAAAGTGAACATCCCGACCAACTAAAGAAGAAGAAAATTCATAAATTGGTTGTTTGGACATGGCGTAATATTTATTATTACAGAAAACCTGCAAATTTAGAAGATTATCTACTTCAATTATGATATCCACTATTTCATTATTTAAACGAAAATTAGCTAAAAACATTCATTATTTAAAACATTCTGAAAAGGCATAGAAAATACAGTTTGTAGTTTCTTTATATTACCTTAATGAGGAAAGGAGTTATAGGCACGTGTATTTCCCCTACAATACGAACACCCCTCTCTCTTCCCTTAAGGAAAATCAGCTGCTGAGTTTTTTTCATGACAAGTGGGTGATTTCCAAGGGGTGGATAGGGCTGGTTAGCAAGGAAGTAAGATCGTACATAGAAGATGACGAAATGAGGTCTAGAAGTCGTTGATTAGATGAAAAAGGGACACACAATTCGTAATGTTGTTCTTTTTTGCTAGTCGTTAAAACACTCGGTATTTGAAAGTTTTATAAAAATCTGCAAAATCACAAATACGCCGGATAGAAGAATAGTATAATTATGTAACCTATCTTTTAATAAACTAAAATTCTACAGATGATACTTTTTTTATCATTTCTCAAATCCAAATGCTGAAGAAGTTCTTTTTATTTTTGCGTGTAGTGCCACAAGTAAATCGTAGTCCAACTCGGACGAACTTCACTTTGTATTTATATGAATAAATAATTCAGTTTTAGCTTAAATTGAAACAAGGTATTCATTACTCTCATGAGAATAACAATGACAGCATGTTAGAAAGATCTTAAATTTAAAGAGATAATAAGTAACACACTGCTTTGTAAGAGAGTTTATAGAAGAGATAAAACTGATTTGAATGAAAAAAAGAAAGAAAAAAAAGGATTTAACTCATTTATCAGTAGGAAGGCCTTTCACCCTTCCTTCTCCATAATACATCTCAAAAGGAAATTTATCTCGTGGGCATTTCCTTTGATGTTCACAGATTGCTTCTGGGATTTTTACTGAATACTCGCTGCTGGGCCTCAAGACTCCTTTCATACAAATAAGTTTATTTTCTAGATATTACTCTATACAGGACTCTCATTTGAAGGTTTATTGAGGTGCCAAACGACTGTCTGCCAAATATGGCCTGCCCCTTTATTATTTGGGAGCATTCATTCAGAGGTTATTTTTTTCTCCTTGTTGCGATCTATAGTATAATTTATCCTCAACCTGGTATCGTAACTAATAGTAAAAATTGTACACTTAGGGGATCAAGACACTTTAACTATACATAACTGATAAAATGTTATTTATTGAAGATAAATTTGAAGGTTCTGATGTGTCTAAGTAATAACCCCCCCCCCCCCGACTCCCACTCAAGACCGCAACATTAGCACATTTGTAGATTCAAGGAATCATTAATAGGGAAACAATTTGAAAGGTGTTCAGGTGGAAGACAGGAAAGACTTGTTGAAATTCTCACTTACAACATGCCAGTGGGGCAAGACTGGAGGGTAGATTAAAGAAGCAGTTTACGTTCTGATACGGGCTAATGCTTATCGTTAGTCAGTGAATCCAGGTTACTGGCAACGGAGGAATGGCTCTCTAACAACTCTGGTCATGAATGGAAGTTTTTTCACCCATACATTTACTGGTATGAATGACATTTTTTTCATTATCTCTTTATTGCTGGATCGTCTGATTTTTAAAAAGCAAGGCTAACCACTGCTTGTTCTTGTAACACTCATAGTCCCTTGTTTGTTCCGGTAAAAATCATGTTCACCAGGTTTAGCATGTAGTTTTCACACTACACTACAAGTAGAAGAACAGGGCACGGTTCAACCAGTGCAGCCAAATCTTCAAGTTCTTCTAGTCCATATTATGGGACTGCTATATGCAAGAACTCTGATAGGACGAACATATCTACACACTAGCCGGTATCAACACATTGGCATCTCACTTATACCAATGACTTTCTTACTAATTGTAAGTCAAGGTCATTGCGTTATTCATTGGTCTGTCCTGAAAATATTATGATCAAGAATTCAACAATGAACTTCTGTCATACTTGAAGTTAATTTGTCTGACGTATACGTAAATAGGCCAATTTATATCAAATGAAGAAAATCTTGCAATAGAAAGGGAAAGATAAATTACTTTATTATATTATCTGACTGTAGAAGTTCAATAGAAGGGTTGACTAGAGTTAGCTGTGGATAATATGAAGCTGGGGAAAGGGTACAGTAACATGATACACAACTACACTGGGTAACGTTATAGCTGTTGCAACTCCATGTACATCCTTCTACAATGCCCGTGCTTAAAGGACAATTGTACAACATGATGACATTGTAGAATTATTCAACAAAAGAATGTAGGTGCTTGAAATGAAATCAGCAAAGGACTTTATTAATAGTATTTGATATACCTCTTCATAAATGCCAAGAACATTTACAATGCCTTGTGAGCAATATTATTCAGTTTCAAATAGAAATATTATGTTTAAACTAAAAATTAAAATGGCTTATTAATCACTGTATTCATACGAGTGGTTTTTATAAATTGTGTTCACTTTTCACGAATTGAATAATGTGCTTTAGACATTTTTAGATAGCCTTTCCTGTTTTACACGCAGAGTATCCCTCTAACGTGGGAATTTATTTTCATGTTGTGTGCTCCATCCATTGGATACTACACACATTTCAGCATTACATTATAATATTTCTTATATAATAATTGTAAACATTATAGAACAATAAATTAATTAAATAAAAACAAAAATAAAGTAAAAAAAGAAATAAAATAAAACATATGTAACATTACATTACATATGTGTACAACAATAGATAGCCTTTTAGAGAATGTAAATGAAGTCAGTTATCATTTATCATTTGGTTGTAAACGGTATATAACTACTACGGTATAAAAACAACTATTTCTTTTTCAGTAGATTTCCCCTTTTCTTTGATGCCATGAAAAGTTTCTGAAATTTACATCGTTTCTAGAAGAAAATGACGATGAGACCGGTTCAAACACACATCTCTCTCTCTCTCTCTCTCTCTCTCTCTATATATATATATATATATATATATATATATATATATATATGTAAAGATTCTAAATAAAGATTCTGTGTCTAAAAGTTACAGTGAATTTTGTATTATCTTTTTTCTCTAAACCCGGTCAGTCACCACCCACTCTAAAATCATTTTCAGCGTATATTCATAGAAGTATGATGGGCTTTTCGTTCGAAACAATCGTGTTAACTAAAATATGCTCACACACACACACACACACACACACACACACACATACACGTGCCCGCACGCAAACTCAAATATACACACGCACGCACATGTGTGTGTGTGTGTGTGTGTGTGTGAGCATATTTTGATTAACACGATTGTTCCCTTTTTTCCTTCCCAGTAGTTTTTATTCCACAATCAGAACTAATGATATGAAGACTTTTCGAAATTTGCTAGTAATTATTTTGCAGTAGCACTTTCCACTTCCTCCTACCAGAGCCTCTTTTCTTTCTTTTCCGTTTTTTTTTTTTACCCCTTTTCAAAACTAATAGTACATATCTGCAGCTCATCCTTGTTAAGCGAAGAATACCTTTGCCATTCTAATGTTTACAACCAATAATGCACTGTAACTCTTTTTAATAATTAGGATTTGGTTTTGGTAAGTATAAAAAAAAGTCAGTGAAAATATGAGACGAGGAAAGAACTTTTTTCTGGTGGAACCATCTATTGATGTCCATACTTTAAATGTTTCATTCCAGTCCATAAGGTATATGAAATATATTTCCCTTTGTTAGTACTAATGGCAGTATTTTGAAATACAGAGCGCATTCACATAGCTGAAGGGCATTGCAGATGTCGGAATATTTATGGGGGAAAATCAGGGTATTATTTTTCCTTTGAAAAGACGACTGTCAGTTGTAGGACGGGAGTGAGCTAATGAGGGCCCGATGCATGTTGTAGGGTCGGAACATTTTTATAATGGCTCCCCACCCTGAGGGGACGATGCTCCGTGATGGACCCTCGTGTTGCTGCTCTGACCGACAGGGCTAATGTTACCCCCTCGACACTCTAATTACACTCGGTGTAAACAGGAGGGGTGGAATTTTTACCCTCCCCAACCCACCCCCTCCCTCTATCCCAACTTTCCTTCGATACAGCACAGAGCCTGGGTCGATACACAATTTACAGCGGTCGGAGTGGTTACCCTCAGCTTGTCTTTCAGTTTGTCTTCATCTAATGCCGGACTGTTCCCGTTTACCTACCAAGCTTAAAACTATTACAACATTTATCAATTGATTGAAATTAATTATCTTTCCCCGGTGTATTCTAAAGTAAACGGATTATTTGAATGTAAGTAAAATAACAGTAATATTGATTGAGGGATACTCCAGTTGAGGAATACTGAGTAAATTATTTACAGATTTTATAAGTTTAGAACTTCTCTCATCCCTTCAAACAAATCTAAATGTAATTTGAATTATGACCAAATTTATTAACAAATACATTTCACCAGAGTATTTAATGGACGAACTGAGACATCGCCTTAAAAATACTATTTTACTAATAAAATGTCCGTTTGACAGTGGCTGTGTAAACTAAGCAGACTTCCAACGTGCTGGAATGACACGCTAGTAATTCTAAATACAATAAGTACAAGTGGAGGTTTATTGTAGGCTGAAAACAAGAAAATAATAATAACAACATTTTTGAGTTACGGGAAAATGTATAGATCAACAGGAGCAATAGTTTAACAATATTGGTTCTATATCATTTTTCGAACTGAATATTCAAAATCAACCCCTCCCCCATTCCCAGTCTTATTTCACATTAATTAATATGATCATTAACATAACTCATAATATGAATTAAGGATCGTAAAAAAAAATAAAAACGTTTCTTATTAGGAATTTCGCTCAAGCTTTGTTAAGGAGGTGCCTAAAGAGCCAATTTTCATGAATTGTTTAGTTTATTATAAGTAAGTTACTAATAAAATATCAAATATAAACATTAATATTCATATTAAATGTTGTTCAAAGTGAATACCTCCAGTATTACAACAGACTGAGCACCTTTCTTCCACAGCACCGAAGTTCACTGAATATTTGTTATAGTTTTGCAAGTCAAGGTCGATATACTCGTTTTACATAGACTTTTGTTCAATGTCAACCAAGCTAGTGGTCCTGCCCATATTTCATCGATTGGATAATTCAACTTTAATGAGATAGGTTATCAGGTTGGAGTAGTAGTTATCATTTTAGTCTATCATGATTATTCTATCATTTTAATAATAATATTGTCAAACCCACTTCTATATTTTCATTTATAGTAGTATACTACCAAATCACTATATTCATTCCTGCTATGCTTCCAAATCTAACATCTTGAGAAAGGTATTTAATTTCATCAAGTGAACAAACAATGAATTAGTTTTATAAATAATTGTTGCATTAAAATATATATATTTGTTTTATTTAGATATCTCCAGTATCATTTATTATTCAAGGAATATCTCTGCAGCTACTGGCGACTAGGGATATATAAACTACGGATATAACTTTAATGTTCACTTCCGCTACATTAAACTAAATAAGATGTTCAAAAAAAGTGAATAAAAACAACTATCCAAAAAGAATTTTAATTATTATCTCAATAGATTATTTAAGCTATCTTTTAAAACCATGAATACCGATAATATTGGAAATGAAGTTAGAAAAAATAATAATGAGTGACAGTGTAAGGAAAAAAACAAGTTTAGTAAAAGTTACATGTAATAAATGTAAATAAATAAGAAAATGAAAAAACAAATTACTAAAAAGTAATGCATTTTGTGAATGCGAAGGAACTATTCATTGTTTTGTAACTAAAGCAAGGCAAACATAAGGAGTATAAACACAGATATTGCTCCAACAAATATCAAAAGGTGATGAGATAGTAAATTTAATATTATTATGTGTAAAATTTCTTTTATTTTATTAATTCATGTTTGTTTTAGATAAACAAATGGATAAAATTCCTATAATTTTACATGAAATGATGTCACTAATATTAGTTACTGCATATGACAAAACAAAATGCTCCTTAGAGAATGATGAGGTTCAGTTCTGTTTACAATGTGAATAATAAAAACAAACTGTGTTGTGGTTTTAAGATAATTTCGATAAAGCCAGGACGTTTATCGAAAGAATAAACCATACTTATTGGCATGTGTTGTTGTGAGGTGGACTATGTTTTATTCAGGCGTAGATATCTGTTACATGAGGAGATGATGGGTAAACACTTGGCTGAGATCCAGGCTCTTTATCAATGAACGAGAGCAATAATTCAGAAAACTCTTCGATAAGACTTGTACCACTGATAAAGTAGGTGCTCCCCTAAACCCCATATATCTTACGTTGCCCCCTTTACAGCATAATTGTCATATTTAACTCCCATCTTCATACTAAACATAATAATCTCATAAATGTTTTCCTTTATTATTCGACAACTGCATTTTGTATTAAGAGGATGAAAAATTAAGCTTATCTTCAATTTTCAAGGTTTAATTTATAAACTAAGCTAATGTAATAATTACTACATAAATACATGTTTTACAAATTCATTGATATATTTACATATGAACAAATCTCAGTAATGTAATACAAATATCAAACCAAACATGATTCCATATCTGTTGTTTATCCTGAGACTTCCACTGTCGTTCTATAGCCATTGGTATGAAGAAAAAAAGGTCCGTCACGCTGGGGCTACGTGAACTAAGCACATTTCCCACGTGTGTCACGTATTTGCATTCATCTCAAAATGTAAAAGTTCAATGAGAACAATATTCCGTATTTCGTCTTGAAATAAAGTGCTTCATGACAAAACAGCATATTGTTAATATGACATGAGTAGAACTAAAAACTGCAAATATCTCGGTTAATAATCAAGATATTGAAAAAAAAACTTTTGTAGAACATTACATTTGGAATAAGATTGATTTTTAATCAGACATATAATAACGGAGATATTTCAAACTTCCCAGTAACCACCCCACTCCCAGTAGTTTTACATAGAACGATTAAAAAATCGAGTTTGGCAACGATCAAACAAATATATATATATATATATATATATATATATATATATATATATATATATATATATATATATATATGTGTGTGTGTGTGTGTGTGTTTGTCTCTCTCTCTCTCTCTCTCTCTCTCTCTCTCTCTCTCTCTATATATATATATATATATATATATATATATATATATATATATAGTTTTGAACGGACCTCATTTTCGTCATCTCCTAGGTAGGAATGATGAACATTTGAGGAAATCTTTCAAAAACCACGTCATGGGTATGACTTCATAGCTGATTCTCCTTGAAACACTGTTGAGCCCCTTACGACATGGATAATGTTCCCCCAAACTAATTTATGATAATTGAAGACGGAAGTAATCACGATGGAAGATATTAGATTACACTTCAGAAAAATTAACTTTTTTTTTTTTGCTTTGAACATTGGGCAGCTTGTTATTTATTTGTTTTATATATGTACATACATACATACATTTCATGAGTAACAAAAGAAAGAAGACAAGTCTCCATCTTAGATGGTATAGAGCAGAAAGCCGGAACAGAATTTTATCATTTTATTTATTTATTACTAACTCTAAAGCGTTGCAATTGTTCAGAAACGGGATGTTGACTAGAAAATAGATTTATTTGACCCCCTTAACGATAGTACGTTCATAAATAGCCCATTTAGCTCCTCACAATTATATGACTGTAACTTGATGAAAATAATGATCCGATTCCAGCCGTTAACTAACTTGATCTTCCTTTTTATATAAAACGATTAAATACCGAGTTTGGCGACGATTAAACAAAAATTGCGACCGCTAGAGTGTTAACAGACCAATTTATATATATATATATATATATATATATATATATATATACATACAATTTTGTACGGACCACATTTTCGTCATCTTGTAGGTAGGATTGAAGGACATTGAAGATATTTTTCGAAAATCCCATCATGAGTACAACCTCAATAGCTGATTCCCCTTAAGGGAAATTCTGCAAACAGATGACACCAAGATTGATGAGAGGAGGATCGAGGTCCTAGAACCAGGTCAGATTGACATGAGCTTATGATAATCACTTTCCTAGCGCTTATGATAATCCAATTTAAGTATTGACGAACACCCATTATATTTCAACTAATTTACCGATTGCAAGAGCAGTTAGAAGCAAAAATTCGTCCAGTTGCCGATTTTTATTTCACGAATATAACTGCTGATGGCTGTTTACGTTACAGGACGTTTGTGATACGTGATATAATCACTGGTGGATTTTGTATAAAGATTAACCTGTAATATGGCCTCGGCTAACATTTCTATTTCAATCCGTCAACGACGGCTAGTTTAAAATGCAAGCTTGGTTCATGAAGGAACAAATAAATTCTAATGAACAATAACATAATACTGTTTTGTGTAGTCTGCTAAATATCTACGATTGTTAACTCTAATGCTCTATAACGTAATGCTTCAGGTAGGTTACAGAGTGGGACCTACAAAGATCAGGAGAAGTAGAGCAACATTTTTGAAGTAGATCCATAAGTAAAGGAAAATTGAAAAGTTGTTGTAATAAAGTTGAAAATAGTAAATATTAGATACGAACCATTGTAAGAACAGAGTAATGGTGAGATATAGATATTGATATTAGGCGATGCACGCCTGACTGGAAGCAACAGGCTGTGTCAACATTGGGGAAATAGTAGCCCCAAGGGATCCATCCGCTCTCACCAATAGATAGTTAATTATCGTCCTTTATAACAGCTTTGTCACTACTTAATAACTCCAGTATTTCTTCTATAAATCGTTATTTAGTCTAAATAAATAATAGTTACAACATTGATACATACACAAACTTCGATATAATTATAATTAGACTCAATAACAATAATAATTAGTTTATATATCAGCAAGTAGTTACAAAATATGTAACTGCGCTTGGAGACAGATATTATCTATACATGGAGGCTATTAATACCCTATATAATGTAAATAAATTTACTCTATTATTATTTTCAATGAATTTTTGCGTTAAAAGTCAAAGCTATAAGGATTTTCACTATGGAAGGAAGAAAGATGGAACCTTGTGGACCAGTCTTCTAGTCTGCCCTGTTTTGAACTGTAAATAAAAGTCCGTCACGCAGGGGCTGCGTAAACTAAGCAGATTCCCTTCGTGAAGTTATACAATAGAGAAATTTCCACGCGAGAGCCGAACAGTTACGGAAACGACCGATCTAGCTTTCAGCGGGAACGAATAGAACCGACCTTAGCCGAATAGAGCCGATCTCATCACCGCACTAACATAATAAAATTGCAAATATCTCGGTTAATATTGAAGATAGAGAAAATATGTATATGACAATATTTATAGAAAATTTAATTTGCAATAAGATTAGTTCTATACAGTTTTTCGAATAAGATATTTCGAATTTTCGAAATTCCCCCCTCTAAACCCCCCCTACCACTGGTCCGATTTCGGCCGTTAACGAACTTGATCTTCCTTTTTACATAAAACGATTAAATATCGAGTTTGGTGACGAGTAAATAAAAATTGAAACCACTAGAGTGTTAACAAGCAAATATATAATATATAGTTTTGAACGGACCTCATTTTCGTCATCTTCTGGGTAGGATCGATGGACATTTGAAGAATTTTTTGAAAAATCGCGTCATGAGTACGACCTCAATAGCTGATTTCCCTCAAGGGAAATATGCTAATACACACAAACTCACATATATATGCACATATTAACATATCACATGCATATATTAAAGTATTTTTTCTTTTTAGTTTATTCACTGAATCAACTTCAATTGCTTTCAAATTTTATTTTACACAAAAGCAAAATTATGATCCTTTATTGTAAGTATTAGTAAGGAATTATATTGCATTTTGTATTTTTTTTTTTCTATGCCAACTTTTTTGGCGCATGGATTCTCAAAAATACTGTCCATCCTAAAATCAGTCCGAAAAACCCATTAACTTCTTGGGTGTCTACAGCAACACGTTTGAGAGTTTTTTGCCTCCCTGAAACCCTCTTCATAAACTTCCCAAGTTGTTCTATCTATTCTTCGTTTGCTCAACCCGGTTGCAAAAACCTATTATTTTTAGTTGTATAAGTCTGCCATTTGTGAATTTTAAATATCAGTATTTCTAAATTTCAATTAAAATTAACTACAATATCAATGGTACCAGAGTCAATGGCATTCTTTAAATCTTACTTCCATTGTATACAAATGCAACTAACTATATGGGAATAACATACTCTATTACATGATATGACTAAAGTAACTTTCAGTGATTATCTCAAGAACCACCCATTACATATCCTGTATTAATAAAAAAAAACATTATTTAATGAGTTGAAAATATCTTCAACGTAGCAATAATGGAAGACAGACAAAACCCTGAATCCCTAGATTACCTCGAACATATAAAATGCTCAAGCTCATGAAAATAATTTTCAAACCCTATAACCGGAACATTGGTGCCTGACATACTCCTCGATGGCTAAACATGATAGACCAATTCACATCAAAAATACTATTGATTATCTAGCAAAATTTTACCTGGAATTGTGGAATTGTACAATTACTAAGTAAAGTCCAAAATCTGTACTACAACTCACACCTTCAGTAATCATTACATTTTTTGTCACATTTTAACACTTTGCCTTTTTGTTATAGACAGAGTGCATCTATCATCTATGTAGCAAAACATCTTATGGTAAAAAATAAATAAATTAATATTAATGTTGGTATATATTAATGTTCATTATATTTTTTTCTGAATTTTGGATTTTACACAACTTGAAGTAATTTTGTATTTAGAATTGTTTGTTCTCACTCAAGAGCAATGCATATTTTTGAAACCGAGCTCTGCCTTCAAAAAATTAACTTAATAGCCTTATCTTACGAATAATCTTATCTTAAAGTGGAGGAGACTTCTTATTACTAAACCTAATATCAGTACCGAATTTGGGTAAGATGTATTTTCTTTTAAGTGCTATACAATTACCTTGGTTGGAATACTATCATGCGCCTACCCTAATCCGTAATGTGTTACATTTGAGAAAATTGTTTGATTGAACAGAGGTACATATAAAGCAAAGATAAAAGTTAAAAATAAAGGAAAACTATTGCATGTAGGCCTGTGAATTGCTATTTCATCAACTATCAGCCGTGAACATGGTAGATGAAAGAATCGCTAGCCTGTTTGATTCGCGAGCCTCCCGGTGTCCATTCTCTTTCCCCTGACTCATGGGAACGATCGGTCGGAAAACCCTTTGATCGTTCATCGCCCCCTCCCACCCCACCTATTTTCCTTACCGCTCTTTTGCCCATTCCATCAAATTGGAATTCGTTTGGCTATAAACGATTTGTGGGGTGATCCTTCAAAAATTCCAGCTTGAATCCACGGTCAGGACTAACTACTCGAATATAGAAGGTATTTTATGAATTATTTATTGATGAAAAATCATTTAAAGTTTATTCCTCTAAAAACAATTGGCATGTTTAAATTTAGAATGTGCGAAGTGCACTATTAACACAGGATGGAATGCGATATGACAGGGAAGGTTGCTGTATTTAGCATTGTCAATATTAGATACATCTTGACCCTCTATGTAGAGTTATTAGCTATTTGGCTTTTTAAGGTAACATGACGGTCACTGAATGAGGCCTAGTCGGGTTCATATCTACCTTCCACCTTTATTGGATTTGGGTTGTGAGTGTATCAATTGTGAGTATGTCCATATTCTATAACAATTTCAGTGTTTTTTCATATTTGTAGAATTTATGGCATTAGTGAATTCCATATTGCATTTCTCTAAAGACTTAAATAAGATTTTTTATGTGAAAGAGAAATTATATGAATTTTGTATTTATTTTTATTTCATTTATGTAAGGTAAATTATGTGAAGATATAAACATATACATTCATATAAAACGAATGAAATTGTTTCATGTGGTTTCGGAATTTATGAAATTGTGTTTTCATTTTAGAATTCCTAATGTTGAATGTATTTCAAAATACTGCATTGTAATTTGTGTTTAAGGAAGGAACAGAGTGGTTTCATGGAGAAATCAGAACAGTTTGTTATATAAGGACCAAGAATGAACAGAGCCTGGAGCTACCATGTGCCCTACCTCAGTGGACGCAGGAATACTGAATAAGCCATTAGTCTGTTCGGAAAATTTAGTGAATGAAAAATGGACGTGCCAGGAGCAAGTTAAGTTCTCTTTAGGATTGTTTACTCTTGGAAGCACGATCTTGAGGGAGGGGGAAAAAATGTATTAGCTTAGCGATAACTGAGTTTGTGACTACCTATTTGTACTATTCTACAAGAAATGAATGAGCCTTTATGTTCGGTTCCGTAATAAAGAATGAGGAAAAGAGAAAAGTAGTAAAAGGGGAGAAAAGACAGGCCCGATGATATAATGTTAGAATGGCCAGCTTTAGTAGCTTGCCTCTGCTTTAGTGTCTCGGCATCCACTAAACGTTACGGCCCTCTAAAAACTCAGGATAGACCGGTTTAATTAAATCTTTTCAAACTGCGCCATAGGAGCAAGTAAATACTGACTATTCATTTGATTGCACATTCCAATCCAATCCCATTTCTTTGAGTAAGCTGTGGGGGAGGGAAAGAATTATTAAACCTGGACAATGACTGGAAGGTTCGAACTGAAGGAGAATGTGGTCCAGATGGACAAGCTTCTATAATTGCTCAGATAATTAATAACTTATGTTAATATACGCCCAGCTTATTTATGGGAATGTTAAACAAGGTCTCAGTAAATATTGTATTCAATATTAATATGTAGTTCTTCTTATTTAAGATCCAATATTATTTATATATTCTTCAAATGTTATGGCAAGGGTCTCCAATTAAAAAACATTTTCTTCGATGCAAACTTTATTGAAACTGCCCTACATGTTTCGTGGCTTATTTGCCACCTCTTCAGAGGTTATCCCTTTTAAAAAATATATATATAAAAACTATTAATAACATTAATTTAAGTCATCCCTTAACCCTTCGTCGGGCGCGTGATCTCTCGTGATATGTACTCGGTTTCTACAGAAATATTTGGCACTCCTCCTAGCAGAGAGTGGTGGTGTAGTGCTCCGAGTTATGTGGTTTAGAGGGCTCCCCCTCAAGGTATGTTGTGTCACTGTGTTTGACGGAGTCGTGTGTTTCACCTGTCATTCTAGTTTAATCTCCTAGATACCACGTGCCCGATCTCGTAAGTTTTTTTTAAAATCTGTATTTCATAAATATATACATCAATTAAGTTTCTCTTATTGAATGGAATTATATAAACCAATTTTTCTATTATTTTGCTCATACATGAGCTTTCAGAAGAACTTGTACAAGAAAATATTGTACGACGCAGTGACAACAGTAGACGTTTACCAACCGAACTAGGGACGACACTTGAAGAGTACAGAGACTCATTGGACCATACATTGAACTCAAGTACAGAACAGCATAAAAAAAGTCCCTCCAGTACAACGAACTAAAGAAAATGATGTGAACCAAGCAAAACTGAAAAGAAATGTAGGTTTACTCATTACTCTTGTGAGATTTGCAAAAGAAAAATCAGTTTACAACATAGTTCCATGCTTTGTCCTAATTGTATAGTAATTCAGCTCTGCAAAAGAGATAATAATTAATCTGTTATTTTTAAAAGGATTGGTACATTAAAATTTAGATGACTTTTAATAAGTCTTATCTAAAAGTAATTTCGTGCTACTTATTTTTGAATGAAGTTATATTTAGATATTTTGTTTATATTTTTCACAAACTGAAATGAATTATGAATAATTGAGACATGTGCATTTAAACTATTTCTTTTAGTATTTGTAGGTTTTAATAATATTTTAAAAATTATCGTCCATGGTTTTAATAAAACTGAATGAATCTATAACCAACTTGATTATATTAAGGTAAGAAAAAACGCCTCGTTCCTTCACTATTCTTTATTCGTTGCGACAGAGCGCTTTCAGAGCATACGCTCCATCATCAGTGTCCTGCTGGCAAACAAATACCATAAAAAAAATGTACAATATGTCATTTAATTGAGAAATTTAGAAAATATATGTACATGTCGATGATCGAGAGTTAAAAACATACAACTTTAAATTACAACCTAAAAATTAGTGTCCCAGTGAATATTTACAGAAATAAGAAAAACTATTTTCACAGATTAAAATTAAAAATTAAAAACTTGTCAGTAGAATATATACACAATTTTAATAAATAATTAAAATAAATAAATTAATATTTACAGTTAAAAAGTCTAAAGTAGAATAAATAGTAAAAAACGAATAGTCCAATTAAAATTAAAAAACCAAAAATGAAAAAATGAAGGAACAACCACCGGAGGAGCTACAGAAAAGCTCCTCCGGTGGTTGTTCCTTCATTTTTATTTATTCTACTTTAGACTTTTTAACTGTAAATATTAATTTATTTATTTTAATTATTTATTAAAATTGTGTATATATTCTACTGACAAGTTTTTAATTTTTAATTTTAATCTGTGAAAATAGTTTTTCTTATTTCTGTAAATATTCACTGGGACACTAATTTTTAGGTTGTAATTTAAAGTTGTATGTTTTTAACTCTCGATCATCGACATGTACATATATTTTCTAAATTTCTCAATTAAATGACATATTGTACATTTTTTTATGGTATTTGTTTGCCAGCAGGACACTGATGATGGAGCGTATGCTCTGAAAGCGCTCTGTCGCAACGAATAAAGAATAGTGAAGGAACGAGGCGTTTTTTCTTACCTGAGATAATTCCTTCACCATCCAGCACCTTAAAAATGATTATATTAACTACCATGCTTTTTTTTATAATAGTTCATGTGAATTTTGAAAATTATTTACTTCTTTCAAACAAATACTTCCTCTGTTATGATTTCTAATTACACACTGAACATTTTAGTGCAAAATATATATGAAGGGTCCAGGGGAAAAACATGCTAAGTCAATATTCGTCATTTTTACAGAGGTAACATACAATCACAACTTGCTGCAAGCACACTTCTAGGTAATAATTTAATCAGAAAACAATATTCCATTAGTGACATGTTTCATTTGAAATCAGAATAAACATTTTGTTTGAAAACCCAACTGTTTGTCATTAAAGGAAACACAATGAATTCATATTGTCGAGAAAAGTAAGTAAACAACAATCAGTTATGAGCTAGACCAGTGTAGTAGCCTGCCACCCTAGGATTTGTTCAAAATAACTTCAAGCATTGCAGACCGTCATACTTCTCTTTCGTGGTCGGCAAATGAGCTGAAAAATAACACAAAATACTACGTATTCAAACACGTAAAATCATGCTAGTAAATTTAGGTATGAAATATGATTTTTTAGCTCACCATCATAGGCAATGTTTGGCAGAATAAAATCCGTTTCTGACACTTGCTGATGTTGCAACGGCTGCTGCTTCTTTTGGCTCTTTGTAGGTAGTATTGTGACATTGTTCCACGGTCCATGGAAGGCGTTTCGATAGTTTATAAGTGCAGGATAATCTTCTGAAACACGTAAAACCTTGACAGTTCGAAAAGCGCACTGCAATTTCTTCCGATAGAGTGTGTCCAGGTGAGTTGTACAATCTTTGATCATTTCTGGTTCAACTTCAACCACTTCGAAAGGTGAAGGCTTCACTCTTGCAATTTTGATGGCTTCAGCCCATTCTTCTAGCATCTCGGGTCTTGTTTTCTGGTTTATCACTCTCGAGTTCTTGTCATATTCGTTGTATGAATGTCCTCTTATCGTATATGTACAGGTGACATGTTGCAGGCGGTGTTCCTTGTGAACAAGGTGATGGAAATATTTGAAAACAGTATTGTTCTTGTTTTGGCCTGGGCAACAATGACAGTCTGAGCCTATTTCATGACTTTGTAGTTTTATTTTCTTCCTAACCTCTCGCAAACAGCCATGCTTAAGTTTTCGTTTTGAATTGGAGGAAATATTCCTGCCGCCTTCTTCACATGAATCCATTGTGTTTAAACCACAAACATGTACACAATTAAATAAGCATGAATAGTATGTAGCTGAAAAGCCGCTTGAAACACTTTTAGAAAACACTGCGGTACGTATTCACACACTATTGCAACACAAACAAGCTACACCATAGAGTAAGGAATGGGTCAAATAAACACATAATGACTGTTAACAAGGCTGGCACAATGGCAATAATAACTTCCCATTGACTTGGCATGTTCTTTCTCTGTTTCACTATGACTTAGCATGTTTTTCCCTGGGTGTGTTTTGTTTAACCGTTCATATTTTCTGACTTAACACGTTATTCCCCTTCTCGAAACACTATCATAAAGATTTCTTTTGAATGTAACTAACCATACTGAAAACCGAAAAACATGGAAATTTGACTTAGCTTGTTTTTCCCCTGGACCGTTCATATTAAAAAACTGAATATCCGTAAAAACGGTTCAGGTGGAATCTCTGAGATACACGTCCCCGAAGGCGGAATATTCTTGACGCGCCCGACCGAGGGTTAATAATTCTTTTGCTATATATTGTATTAGTAGGTGCCTACATCTATTATATATTTATTAAATCTATTTATAAATTGCTACTTACATTTCTGAAGTGCTCGTTTACCTTTTACATTACGTTACGACTATCCTCACAGAGGAGGTAGATGGTACTGAGAGGTTCCCCTGGTAGGTCAAGTCAGCTGACTAAAATCGATTATTTACAAGTCACATATATAGCAAAAGAATTATTAAGAGATGTGTTTTTAATTAATGTTATTAATAGTTTCATATATATATATATATATATATATATATATATATATATATATATATATATATATATATATATATTAAAAGGGATAGCCCCAGAAGACCCTTGCCATAAAATGTGAAGAAAATATTAATAGTGATTCTACTAAGTATTCACATCTTTCTTCACATATAAACATAATAGAATGCCACAAATTGTGTTTCTTCTCTGGGCGAGTTAACTTCAATTTCCTCACATAACTAAAGATGTCTTCCTAAACACATAAGGTTACACGTGCTCAAAATGTATGCCAACTGTCAGGGAAGGGCTACGACTTGAATGACTAAGGTAATAGCTGTGTGCGTATAAACAATGGGAAGGAATTGTGCAAGAGAAATGATTCTCTCATATGACGCAGAGCCATTCCACGTGTCAGCCGGCTAAGAGATGGTTGCTTACATTCCTCAGATAAATGATACTCACGCTCAATGTCATCTGTCAAAAAGTCACTCCACCCCGACTTAAATTCCAGAAATGTTTATTAGGCATGGCAGAGAGGCTATGTAAATAGTTTATGGTACCTTTCTGTTAGAGGTGGTTGGGAGAAAGGAGGCCTGGCTATGAAGGAAATGGGATTACCCAGGTACGAAACCCATTTTTCAAACAGCCCGTCCCACTCTGTAAGGGTAAAACAGCTGAAAACAACCCATTAAATATGTGGCTAATACAATTAGCTGCTAGATTGGATGACTCTTTATAACTTAATGAGTTTTTTCCTTGCTAATTCGTTGCCTCAGCCATTTTCTTTTGGAAATTCTCTCGTAGCCTGCAAGTTATTCTAAAAAGGTTAATGGTGCACCGATGGCGATTTATGGATATTCTAATCTTTATGTGTCTCCCATTAATTAGCTTATGTTAACAAGAAAATAAAAATAAATGAACATTTATTGTTAAACAATATAATAGCTTAATGTTAGATGCGTAGGGGGTGTGTGTAAGTGTATACACACACACACACATACACACACACACATATATATATATATATATATATATATATATATATGCATATGCATACACACTCACAAAAATTACATTTGCCCCGAAATGTTATCTGAATCCAATTTTCCTTGAAATGTATAAGATTGGAGGAGAAAAGAAATAACTCACCAACAATTATTTTCACTCTTCACCCCATACGTAAAACTCCTGATATACGTTATTTGGAACGTGAAACATTTTTAGTAAATCAAGTAAAGTGATTTCAATTGTTTTTTACTTCATACTTTCAACTTCCGCCCTTTAATTATTTTTCAGTATACGAAAGTTATTCGCATGTTTTTTTTACTTTTCGGAACTTAAGAAAATTTCGTATTCCCTATTTATGCTAGGTTCCCGAAAAAACAGTAATTCGTGTGTGAAAGAACCTCATAATATTAAAAAGCTCGGGCCTCTCAAACCCTTAAATCGCCATGGTTTGAGGGCCTCTTTCCAAATTATAGATAATTTAATGTCTAATATGGTACAACGATTTTCCTTTGCGAAAGGAAGGGGTTCGCTACTGGCGGACCACTGTTCATCTTTTAAAATAATTGTCTAAGATGATGTAAAATATTCTGCATGTTGTCGCGCCTACTTGTATGTAAATCAAGGTCCAACAACATTATCTGTAAACTGTTATTTCAATGTTCAGCTGAGTGATTTATTAACGCTCACTTTTATGCTACTATGCCTAATTATGTCGGGTTATTACAGGTTACCACTCTTTTCTAGCTATAGAAAGGATTTTATTTTTTGAATTCATCACTTAATAAATTCCTATTGCCCACGTGGGATTCTAGCCCACGGCTAGGTTGCCAACTTTAATAAGATCAATGTCTTTTCACGTATGAATAGCCCGAGCCACTTGTCAAAAATGCGAATGAATGAAAATATTTTGATTCATATTCTTAGGAATGACAGCGTCATGTTTCAAAGATAAGGGGCGTTCGTAGATATGTAGCGTTCTTGTGTCATTGATCTGCCATAATATGGGACCGTTGCATGCGTTACTGATATTAAAAGTCTGTATAATAATTTAACAACGAAGATCACAAGTGATAACGTGCAATTATATGTAGGCATTATAGGAGTAGAGACCACGCACTGGACTAGACATTTATTTGGACATTTTCTTTCTGATAATGAATAACACCCTTTAATAACGTGCTCGATGCATATATCTTTAGTTGGCTAAACTTTTAACCTGACATATTTGAATGAATTTAAGTATGTTTGCGATGAATATTAGAGATCATTTATGTGATAGCGGTGAAAAAAATATGATAGATTCAATCTTCTCTACCTTGTTCCTTTTTTTAACGATGCAAGAGCAATTATTTTCCAAATATATAGACGCATATCCGGTTATATCCATATGCTTTTAATTTAAATTTCATGAGTTTATTTCAATGAATGAATTAAATGATACCAAACAATGAAAGATAACATTCTTCTATTTTTTATTTTTATATGAAAAATTATTTTTTGTTTTATACAAAGAACTTGATATAACCAAGGTTTTGTCTTTATAATTTCCTGCATTTTGATGATTGTTCTTAAGCACAAAAAAAGGTTTAGCACGGTTTTTTATCTCAATTTTATTCTTGATGGCATAAACAAAAGCAAATCTATATATATAAAAATTAATGTTTGTCTATGCCCTTTATAGAATCGTAAAGGGCTGAAACGAATTTTATGCAACTTAGTATGTATATTAGTACTAAAACAGGTTAGGGCTCTGGCTATATTAGTATTCTCTGAGACGAACAGGAGTGGGGGTTATAAGAGAGGCCTGAAACTAAAAATAGCGATATTTCGTCTCCTATTGGTTTTTCGGCAAATACGCACATAACAAAAGTTGTTTACTTTGTTATTTAAAGTATCTTTTGTGATATACTCTTTTGTCGTATACCGAAGTATAAATGAGTTATACGCTAAAAACAATAGTGGGAGCCAACAATTTTATATGGCACAAATGACTCAACCGAATTAAACCAAACTCCGTATGTGATTTGGTATTAACACCTCCTTGATTATAAGTTATATTAAAATTTCGAGGTACGAACAGGAGTGGGGGTTGTAACAGAGGTCTGAAATTAAAAATAGCGATATTTCGTTTCGTATTGGTTTTTCGGCAATTATGCACATAACAAAAGTTGTTTATTTTTGTTATTTAAAGTAACTTTTTATATATGGACTTTTCCATATAACGAAGTATAAATGAGGTATACTCGAACAACTATAGAAGGGGTCAACATTGTTATGGGACTCGAAAGATTAAATCGAAATCAACGAAACTCCGTATTTTTGAGTATAAGTAAGTAAATTAACATTTTTAGGAACAAACAGGAGTGGGGGTTGTTAGGGAGGCATGAAATGAAAAATTGTTATATTCCGTTTCCTATCGTTTTTTTGGCGAACGTGCGCATGGCAAAAGATGTTTAATTTGATATTTAGAGTAGCTTTTATTATATACTTATAATGCTTTATCTTTATTGTAATTTAGTATTTTAGTTGGTGGCGTAGCAACGCGCGCAGGGTACAGCTAGTGTATCATAAACTAACTATGTTACCCGGCTTCACCCTGGAATTCTAGTATCCTATAAAAACATTTGCCAAAACATCTGTTCCACCTAACCTAAATTTTCCATCTGGCGAGAAGGTATTATAAAACCTATATCTTAGCCAAAGAGATAAATTAAATTAATCGTTAACTTCCACTTTTTGCAACTAAGACGAATAAATGATTTTATTTAATGCATTCCGATAATATTAAATAATTAATTAACTCCCTAACAACGATAAAAAAAGAAGGTTTTGCTCAGTTGATTTGAATACTTCAGGAAACAGTAATCATAATTACATAATGTTTTATTCCTGGGGGATTCATAATAAGAAAAAAAAACAACAAGTATTGGTTTTTGATCCTTTCGGAATCTTAGCTCATTTAATTAAGTAGCTAAATGGAGTTATTGAACAGAATGAGTGGCTCATCACCTGCCACCTGAGGAATTGACGTTTCTGCATTGAGACAACCACTGACAGGCTAGTGTGATATTATTGACAGGGGACAAGTGATGTGTCCTTTCTGTCAGATGTGAATTTTGGACAGGCTCAGATTATGCATATATTTTAATAATGATTTCTCTAGGGTTTATATACAAATTCTAATTTTAACTGGAATTATTGTTGTAAATAAGAAAGACTGGGTGCTAGCTATAGTTAATAAGTTAAAAGAGGTACCCTCTAGTAGTAAAATGAATATAAACACAGTGTAAGTGCAATAAGTATTTCCCCTAATTATTATCCCGTCAATGATCTAGTCAAAGTAGGTGCATAACATTTTTCAATAAATATTAAAACTTCCTCATTCTCTTTGAAATTACACTCAAATTGTTAGG
This sequence comes from Riptortus pedestris, assembly GCA_019009955.1. Lineage (NCBI taxonomy): Eukaryota > Metazoa > Arthropoda > Insecta > Hemiptera > Alydidae > Riptortus > Riptortus pedestris. The sequence continues at coordinate 115,165,618 of CM032228.1, forward strand.
AAAATTTTACTTCAGTAAATAAAACCTGCTTGTGAGACATTGCATTGAAGAGGGATCTGGAAAATTTTATGATTGTGAATTAGTTGCGGTCAGCTCAATTAACACGGGCGGGGAAAGGATTGCGTGCAGCAGAGCAGAAATGTAATTTTAGCAACTTCAGAGAGGGAATTTGTAGTGTCCATTTAAATGTAATACAAGCTCAAATTTACATATTACCTACGGCTAAAAGGACAGATCCAGCAGGTTGCAGTCTGAATTGCATATGTGGCTTCCAAAAGTTATGTATTGCTCAAAAATATGTATTTTATTGCCTTAAAAATAAATTGAAATTATATGCCTTAAACCGTTTCTAATCTATAAATTAAGAATACATCTAATTACTTATTTGTATTCTCTTTCTCAGTGACCTATAACTTAATGGCGTTAGCTTAGCGAGTTTGTATTATGGACGTTTCTGCGCTACATAACGTCTTAAAGAATATTTAAGACAGGTTTTTCTTACAAGGGGAACGGTGTTGCTCAAGTGGATACTCAATTACTGTTGAAGAAGTGTCGAGTTGAAGGGCTGGCGTCGCATACTAAATGTATTTGTGCGGTTTACGTGCTCCTCACAATATTAGACTTCTACCCGGACCTCTGGTGATCTCAGCATGGTGAAGGATTTGAAAAGCAACTTAAATACATATGTATATTTGGCTTATAATGAACATTGCTCTAACAGGCTAAATACATAACGTCAACAGTCTAGTAATAAAATTGGAAAAATCCGAGAACAGAAGAATATAATATACCTAAACTTTTAAAATATACAGTTGATTTTTAGTTGAATCTTAAATGATTTGTTTTTTGTAAATGGAAATTCTGTTGTAGATTACCGTATTTACGTGTGCTACATAGTACAAAGAACGGTTTGTAAATTGTTATACCGTTCGTTTTCTTAGATTGTGTAGTAAAACTTGGTAGTATTATCGACCGCCTGAATTCTTTTAAGGCTCAATCTAATCCCTACTTTCCTTCGTGTGGTGATCTCCCGCGTTAGTCAATCCATCTCCATTTCTTTCACACAGAAATGAATTTTAGTGGATCTTTTTTAATTAAGCTCCCTAGTGATGTTATAGGTTTGTATCTTTATATTCGTAGCCACTAAGGCTAAGCTCTATGAAGAGTCAATATGTTTAACCCCCTTTGGGAGGGTATAGATTGTTTACTTTGGCTTGCTGATTACAGTGTTCTTCATATGAAGTTATTTTAGGATTATCGTTTAAATTTTGCTGATCCTCGTTAAAGCTTAACATTGCCTTGTCAATACTTCCGAGTACTTCTTTTCTAGTGTAGCAAAAAGTGTCTTTCAGAAATATGCAGTATTATTGGGCTAGTTAGGCATTTTTTGTACCATTTTGACGTTAGCTTTAAATCAGTTCATGTATATGAAGAATTATTTTTCGGATAGTCATTCTTACCTGGAGCACAAGTAATAATGACTGATAATGAGAAGCCGATATTTAAATAGTAGTAAAAGTGTAGCATGTCTCCTTTAAGACTGGATAATCTGGCTGTACAAGTTTAAAGCCCCTATAAATAGTCATTAGCCATCTAAGAACAAACGCTCCTGAGAGAGAGGAACAGGAATCGGAATTAGGATAAATTAGACAAGGATATAGGTTTTACATGTAAATTGGTCTTTAAAGAGTCTGTTGAAATAATGGGGTTTAGACTTATTGGGGGGGGGGGGGTGTTGACCGCTCCAGTCGTCATAGCAACAAAGAGACATACCCTCTCGGTCGATATGATCTCCGTCGACAAGTTGAGTTGCTCTTTCCCTTTCTGCCCCCGAGGGCTACTACACTGGTCAGCTGACCTAATTGCACTGCTTTGTATAGGCTTTGTTATCTCAAGCAGGATGATGGTGGGACGAGATTCACTAATTGATGATAACAACTTGCCTTCCTCCTTGAAAAACGCTATCGTATAACGTATTGTGCAAGGTGAACTCCATTCTAGTCATGCGAAATGCACAATGGACCGAAGTGAAAGAAATTTTTAAAATTTATTCTAATGGTTTATTTAATTAGTTGCATTAATACTCTAGGGATTACTGCAATTACAACTAATAATGATTCAAATGTATAGCAAATCTGAATGAAAAGGTGTATGGTTGTAATCAGGACTTTTGGAAACATTAAAGCTATTTATGCAATTTTCATATTTATGCAGTTATTTCATTGGAAAACCTAAGTTGCATTGGTTTCAAGAACTTTCACCCTCGAATATGTAAGTAAGCACGATCTAATTTTCAAATACGTTCAAGCCGGAAAAATAATAATTCAAATTCACAACCAACAAACGGGATAGAGAATTAGTTTTCAGTTTTGGGTATTTTGATATGTCTGTTATTATTTCAGTTCACTGCCGACATTTTTTTCATCATTGATTCAACATGTCGCTTAATTTTACAAGGGGGAGTGTAAAGGGTGAAAGAGGGTTTTTTTATCATTATTATTTTTATTCTGAGCCCTTCTTTCCTTGCTTCTTTCATAACTGGAGGGCCTTGCCGTGGTCTGAGGGGGTATATAATAAAGTGAGGGTTTGGTTGGGGTGTATATTGGATATTGTGGCCGAACGTGTGGGGACCAGCTAATCGGCTAGTTGCCCGGAGCCTACCCCTTCACGCCGAATAACAGTTTATCGAGATCAAGTTATTGCCCAGAAGGGTACGAGGGCTCTGGTAGCCACTGCCTCGCTTTGGTAGATCCCCTTACGACCACGGTAACCTGCCGGCGAATTCTTTCCATCCAAGTATTGAAATATCGCATTTTACTCCCACCCCCAATTCCTATACATAATACTGACAATCAAATTCCCTTATGTAAAGGGGTTACTCTCATGCGCCTCCGCTGATCATTGGCGAATCCACGAGTTGAACCATCTCTCTATGAAAAATTTATCTTTCGGAAGCCCTACAGAATTCCTGAGTAGTTGGTGTATCAAGAAACATACTGACCAATTCAAATTTAGAGTATGTAAACCTCTTGAAACAAACATGTAAAAAAGCTATTTCACTTATCAATATTTGCATAGATTTAGTTTGAACCATTTTGATATTGAAAATAATAATTCATTGAATATGGAAAGAACTTAGTGTTCCCTTTTTGATATGTAATCAGAGAAAACTCGTTGTGTATAACTGAACAATGTGCATGGGAACATTTTTGATTGCATTGAATCTGATAATTTGTTGAGACTCGTCCTTCCGATAATAGAGCCATCGGATAATCATTTTTTTACAGCATTAGTATTACAAAAGGTCCTGAACACTTGGAATTTAGAATTATTTGAAATTTTGACAACGTAACCATTGAGCATTCTGCTTGATACTGATGACAATTTTAAACTTCACTCATCAGTTTTTTTTTTCCATTAACCTTCCGCCTCTACACATTATGCATTGTTTATTCCTTTAAATATTACATAGAAGGTATATAAGGTATAAAGGTATATAATGTATAAAGGCGAAGACATTTAACTTACAGTTATTTTTGAATACCTGCAGAAGTATTTTAACGGGGTTGGAAGCTAGTTGAAATACGTATCGAATAATGGACTCGTGAAAACCGACATATCCCCTACACCACACTGCTTGCCTAAATAATGAGGAAAAGTATGGTTAGTTGGTTCAACGGAGCCACGGCCAATTTACACTTCCAAAGAAGACATTTTGATATGCATAGATGGACACCGGAAAAATTAAGCTTATCCAGCCATCCCCCACACAAGAAAGCATCAGCCATTTCTTGCAGAACTATATAAGGTCTTTGCTAGACTGCCATAGTGCAAATAGAGGCAAGGACAGAACTTAATCGTCAAATAAATATCAGACAATAAGCAGGTAAAGAATTCAGCTTACCATATATTCGTCATTTCTTGGAAGAGAGAAGTCTTTCAAAGAACGAGTATAACTATTTTATATCAAATTATAATTTTACTTATTACCTTGGAAACTTGAATCCACTCTAAGAACGTAGTCAATGAAGTAGTTTTACAGTAGGAAATGAGTCAAATATAAAAGTGAAACTTATTCAGTTTCCGGGGTCTGGATTTGGGCTGGCTGGTGGAGGTCCATCATCAACGGAAGGATAACTAGGTCAATACATCTCCACTCTTAACGCTTCTTCAAATAAAAGATGTGTTAAGAGTGGAGATGTTTTGACTTTGTTATCCTTCCGTTGTTTTATTCAGTTTGGTTTGAAGTTGGTTCATTATAATGAAAAAAATATCGTAATGTTTTGTACGTAGGATATCTAATGACTATGACAGACCACTCAAAAACCACATGAAGTTTCACAGGAAGTATAACGAACGTCCAAGTATCCCGTTAAGACGCGGCGAGAACACATCCCTTTTCTAGGACATTGCTAATCGAACAAAGTGGAAGGATAACTGACAACCCCTTGTACATATTGTTGTACGGAGGAGAAAGGGGTGCCGCCGTATGCTCCCGCTCGTCCTCGGCAATACTAGTCCAGATCTGGAAGAGCCCAGACAATTAATTCCCTTTGATGTTTTCCGACAAGCTATAAAAGGATCCGGCCACCGTAGTTCAGTTAGTTAGTTCTCAGCTGTCTTCAAGTGATCATCAGTGCGTTCAGTGCAACATTGCGACATAATGGGAGTGCGGTAAAGTGTTTTATGTGAAGAACAGTGTTGTGCCGTGACTTTCTAAAGAACAGTATAGTGCCGTGTTTAAGACTGTAAGTGAAAACTTTCTTCCCTTTTTGAAATAATTAAAAAATATGACCAGTTTTATACATTGACTTTTCGTTTGTGAATAGAATTATGCTTTAATTGTTTTTATCACCAATTATATAAGTACATCATCTCGATCACTTGCTCACCATTAACAGTATCTAAACTTTAAGTTCTCTGTAAATATACTTGTTACTAGCACTAATTATAGGAATCATAAACGTAATTTGGAACGATGCCACTCCTTATTGAGTACATGAGAAAAACCAGTACATTTATGCAATGCTACTTCAAAATTGTTAAAATGGGTTACATCCCACTACTAAATCAAATCTCAAATAAAATGACTCGTTCAACTTCGAGTTCGCGTTAAGTACAAGTGCAATCTCCTGTAATACACAACAACTTAGAGTGATCTCAAAAATATGTCAAAGGGACGAATAGTCCTGACTGTTGGAGGCCATAAATCGAAGGGAGGGTGTGAAACATGACAGCATTGCAGCTGGATGGATCAGACTATTATCGCATTCCAAACAAGAAAATTTACTAACAGGAACAGCTCCTATTCATTACTTGTTGACATTATCAGAGCCAATGGTGCGTGTCAGCTCGACCAGCAAGGGCTAGTTCCAAATCAATACCCTAAGGATTGAATGGCATTCCCTTCCTCCCCCTCTTCCAGCTACTTATGTAAAACTGAAGAATAGAAACACGAACATTATTCATTAAATTTATATAACACTTATCATTGGAGTAAACCGTGTTTTGAAATAGCTTTCTAGCCTATACAGCCTTCTTGTTGATCCTATTGGTCTGTCATTTGGCTTAGCTATAAAACAAAGTGGGATATTAAATCACTCCTTAGTTCATTTAAATACTCGTTTCTCATCATTAGACGTTTGATGAAATAAATTCCCCTTAAACTGCAAAGCCACAAGATTAAAATGCTTTTACAGCCTAGATCATATTGAAAAGAACTTTGAATTTTAATAAAATTTTCCTATTTGAGACGAAATTATTTCAAACATTTAACTAAATACTTAGTAGTCAGAAACGATCTAAATACATATATTTAAAACAAATAAACATGCATTGCAGTAGAAAATGATGTGATTTAATATCAACAGTTGTTTATTGTTTATAATTAAATAAAATCCTTTGGCCCACCCTGGCTAGAAAAGGGTAGTAACCTGTAGATAACCCGTCCCAATTAGCTTTAGTTGCAAAAAGTGAACGTTAATAAATAAATAAACTCCTTAAAATTCCTTACTTATACTTGTTTAAACTAAAATAATAAAGGTATAATTGTGTAACCTCCGATAGACATTTCATTTAGATAATATCCGCAAAAGATGATAAGCTGTGTGCACTGAAATATACAATATTTCAAAGCCGAGAAAGTCTAAAAACAATCTCCACCAACAGAACTGTTCTAAAATTTCCGGTGTCACATGTGTGTCTTCAGTAGGCAAATTCCATTGCGAACCTCAAACATTCAGATGATTATTACGAAAAGAAGTTCTCAAACTTTTGTAACACGAGTAAACACCAGTTCATTGCGTGTTTGTGAGCAAAATTAGTGTTTTGTAAATGGTATCCTATATCTTAAAGAATGTCATTGCAAATAATAAACTTACCTTGCAAATTGATTGAAAGAGATAATGAAAATAAATTGGATAATTCTAGGTTTCAGGTGATATCATCTCTATAATTCTGCCTGTTAGAAAGATTGGGGGATTCATTGTGCAGTGAATGAAAGAGAGTTTCGCTGATTTTGCAGTAAAAGAAATTCAAAGCCACAAAGGTTTTCATCTAAAACTCACTGAAGTAAATTAATTCCAAAACGGTCATCCCATCGCAAGGTAGACTCCGAAAATCTAATATTCCTTGTAAGAAAGACTATATTAATCTGAAAATGGGATATAAGGGAAAACAGTTAGGGAATTTAACAATGGGAAATTAAACTAATAGCTGAAATTTCATACAGATTTTTAAAATGTGTACCTCTCGGTTACTCAGAATTTGACACGCATACATTAAATACGCCACATTGAAAGTTTATATTACTTTTGTTTCAATAATTATAGTTATACTTAGCTTTTTTTTTTAAATTACATTTTTTTTTGTTTGAAGGAAATTGTTTTATAGCTATTTGTTTACTATTTAGTGCAAATATTTATGCTTTTATTATTTTGTCAAAACATTTGTATAAAATATTAATGGTAATAATAAAAATCTAACGTGCACACCTTAAAAGATTTAGCTAAGATACCTAACTGAAATAAGTTTGAATATTATTTTTAATAACGAATCGGTATAAAACGTGCCTATATGCTGATTTATCATAGTAAAAATGACTTCTTCTACAGAGGCAGAAAATTTTAACTCTAGAATGAGAAGAACTATCTGTTATAATAGGTATTAAAATGGATAATAGGCATTTAGATAGCTCTCTGACTGACGATAACAGCCATGATCAAATTTTGAATACAATTTTTCAACCAAAAAAAAATGTATTTAGTTCCATTTTTCCAGATAAAAATTGAAATTTTCGATGAATCTTTTCAGAGAGAACCCCACTACTAATTAATGAAGCATTTTATAATTACAGTTTTTGCAGCTTTTTAGGAATCAACTAATGTTATTTTGCTATCAAATCGGTACTTGAATTTCCTAACAAAATTTCTAATATCATCCAATGACCTCAATTTAGTTTAATATACTTAGTAACTTTAATTGTCGGGCTAATTTTAGCCATGCAATTTAAGGTGTGCATTTAATTTCGGCTAGGAATATAGAAATGAATTTATTTGGTGACAAATTCACTATGCAGAATCGTGAGGCCCACCCTTGTTTAAAATCATAGTCACCAGAGGTGTCAGATATTAGTTAATTACAATCAATAGTGATCGTGGAATAAGCTCCACAAAGCTGATGGCAAAGAGACCCATGATGGTATTGCGATCCGTCAAGTGGAGAAGAACATGAATGATAAATTATCTTTGAGTGATAATGTACAAAATACTTATGTAAAAATCTCATGAACTAAAGATATTTCGTTATCTTCTTTCGTAACATTATAAAGACATTGAGTCAAATTTTCTAAAGAAATATTCAGCCTGTGTTTTTCTTCAACCTTAAATCTAATAAATAGTGGAAGAAATATGACAGGTAGAGTTAGACATAAATAGAACATCTGAAAATAAAGAAGATACGTAAAGAATTGTTTGAGATCTGGATATCCCGATCAAAGGAAACATGATGATTTTATCTGAAAGTTGATGAAAGGAGACGGTCGGTGAAGAAGAGGTAGACGGGAGTATCTCTCCCTTGCCACAGTTCAATTTTGTTTACCGGGAATTGGTTGAATTTGGGGATTGGGCTTACGTCGAGTAAGATTAGGGCCACGGACGAGAGAGAGCTGATCATGTGGGATATACAGGTAGAGGATTTAGGGAAAGAGGAATCAATATGTACGGTAGGGGAGGTGAGGAAGATGGAGGTAAGGGCCCTAACTCAATAGAAGACTGGCAGAGACACAAAGAGAGACGAATTGCCGACCAAATTGAATAGACTGAGCGCCATTAAATGGAGTAGGGAAGGAAGAGAGGGCTAATCTACAGGCCACCATACAGATCCCTGAGCATTCCTCTCATTATTGTCACTTGACCCACAATCAGTCCCCCACCACAACCTCAACCCATCTACAACTTCAGCTATGGCACCATAGTGGGCTGGCAGAAGCTAAGATTCAACAGACATCGGTAATGCAAACAAGTCGTCAATGGATTTCAAGAAACCTGTGTTCAAGAAGAGAAGAAGTCGTACAGACACCCCCCCCCTACCCATCCGGTTCCAGTAACTCCTCGTTCACGCTTACGATTTCATTTCTCCTCCGCTTCCTGCTTCCTCTTCTTCCAATGGTGAAAAGTGAGGAGAAAAATAATAACTGCGTAATTCAGTTCGCTCACTTGATAATTAATATATTTGTTTTGCAGATTTCTCTTAGGGGAAATCAGCTATTGAGGTCGTGCTCATGACGCGAGTTTTGAAAACTTTCCTCCAATGCCCATCGATCCTACCCAGGAGATGACGAAAATGAGGTCCGTTCAAAATTATATATATATATATATATATATATATATATATATATATATATATATATTTGTCTGTTAACGCTATAGCGGTCGCATTTTTTTTTTGTTACCAAACTCGGTATTTAATCGTTTTATGAAAAAAGAAAGATCAAGTTCGTTAACGGCTGAAATCGGACCAGTGGGAGGGGGATTTAAAAGGGGGAATTTCGAAAATTTGAAATATCTCCTTTACTATACGTCGGATCGAACAATTGTATAGAAACAATTTTATTCCAAATTAAATTTACTATAAATATTGTTATATACATTTATTCTCCTTCTTTATTATCTTCAATATTAACCGAGATATTTGCATTTCTATTAAGTGTAACGGACTAGCTATGGTCGCTTCTATTCGTTCCCGCCGAAAGCTAATTCGGCCGTTTCAGTAACTGTTCGGCACTCGTTTGGAGATTTCTCTATTGTATAACTTTACGTGGGAAATTTGCTTAGTTTACGCAGCCCCTGCGTGGCGGTCTTTTTTTTTTTTTTGCAACTTGATGGATACAAGTCCAGTTCAATTAAAAATTGTTTCAATTTGCTTCCTCCACTGTAGTTAATTGATTATAGTATAAGTCCTTCTTTAAATTCTGGAGCATAGTGCAATTTTTGAACTCCTGGAAAGTCCTCATCTTTTCTTGTGACTTACTCTGAACTTATGATTTTTTTTTTTCATTTCAATATAAATTTAAAATGGAACTTATTGTTCAGGGGATGAATGAGAGGAATAAATATAATTATTTTTATTCTAATATATGTGAATGCAAATATAACATAGCGTCATTTTTTAAACCAGTAAATTTATTTCCTATTTATTATATATCACGTCCTGGTTCTTGCAAACATTAAGTTCATTAATGGATGAGATCGAACTTGTGGGAGGAGGGGTGTGGAAGGGGAAATTTCATTATATCTGCGTTATTATAAATTAAATCGAAAATTTGAATGAACTAATCTTATTAAAAATTTAATTTAAAAGTGTACAGAATCACTGTTACTGCAAATTTAATTTTCTATAAATGTTGTTATATACATATTTTCTCTAATATTAATTTAAAGCGTTAGCCTTAATCTCACACGATAAACCTAGAGAGGCGAGTTGGATTCCCCCCTCAGCAATAGGAATTTATTTAGTTATGAAATTCATTAAATAAAATCAGTAGTCCCACCCTGGCTAGAAAAGGGTGGTAATCTCTAAATAACCCTTCCCCAATAGCCTTAGTTGCATAAAGTGGACATTAATAAATAATTAATTATAAAATCTCTAAGTTTAATATTAACCGAAATATTTGGAATTTTTTTGGTTTTCAGCCTCTATTAAACCTCCACTCCTATTCATGTCGTATATAAAATATTGTTTTCAAGAGGCGTTTATTATGTGCGATAAATGCAAATTCGTAGCTTTATGACGTCGCCAATTAAGATTTTACGTTCTTGTTTCGAAAAAGTTAACATGATATTTATCATACTCGATATTTAACTGTTTCAGTCAACAATAAAGATCATATTTGTTATTGGAAAAAGTCGGACCTGGAATAGTAGGGGTTTAGAGGGGGAGGGGCTCGAAAATTCAAAGAAGTGTCGTTATTATGAGCTGGATCGTAAAATGTTATAGGACCGATCTTGATAAATTATTGGTGCTCTACAATTGTTGAGCTATTCATTTTTCGTAGCTCGAGTATTCAGCGAGTTATTCGTACTGTTTTTTTTTTCAGCCTTTAGTTTTCCACCCTCGGCCACTTCTCCCTTCTAGCCTTTTGTTTTTTGACATAGAAATAGGGAATATGTTCTGATATATGATCAAAAGTGTGTTATACTAGCACGTAGGAAATGTGCATAGATTACGCTCCCCTGCGTGACGGACTTCTTTTGCTTACATCTTACTGGCGGTAGCTACCCACCAGCGCCACCTCGTGAGTATATATACACACCCATAAATTGTAATTCCTGACTCAGGTGAAGTTCTTCGAAATTGCAAAAGAAAAAAAAATAATAGGTATACTAATATAAATAATAAAGGTATTAAGTAGTTTTTGGCTTTTATCTATCTCGATGAAAAGATATGGTTCTACTATCATTTCGAGTGGTTTGTATGAACAGTGGGGGGCGCATTAGATACAAGGTAACGTAATAAATTCTTCAATCTGATTTATTTACTTAAAGAAGAGAGCTGCTCTCAGCGTAGGGCCCTTAGCTCTAACTGAGAGACGAAAGGAACGTTCCTTCCTATATTTGAATTGAAAATTATTCATTTTACGATTCCACTCAGCACCTCAAGATCTGGGGGTTGGAGAGAGTCTCCGTCGGCTGTGGAGGGGAAGGAAAACCACAGTCTTCCGAATTTATAACTAGCTTCATTAAGTTCGACTCGGAAGAGTCCCAGCTCCTAGTCACGTGGCTCCCTTCTATCTTACTTTATCTTAAAATATACATTCTCTCTGTCTTCCGTTTGGTTTTTGAAAACCTTAATTGGTTAAATAGTTAAAAGGGCATTAATTGGATTTTACCACTCTGGCAATCATTGCAATGATTGATACAGTCAACGATTTTACTTTAATCGCGTCATTCAGGCGAAGTTTTATTAATGTATTTTCACCATACTACGATGCAATCACCTGTTTTACACACCTAATTTGCGGTCCGAAAGCTACACTTCGCCGCCCTAGGGCCGAAAATGAATATTTCGCCCTAGGGCCGCAAAATCAGGTGTTTATTATTTTAATTTATTCATTTCATTATATACATTATATTAGTTTGTTTTGCTCGTATTATTGTTCAGTTATTTAGTAATTATCCAACTACGAGTAAAAGTGTGAATGTGTCAAACAAAAAACAAGTAATAGAATCTTCAAAGGGTATTATGTTTTCAAACAACCAAAATTGTACTTTTAACATTTCTATAAATCAAAAATAAACGAACTAACTTTTTTTAGCATTTTGAAATATATCAGTTGTATTAAATGAAACACACATATGTTCATCTCTCTTTATTAACTTACATAATAACATAACGTAAAACAATCCATACATTAAACATTCATCATGTCCCCATAACCACAAGATAACCTTCTAACAAAGAGGTACACTTAACCAAACGAAAATCTTGTTTTTGATTAATGTTATATCGTATTAATATTTATTGTAGTATGGTGAAAAATAGCGTTCGTGCCTCGGGCCAAAGTGCTTTTGCCGGCCCTCGAACTTTTCATGACCTCGACTACGTCTCGGTCAAAAAATATCTCGGGCCGGCAAACGCTCACTTTCGGCCCTTGTACGAAATATACTATTTCAACTCTACATGAATTGCCATAAGATTGCATGATCTTATAAATGCATGCTAATTGTATACATATGTACCCCGTATATCTAAATAGGCAAGAAAATATTTTACGGTTAACTCAATAGTTTAAACCCTATGCATAAGTAGTAACTCCTCGTTGTCGAAAAGGCAAGACACCTGAAATCACACTGGCTAACGTTATAGTTAGACAAATCTTTCAGGCTACTGGCTTCAGGTTGTTCGGCGCAATTACAGCTTCAATGGTTCTCTCCAGCCTACCTAATGCCTGAGTGTTGAACAGACTCGTGCTGAAATCAACAAGGTTTTAGTGCCTTTTTTACTTGTACGTTAAAAAAAGAACTGAAAATGAAGATTCACAAGCTGCTTGGATATAGATTAAATAATGTTTGGAAAAGTGTTCTACTATCTAATGAGGGCTTCTAACAATTGTTTGTGTAAGTATACGTATGAAGTTATGGCCCTTAGGGGAAATCAGCTATTGAGGTCGTACTCATGCCGCTATTTCCGAAATTTTTCCTACATGTCCATCGATCCTACCCAGGAGATAAAGAAAATGAGGTCCGTTTCTCTCTATATATATCTATCTATCTATATATTTGTCTGTTACCGTTCTAGCGGTCGCAATTGTTGTTTTATCTTTACTAAACTTGGTATATAATCGTTTTATACAAAAAGAAAGTTCAAGTTTGTTAACGGCTGAAATCGGGCCAGGGGGAGGGGGGTTTAGAGGGGGAGAATTTTGAAAAACCTTAATATCTCCGTTATTTTGCATCGGATCAAAGCATTATATTGAACCAATCTTATTGAAAATGTAATGTTCTATAAATGTTGTTATGTACATTTTTTCACTATCTTGATTATTAGCTGAGATATTTGTATTTTTTAGTTTTCGGTCTTCAGCAAAGCGCCACTCCCACTCATCTCATATGAACTAAATTCTACAGGGTGCGGCACCATAACTCCCTTTTTTAAATTGCGAGCCATTTAGTCGTTTGACGTAGTAGCGGAGCGCTAGTGGTCTTGTTCAAGAGGCGGGTCTTTAAAGTTTTGTACTTACACAGTTCAGTCGCAATCATGCGTTGGAACAGTGTGGAGCGTGCGTGTAGAGCATTGATGGCCGTTTTAAGGGAACACTTCCCAGGGCGCCTAATCTCAATTAGGGGCGACTTGGAATGGCCGGCCCGATCCCCCGATTTGGCCCCTTGGCTGGTAAGAATTATGACTAACGCCAGAAAACGGTTCACCCAGTGTAGAGAGAATGGGGGACGTCACCTACCTGATTTGATCTTCAAAGTCCGTCACGCAGGGGCTGCGTAAACTAAACAGATTTCCCACGTGAAGTTTCACAGTCGAGAAATCTGCCCAATAACAACTGTAGTGTAAGGAATCTCTAAACCTATTCACGAGGGACGAATAGTTTACGGAAACGGCCGCCAGAGCTCTCGGCGGAATGTCCCGAACATTCCCGACTCCTGCCGACCACGCACAGAATACAAATGCAAATATCTCGGTTAATATTCAAGATACAGAATAAATGTATAAAACAATAACGTCCTAAAATCCCACCCTGGCTAGAAAAGGGTGGTAACCTGTAGATAACCCGTCCCGATTAGCCTAAGTTGCAAAAAAGTAGACGTTAATAAATAATAATAATAATAATAAAACAATATTTATAGTAAATTTATTTTGCAATAAGATTGATTCTATACAATTTTTCGATTTGATGAATAATAACGGAGATATTTTGAATTTTCAAAAATCCCCCTCTAAACCCCCCCCCTCCTACTTGTCCGATTTCAGCCATTAACGAACTTGATCTTCCTTTTTATATATATAAAACGATTAAATTCCGTGTTTGGTAACGATCAAACAAAAATTTCGACCCCTAGGGCGTTAAAAGACATATATACATATATATATATATATATATATATATATATATATATATATATATATATATATATATATAATTTTGAATGGACCTCATTTTCGTCATCTCCTGGGTAGGATCGATGGGCATTTGAAGAAATTTTTCGAAACTCGCGTCATGAGTACGTTTAAAAAATAAAAAATTTCAGATTCGTACAATGTGTTTTATTAAGCTTTGAAAAAAGGAAGCTATGCTGCCACACCCTGTATTATGTTATGAATCACTTTATTCAAAGCTTACTATTATAATATAATACTAAATATTGTTCTCAACTTTTAAGTTTTGAGATAAATGCAAATACGTGGGGCACGTGGGAAATCTCCTTAGTAAACACAGTCCCTGAGTGACAAAATTTTTAATGTTAACGTTATTATTTACAGTTTTAAGTTTTTTTTATAAAATAATCTTCGTAAACATTTTATATTAAAAGAAAATGTATTTATATTCCTACATATATTTTAAATTAGGTAAGTAAGAAAAGTTGGTTCCTAGAGAGCGTGATCGTAGGAAATAAATGTTTAGTGTGAGAATAGCCGTACACAGCAGTCTATCTCGACGCCTGCTAAGCCTAAGTGATAAAAATTGCCTCAATAGATGAGACAGCTGCTCCCAGTATATTCTCTACATTAACAAAGAGCAGGGGGCTCCTTTTACCAGAAGGTCAAACAGAATGATTACCTTCATAAACATTCTATTATAAATTAATATACTAGTTTTAGCAGATTTCCCTCAAGGGAAATCAGCTATTGAGGTTGTACTCATGACGGGATTTTCGAAATTTTTCATCAAATGTCCAACACTCCTACCTAGTAGATGACGAAAATGAGGTCCGTTCAAAACTATATATATATATATATATATTTGTCTGTTACCGCTCTAGCGGTCGCAATTTTTGTTTGATCGTAACCAAACTTGATATTTACTCGTTTTATGTAAAAAAAAAGATCAAGTTCGTTAACGGCTGAAATCGGACCAGTCGGAGGGGGGTTTAGAGGGGAGGATTTTCGAAAATTCAAAATATCTCCGTTACTATACGTCGGATCGAAAAATTGTACAGAATCAATCTTATTACAAATTAAATTTACTATAAATATTGTTATATACATTTATTCTCTATCTTGAATATTAACCGAAATATTTGCATTTTTATTAAATCTGAGCGGCTAACGGACGAAGTGACTTTCCCGCCAAAAGCTAGTTCGGCCGTTTCATTAACTTCTCGGCTCTCGTGAAATTTTTTCTATTGTAAAATTTCACCTGGGAAATCTGCGTAGTTTGCGCAGCACCTGCGTGACGGTCTTTTTACCAAGAGACAGCAATAAACTGTTTCAGCACTGACTTCAGATTGTTAAATTAGAACTAAAACCCAGTGCAGGCTTATCAAAAACAAAAGTTCATATGAATTTTGAATGCATTTTATATAGGAGCCATTAATAATCGCGCATTCCATTGAGCCGCCATATTGAAGACGAAAATACAGCCGACAGAAATACTTTTAAACTTCTTTAAACATGACTTGCTTTGGCTCAGTCCAAGCAGTATGGTTAATTGTGTTGCCCACTTATAGCAGATTTCTCTTACGGGAAATCAGCTATTGAGATCGTAATCATCACGCGATTTTCGAAATTTTTCTTTAAATGTCCGTCCATCGATCCTACCAAGGAGCTGACGAAAATGAGGTCCGTTAAAAACTGTATAAATAAATATATATATATATATATATATATATATATATATATATACATTTATATTTGCCTGTTACCGCTCTAGTGGTCGCAATTATTGTTTAATCGTTACCAAACTCGATATTTAGTCATTTTATGTAAAAAGAAAGATCAAGTTTGCTAACTTGAAATCGGGGAGGGGGGTTTAGAGGGGAGGAATTTCGAAAATTCGAAATTTCTCTGTTACTATACGTCGGTTTGAAAAAATGAATAGCAACAATCTTATTCAAATTAAAGTTACTACAAATATTGTTCTATATATAGTTTCCGTATAATGAGTATTAACCGAGATATTTGGACTTTTTAGTTTTACGCATTCAGTAAACCCCCACTCCTACTGTAATATAATAAGCTGTTATATCATGAAGCACTTCATTACAGGGCTAAATACCAAATATTGCTTTCATTGAACTTTTATTTTGTGCGTTTATGCAAATACGTTCTGTTGATCCCCCCCTCCCTTTTTTTGGATTACTAAAATTTAGGTGATTGAGATAAAACTGATTATGATTCATTAAAGATTACAGAACTCGCTTTAGAATATTGTTTTCAATAAAGCGAATATGTTATATTCAGATATATTTATTTAATTGTTTGTCTTTCCGGTCTATTCAGCGCTACGAGTTTGGCTGGCCTGTTGTTTACATTTCAGCCGCTTTCCGTTTTAGAGATTATTAACTTGTATGGCAAATTGACTGAAAGATTTCTCATTACCGTTTGTATTTATTCACCTGTATGTATATTTTTTATTTGTAAAGCTTTGCGTGGGAAATCTGCTTAGTTTACGCAGCCCCTGCGTGACGGAATTTTTTTATTTATTAACCATATTCAATGACGGATGAAAGAAATCAAATTCTGATAAAGGATTTATTAATCTATTATAACTATTTTTTATTGATCAATATAACTAAAATTAGGTTTCCTAGATTTTGGTTGCACCTTTTAAAGTAATTGTTGATTTTTGTATAGAATACAAATCGTGTCCAAGGTACGTTCATTTGTGAGAAAAATATTCAAACAAATCTATATGGGCACATCAGGTGGGGCGGGTTATTCTGCACCAGATGGACTCGTTGGATAACAGTCGAGTAAAAATATTGTTTAAAAAAATAGAATCAAAGAGTTTTTTATTTCCTGTTTTGACCAAGCACGGACTACAACAAACACCACTGCCAAAAGACGACTAATAGACTAAATAAGAGAACTGGAAATTAGCAATTAACTGACATTGTGCATTTTGCTTTCAGTTGAGAGTGTCGCCAATGTATCTGCCGATAAGCCAGTAAAACGGCAATCGCCTATAGATTTGACAATAGTAGATCATATACGAGGATAGTACGTATTTAGGATTTCCCCATCACATGAATTTTAGAAGAACAAATATAAATCGTTATATTTATAAAAATAAAAACAAAATATTTTAGCATAGAAATATCTCTTTTATAGATTACTTTCAGGAAATTATGATATTTAGAGATGACGTCTCTTTTTTTCAGTATGCTTTTTTTTAAGAAGATACACAATGATTCGCCTTAGATCTAAGAAGGTAAGAAAAAAAGTGTTAGTTTCTGAAAATTATGAGGAATGTAAACTACTGGATTTCAATAACTTTTTACTTTTTAAGTATAAACACTAGAAGAATCATAAAAAATATTAAAGAGAAAGAAAAATACTAAAAATAAAGAGAAAAAAGAAATGGACATGAAAGAGTAGCATAAAGAGTCTTATTAGAACGGGCCTTTTTTGAAGCTTATATGTTTTCGTAGCACAGAGAGAGTATTTAAACAGACTGGTTAATGATGGTAAACACAGCTGCTTTGACTTTGAATTCCTTTAAAATGCCCAAACCAGGACATAGGAAAACGCATATAGACTAAAATAATTTAGTCTGGAGTTTGTTTGTGGTCCCACAGAAACTCGTCCATATTTCATTATTTATTTTGTTCTCTCGGCTACAAATAAATTATTATTTTGAAATTAGGGTACTCGTTGTCAAACATTATTGACTGAATACGCATTCAATTAATAACATTTTCCTAGTATTTGTTTCATAGAAAGAATATTGCATACTTTTCAAAACATCTTATTCTAGAAGACCTTTTATATTATTTAAAAAGTCCGTCACGCAGGGGCTGCGTAAACTAAGCAGATTTCCCACGTGAAGTTTTTCACGAGAGCCGAACAGTTAAGAAAACGGCCGACCTAGCTCTTGGAAGGAAACTCATCCGTTATCCGCCCAGATTTCATAAAAATGCAAATATATCGGTTAATATTCAAGATAGAGAATAAATGTATATAACAATATTTATAGAAAATTTAATTTGCAATAAGATTGATTATATACAATTTTTCGATCCGACGTATAATAACGGAAATATTTCGAATTTTCAAAAATCCTCCCCTCTAACCCCCCCCCCCCCTCCCACTAGTCCTATTTCAGCCATTAACGAACTTGATCTTTCTTTTTATATAAAAGTTGTTAGTACATAAACGGACTAAATATCGAGTTTGGTAACGATCAAAAAAAAAATTGCGACCGCTAGAGCGTTAACAGACAAATATATATATATATATATATATATATATATATATATATATATATATATATAATTTTGAACGGGCCTCATTTTCGTCATCTCCTGGGTAGGATCGATGGACATTTGAGGAAATTTTCCGAAAATCGCGTCATGAGTACGACCTCAATAGCTGATTTCCCTTAAGGGAAATCTGCTAAAACATTGTTCGAAATGTACATTCTATTCTACTTAGAACGGTTTTAAAAGTAATTTATGTCTTTAGAATTTTAATGTTTTTAATAAAATACGTTTTTGAAGCTAGAAAGCATGGTTATTATAGAAATGTGAATTAAAACTTATAAACTTCTGTTTTCACTAAAACTTGGACAAACTGTTTATGTGCTTATATATGCAGATATTCAAATGCACATTTTCTTTTTTATAGATATCGCAGCACCGCTTTTGAAATACAGTCTAGAGTAGTTGTGTAAGGGTTATCAGCAATATATATATATATATATATATATATATATATATATATATATATCGGTAACAGACAAATATATATATATATATATATATATATATATATATATATATATATATATATATATATATATTATCAGTTTTGAACGGACCTCATTTTCGTCATCTACTAGGTAGGATCGATGGACATTTGAAGAAAAATTTCGGAAATTCCGTCATGAGTACAACCTCAATAGCTGATTTCCTTCAAGGGAAATCTGCTAAAAATATGGCAGAACATAATAAAATACAACCAATTATTGAATTGGCATTTTTGAGAAAATAATGTGTTTGCTAAAATAAATAGAATAAAAAAATATTTATGGGTTACCTTATTTATATCTTTTAGTGAGCACATTTTGAATCTTTGAACTTATTAGCACTGCCTGACGATTTCCATGAGTGACTAACTTATAAACTAATAAACATCTTAAAAAACTAGCTTACGAGTTGGAAGTAGAAGCAAACAAGTCCCTATAAAACTTTAAAAATCAAGATACGAATGTTTTGGAGTAGAAATTAAGTGACATTATTAATTAATAGACATTATTCTTATTATTTATTAACGTCCAGTTTGTGCTACGAAGGCTAATTGGGACAGGTTATCTGTAGGACACTTCTCTAACCAGGGTGATACTAAGGATTTTATTTATTGAGTTCTTCACTAAATAAATTTCTAAAGCCTAGATGGGAATCGAACTGACGTCTGTAGGTTTACCAAGGGAGATTAAAACCAACTAACCTGATTCCCTAATAAAGTTACAATAATGTAATTTCAATTTTATTGAATGAATCTTATAGCAAATCAGGAAAAGCACATGAACTTGGATTTATAATGAAATAAATATTTGAAGGCGCCTTAGAGGGCGACATCGCCCAGCTCATTGGTATTCAATAGTGCTCCTCATTTGTAATCCGCAATGTAAACAACACACCAAGGGCTTTCTCTAACATTTATTTACATTATATGTAATGTATGACACTGTAATAAGTAGCTTTTAAAATGGGAAAAATAATCAAATTACCGATCAGTAATATTCATTTCAGGCACAAAGGGCAAATTCGTATCCAGAGCAACACATTTTCTAATGTAAATTTTTTATTCAATATTGTCTTAAGAATTCTAATGCGAGTAGGAAGGTAGAATTTTAGTGTTGATGATACATCATTAGTTACTTTGGCACCCAAGTTCTTTACAGGACATTGAAGATGGCTAATTATGCTGACAAGGAAATATTAATGGCATAGGCAGAATTAGCACTTAATAGATTCGGCATGATGAATAATGCACTTCTTTACCGTTAATTTCCAAGCATTGTATAAACATATGTAGCACCTAACATTTTTTTTTAAGTATTCTAATTTGGTATTGTGGGGCTCAGGTTAGCCATGCGAGTTAAAGCGTTGACCTTTATCTCACATGGTAAACCTAGAGTGGCGAGTTCGATTCTTGCCTGGGCTAAGGAAATTATTTAGTGACGAAATTCATTAAATAACGTCCTAAAATCCCACCCTGGCTAGAAAAGGGTGGTAACCTGTAGATAACCCGTCCCAATTAGCCTAAGTTGCAAAAAGTGGACGTTAATAAATAATAATAATAATAATTTGGTATTGAAATGTTTTGAGCGATTAGTACAACCAGAACAATTTAAAAAAAGTGTAAATACGTCTCTGCTAGGTATGTCAAAAAGAACTATTACATATAGTTTTCGATCTTTTTATGGGAAGATGACCAAACGTCTTATAGATTTATTTTGAATTTGAAATACAGAAGGGGATACGTAATTATTTCTTTTCAGTCTCAACAATGCCCACCACCTACTGTTTAACAGTAACATACCTGCAAACTATGGCCTCCAAATTACGAAAACTCCTTATATTTCGAGATTCGCTAAAGAGGATTCGGAAAAAGAATATTCACATATAATCAGATATTTTTATCTTTAAACGGATTCTCAAGAAGAGGAGGGACGTGCCCAAGTCATTTACTTCAAAGTAGCACATGGTCGATAGATTGAAGACCTTGAAGAAAAATAAAGGAACTTGGGTTCCGTATTGAGCGAGTCCCACTAATAATTAATGACGTGCGGGACGACTGCCAATGGTCCAAGTCGAGATGGCAGAGGCATTCAATGTGAAGTCTGGATTGATACAAGAGAATAGTTTGTGTCCGCCGCTGTTCAAACTAGCTTCGGGAGAGGTAGTAGAGGAAGCATACAGGTTGAATGAGGGAGTGGATGTAGGTAAGTTGCATAAATTCCTTGAATATTCAGGAGATATTAAGATACTTGTTTGAAGGGAGCGAGGGATTGGCGTCCTTAAATGAAATAATTGAAATTCATGCATTTGATTTAGAAGAATATGGAAGTATATTGCGTCGGAAGTTAACTTAAAAATTAATGTCTTAAAATATTTTGCAATTTTTTTTTATTAAGTATTTCCTCAACATAGTAACCCTTTTTTTCTAGATTTTATTTTTCTGCACATCCCATGCATACTTACATTATATGTGTTTTTTGTCAAAACGTTTAACAATTATTTATATAATAATTATATATATATATATATATATATATATATATATATATATATATATATATATACTCAACTGCAAAAAAAAACCGGACACTTAGATTTAGTCTTATAATTTTGTTAAATACTTAATTTATATGTATATTAATCTTTTTAATTAAAATAATTGGTTAATCTATAGGTTATTTAAACAAAATCTGCCAAAAGTGAATAATTTTTATTGATTATTTACACAAAAATACAAAATAAAAAAAAATAAAAAGATAAATTAACACATTTAAAAAAAAAAATTATTCTTCATTTTTATTACAGTAAATGGTAGACTTCGCTACCCCAAGCGTTTCGGCAATGTAACGTAAGCTCCGGCCTTCCATCTAAGTTTGAAAGACCCATTATTCTGGACCGAAATAAAAATAAAACATTAATTAAAGAAAATGCTTGGTTAATAATTAAAGATGTTTAAATGTACGAAAAACTACTTACAGTTTAGAATAGATCAACTTCACGACAAATAAATCTAATCTGAGTTTTATCTAATTGTTTACTAATCCTGAAGGGAATAGTTCAATGGACTTAGACTCTAAATTCTCTGTAATAACTAGAATAGCCACATAAAGAAAATTGCTGAAAATTAGCTTTTAATACGACAAAAATGAAGTGTCCGGTTTTTTTTGCGGTTGAGTGTATATATATATATATATATATATATATATATATATATATATATATATACACATATATACATATTAAAAATGTAAATAAGATTATGAATATTAAACTTGAAAAAATAAAAGAAAAAACACAATTCAGTAATACAATTAAATAACCAATAAACAATTACATAATATTAATTTTATTAATTATTATCTTTTCCTCTTTCAGCTTAAGGATACCATTGGCTATTGCTTTTAATATATTTAGGTGTTTTGAAAATAAAATATCGGGACTGATAGGTCCCATTTAACGATTATAATATTTTACATTTTATGGGAAGAAGCAAGAAGAGTATATGCCTTGTCGGGTTCACTATAAATCAAGTAATCTCAGTGAGAACAAAGACTATATCACTAACTAAACTATACTCTAGCAACAAAATCAAAATAAATAAATTAGGTAAATTAAGATATTTAAAATTGTACAAAATCCCCAAATGATATTTTATTATTTCTGAAAACTAAAATGAAGATTTTTAAAGTCTTCCAGCCAACGTATTAAATAAATATATAGTCAGTAAATAATTAATAATTTGAATCCGGGTTCGACTCAGTGGATTCGAAATGATTTTCTCTTGATTAAAAAATAACGAAATTATTAGTTTTTTAAAGTACTTTAATTTAGTGAAACTCTGAGTTTAATATAGAAATACTGTGGATAATGCTTCGAAAGTGGTTCTCAGAGAAACCGATCAAGGTATATCAGACTGAGTTATTTGAAGGACGGTTTAAATACTTCCAAGATAAGAGATGATGTGTTAAGCGATGGAATAAGTAGCTAAATTCTGTAATATATTTCGTAGGTATTTATTTGTTTCGTAAGAGAGGGCCTCGAGTCTGGATGAAATGAACGTGCCGATCGATATGAAGAGTTCTGCTTGTATAAGTAACAGGAGAATAAAGAGACAACAAGAAAGAAGTGCAATTGATCACGCTCTGACGGTGAGAGCACTCTAGAAAGATCTTGCGCAATGCCAAACAAATTCAAACACACTTACAATTTACGGGGCAGTGGGAATGTGATATTCACAGAAAACGTTTTTTTTTTTTTTTTTTTTTAATTTTCGTTTGTATGTAACACTTATTTGGCTATAGTATTTTATGTAATGTAATGTATTTCATATGACTGACTACATTGTGTGCAAGTTTTTCAACATTACCCGTTGTCATTTGGCTCCGATTACATTCTTGTTTTCCCTCTTTCACGTAGGGTTCTCATTCTTCCAAAGCAATGAGAGCTTAAATTGCAACACAATCAAGAAGCCAGTCTTCAAGCTAAACTGAGGCCTATCATTCCCCCACTACAACCTATACATTCAAATATAAAATTTATACAATAGCTTCCAGATACATTCATTATTGGGAAGTCTCACGCAGAATGCAACGGAAATTCAGTGCATATCAATGTAACTCTCTTCCTTCTCTTATCTGTTAACGTATTCTTATTCACAAGAACAACAATAAGCATAGCGTGTAGGCACAACAATATGGGCAGTCGTGCGTGTACCTTGACTGGGTTATTACAGTGAATATTAATAACGTTAATTTTAAATATATAACTAACTTAAACCGAGAGGAAACTAGTCTCCAAAACGAGCATTTACTGTTTTGGTTGTCAAGTCAATTAAACACTATTTATCAATAATTACTTACAGTCTTTCAAGTCATAGTTGATAAATGAATAAAAGCGGCAACTGCCGAACGAATGTATATGTGTATACTAGCTAAGGTACCCGGCGATGCCCGGGAAATCATTCTTGAATGAATAATTATTTTATAGCAAGGCTTCAATGTGTACCATTTTAATTACCATCCGGGCGCTTTTCTTTTCGGTATGGGCCAGAAGTATAAGACTTATAGAGTAGAAAATTTCGTTTTGAAGAATAAATGAAAATGAGTTGCTAATCAATCCCTCTCCACTTTTTGTCACACCATAAATAATTCAAATCATAATCATGGATAGCCTTTATTACATTTAAATATCATCTATAATGTACATATTCCTGTAAAAACCACTCCGACCACACAATGTTTAAGTATAATATTATATATTACCCCCTATATATATGTAGTAGTAAATGTGAGTAAAAACTAATTCTAATAATGCCAAAATTTCACAGGAAATAAGTTAAGACAATTTACTGTGTTAGCCTCCCTAGTTCTTCTGTTTCCGTTTGAGGGTTACCCACATTGTTTTACTTAAATTAAGTATTCAAAACATTAAACGCTTCGAATGTTTTAATTATATATATATATATATATATATATATATATATATATATATATATATATATATGTATGTATATCTGGTGGAAATAAATAGCAGTGGTGTCCTAAACAATAATTTAATTTATATACATAAAAGCGAGGTGAGAGGAAGAAATCGTAGCTCTCCCTGCAGCCTGAATAATACTTCAAACAATCCATGATATTGAGTTTAAATGCATAATGCTTTTTGTCATGACATTACCAACTAAAGTTTAATAGCTATGTGTGTACATAAGCAATTTCAATTACGTCTAAATATTGGAGAAAATAAGATAATATATATCTTAATTAAAGAGTTTGATTCACCACAGCTTCCGCTATCACAAGTTGTGCAAATTCAGAATGATTTTGTTTAAATAATACATGTTAAAAATTAAATAATCGAAATGCTAGTTTAAATTTCTATTGGGAATACATAACAAAGATATTTTTTATTGCAAATAAATAACAAATGAAGTGGGCGGGGAAGGGGTGAGAAGGTTTATAACCTCACTAATCCGAATCATACTTAGAACTATAATATAAGTCTAAAAACACAACATCATTTGTCATAATATGCCTATACTAAAAACGTTTTAATGAGTACTAATACAATTGTTTACTACGGCTTAGATTTTAGCGTATATGTCGTTTACACTTTGTTGTACGACAATAGTGTGATTGACAAAATCTACTCTAAATAATACAATAAACACATTCTGTTATGTCATTTTTCCAAAAATCCAGTCGGAAACAAAATATCACGATTTTTCACTTCATGCTTTTCTTATAACCCCCACTCCTGCTTACCCCTAGGAATGTTAATATAGCTTATTTTCCTGGAGGTGTTGATGCTAATTCACATACCTAGCTATGTTTAGTTCGCTTAAGTCTTTTGTGCCCAATAAATGACTCCCGCTATAGTTTTTGAGTACATTTCGTTTATACCACGTTATACCACAAAAAGTATATAGAAAAAGTTACTCCAAATAACAAAATAAACTACCTTTGTTAAGTGAATGTTTGCCAAAAATCCAATAGGAAATGAAATATTGCAATTTTTCATTTCAGACTTTCCCTGTTCTTCTCTGTGAATTAGTATAGCCTAAAGTCCAAGTAGGGTTATTAGTTGCAGATGGGTTAGTAGCCCGCACGCGCTGCCGCGGGTGAATGTGCGTGTGTGAGTGTGTCTATAAAGTTGTCCCTTTATTCATTGATACAAAATTTGTTTTTGCAAATTGTAATTTAATATAATAATATTAAGTTGCATGAACCTTTTGTAAGAAATTAAAAATCAATGAAATTGTATAAATAAATATACTGCAAGTAAAAGACAAAGTATACACAAATTATTCCAAAGAGGATTTATGTCATAATTTAGAAGATACAACGTAGTTCAAACGCATTAGAAAGAGTAAATCTTGGACTTTACTTGAATAAATATTACACTTAATCCCTTATATAAATAAGTCATCCCTTTACAGCATTATAAATATTAAAGGGGCTTGGCTGAAGAATCAAAGAATATTCTCCTACAGTGAATTAATAAAGATTATGAATAATAAACCATTTTTTCATCTTATTAGTATTTCAGAGAATTTCATATTTTTTTTTAAGGATTAATGTTTCATTAAGAACAGTCAAATACTAATAATCGATGAAATAGATTCAAAAGTGTTCATGATCCTTAATTTCCTGCTGCACTTAGTACAATCAATTTGTCATATTTAGAAAGGAAATAGCGAAACATATTGAGCAATTATATAAGTGAAATTGGGAATTTAAACATTTTTTATTTCTTGTATACTGTACTAAAGCTCGCAGGCCATAGAAAACGAGTCTTAGCTTCGCTCTATTTAACATATCATCAATGAACACAAAAGTGTGAATGTAATTACGCTTGAGTGGACAGCAATATTTGATTTTCAGCTGGTGTCAATGTTTTAGAGGGGGGGGTCATCTTCGCCATTTACATGGCATAAATCTTTCCAAGTCCGCGAAGTAATGTAAGAGATGAGAGTGTAAATGACCAACTATGACAATGACTAAAATAAAAATAAGTCCTTTTCGCACAGGCTGTGGTTAGGGAAAGAAGGCTACTGGGAAAGAAGGCTACTGGGAAAGAATATAAAACAACCAAATGACTCCGTTAATATATGAGAGACAGTAATACTTATTTGTAAAACAAAAACCATAAAAAATCATATTTCTAAAAATATAGCTGATTAATGAATTCGATCTTCAGTTTTGAATGAAACATTTCAATAAAAAGTTGCCTAACTCTGACAAAAATAGGTACCACTTGAGCGTTAACTGCGGAGAATTAATATATAAATCACGATTTTGAATAGAAATTATTTTCATCCATGGACAATTAATTAATATGTTCAATTATGGCGTCATATTGAATAACTAAAAACTAGATTTCTAGATTCTACTGAAAGTAGATCATTCGCTAAAACAATGTTTATTTCATTTAAGAGGTGACTTTCGCTCTCTTTTATGTATAAAATCAAACACTCTTAATAACAAGAACTGAAGAACAATTTAATACCAAAATCTATATATTATCATATGATAATATGAGGGTACACGTCTGTGTGAATGTGTGTGTGTTTATATATATATATATATATATATATATATATATATATATATATATATTACGATTGAGCAACTGTTTTGACGTTCTTAAAGCCTACATCATGAGTCATTCTTATTACCTAAAGAGAAAACACCATATTTTACAAGAAGCATTTCTTCTGTTTAAAACGGTAGTGTATAAAGTATCTTTCTCCAAAAGATTTACAGCTAAATGTAACAGTTTTTTCCTCATGATCATCTGCTAAAATCCCTTTAATGAAATGAGCTTTATTCTTTCTATAGGCCCTTTATCCGTACCTTCTTCTCATCAGTTTAAAACCATACTTTTCCTTTGTTGGTGAAAAATCAAAGGATATCTTGTTAACCTGATCATGTGCTCTAGGCACTCTTTGAGGGAAAGGATCTTTAGTCACAACGTCAAGGAGCTTGTATTTGATTAGCCTTTCAAAATCCATTATTAGATTTTCTCTATTAGATGGGCCAAGTGAATTGAAGTGCTTTCTTTTGGTTGGGGTTTCTTGGCGATAACCCTTACACAACTACAGTAGACTGTATTTCAAAAGCGGTGCTGCGATATCTATAAAAAAGAAAATCTGTATTTGAATATCTGCATATATATATGCACATAAACAGTTGGTCCAAGTTTTAGTGAAAAAAGAAGTTTATAAGTTTTAATTCACATTTCTATAATAACCATGCTTTCTAGTTTCAAAAACGTATTTTATTAAAAACATTAAAATTCTAAAGACATAAATTACTTTTAAAACCGTTCTAAGTAGAATAGAATGTACATTTCGAACAATGTTTACCTAAATGGATTAAAAGAAACGTATTCACCAATTGGCCACCATTGGCCCTAGACTGCGACTTAACAATATCGACTGAAGCGCCAATGTGTATCCAAAGAACTTCTGTACATCTGGATTTTAAAGCATGACGAAGAGGTTAGAAATCTTCTCAAATAATTCTCAAATTTGAATCTTGTCATTTTCAAAAGGTGGCTGCGTGACGGATCTTATTGCCTCCTCCATTCTTGTTTTGGCTTGACTAATGTTGATATTTCAAATTTTTGAAAGCGGGCTGCAACATATAGTTTCGCGCCTCCCCTTTCGATTGAATTGTAAGCATTGATGCATTGGAACGGAAATGTTGTGTAGCATTTTTAAGTGAATTAATTTTAAATAAATTACAGCATAACTTTTTGTATGTTTTATATAAATTGTTGCGAAAATGAAATACATGAAAAATTAAAATGAGATAGTCACGTATTTGGGAAATACGGAGATCAAAGGGAGCCACCATATGGTCCCGCTCGTCCTCGACAATACCAGTCCAGATCTAGAAGAGTCCAGACAATTCCGTTTTGATGATTCCGACAAGCTATAAAAAGGGACGCAGCCTCCCCCAGTTAGATAGTATGATCTCAGCTGTCTTCAACTGAACATCAGTGCGTTCAGAGCAATATTGCGACTTAGTTGAAGTGCGATAAAGTCTTTTTTGTGTAGAACAGTGTTGTACTGTGACTGTAAAGAACAGTTCAGTGCTGTGTTTGACAGTGCATTGCCGTTAACTTCGTGAACATCAGTGCAGTGCCATTAACTTCGTGAAGATCAGTGCAGTGCCGTGTTTTTGTGAACTTCAGTGAGTACGTAATTGGTCTGCGTAATTACAATAACAGTGAAGCTATCAGTGCATACTGTGAGTAGTTAAGAATAATTCACCAAGTGTGTAGTGCATTGTTAAATAAATTGTGCAGTGATAAAAACTCTGAAGCTTGTGTGTGTTTAATTTTTCAATCCAAAAGAACTCTAATAAAGAACGTTTATAACTGATTATTTAATAAACGTAACAATATATATATATATATATATATATATATATATATATATATGTATATATAAATAGTTACTATTATTGCTGTCCTTTCGTATATTACATATATTATAAAATTCCAATAAAAAGGCGTATTGAAAGTTGTATAGTAGAAGCGGGCTGTGCTAGACGTCTCCTTGCCTAGCAAATTAATGCAAGGGAGCCAGCGGGAGGCTAAGTAAAACCACAACGAAACGTGTGGAAAGAGATGAGAGTTGGGAGAAATTTCCCAGCAGCTCTCCCCTCCCAGCTAAATTGTAGGGGTTACCACAGCAGTAAGCTTCCCCATAGCACAACTTGTCCCATCCTAAAACGAGGACCTGTTCTTACTGAACATATGGTAGCAATACTTTATCAAAAGTTAAGAAACCTTTTCAACATTTATGCTCAAATGTAATTAATTTACTCAATACTATTTTGGTATTGAGTCTTTATATATTTCTAAAGGTATTAGTGGATGATTTTGGTAATGATATAGCTACTTAAATTTGAAGCTTTTTACTTATCATGAACGTATACTTCGCATTCTAGCAGCCAGGAGATGTTAGGTTTAGTAAGTGTAATCGTATCAAATCAACGAAGCCAGAAAATAATAGCCGTTTCTAAGGTATATTAACGAATTTTATTAATTGTATTTCTTTTTCAGAGAAATTATACGTGTTAGCTCCCTTAAATAAATATTTCTTACTTCTAAAATATGTATATGTATACAAAGAGAGAAATATTCATGCTGTATAAAAACAAAATGTATTATTCACAAACTGAGTAACAACAAACTTGAGATGGATTAAGTTTACTTACATGAGTAATATTACTGATTAAGGCTGTAAGTGTTAAATGAAGTTATAGTCATAAAGCGAATCAATCATCACTTGTTCTGCAATTGAAGATTTAGTTCCCCATTTGATTTTGGCTAGACTTCTTTTGACAATGTTATAAAATTATTGACTTTTGAAGGATCGATAAGGAACTGAAAACCACTTTTGTCATAATGTCATGCAACGGAAATATCATTCAATTAGAAGGACAGTTTAAATGAAACTAGTATTGCGTTTTTGAAAATAATCCAAATGTATCATAACAATAACAAATTTACATTAAACTGTATTAATTGTATATCAAATGAACTCGTGTGATTGAATTTTCTTCAAACATATCATAACTATAACAGTGATTTTAATCTCTAGCCCTATTTTACAATAGGGTGATCTCAGAAATCAACACCCCCTTTCGACTACCATTTATAAAAAAAAAACATTCCATGCACACACATTAGACCGGAGAGAGTCACACTTCATTTGCAAAGACTCATCCCAAAACAGCCCATGGGGCTTGGGTTGCTGCAGTGGTAGGATTCAATAGTGAGCACAAAAAACTGCATGACTACATTACTGTGTTCATGGCAGAATTGCGCTCTGAAATAAAAAATTCGTAATTAATGATTGGAATAATATATGCTATAACTCTACACTAAATTGGACTTCAAGTAATAGACACTCTAGGAAAAAAGAAATAGTACTTACTGTAGTACAGGACACACTAGACTAACGCATTCATATCTAGTGAGCAGGTAAGATGAACCTATATGTCGGAGTTGTAACAGGACGTTGACTGAATGACACATATTAGCTGATTACAAACAAGAAGTAACGTAACCATGCCCCAGAAATTCATGAGAACTACTAGCCTACAGTAGCCCATTTATAGATGGTGTTTTAGCAGATTTCCCTTAAGGGAAATCAGCTATTGAGGTCGTACTCATGACGCGATTTTCGAAAAATTTCTTCAAATGTACATCGATCCTACCCAGGAGATGACGAAAATGAGGTCGGTTCAAAATTATATATATATATATATATATATATATATATATATATATATATATTTGTCTGTTAACGCTCTAGCGGTCGCAATTTTTGTTTCATCGTTACGAAACTCGATATTTAACCGTTTTATGTAAAAAGACAGATCAAGTTCGTTAATGGCTGAAATCGGAATAGAGGGAGGGGGGTTTTTCGAAAATTCAAAATATCTCCGTTATTATTCATCGGATCGAAAAATTGTATAGAACCAATCTTATTGCAAATTTATTTTACTATAAATATTGTTATGTACATTTATTCTCTATCTTGAATATTAACCGAGATATTTGCATTTTTAAGAAGTCTGTGAGACATGTGGTCGGGTATAGTTCGGATTACGTCGGCCGTTTTCGTAACTGTTCGGCTCAGGTGGAAGCTTCTTCTAACCTTACCTGTCGTTTCTAACCTTACCTTACCTTCATTACTTTGTGAGATTTATGCAAATACGTTTTGTTCATCCGCCCCCCCCCTTCTTTAGTTCTTGGACTACTAAAATTTGAGTTATTAAAATATAAATTATTCTTACAATTCAGAAGCCGTTTCAGTTGGGAATTTATTTTAATTACATAACTGAAAGATTCCTCATTACCCTTTGTATTTAATCACTGTGGTGTTGTGTTACCAGTACGCAGATTTCTCTATTGTAAAACTTCACATGGGAAATCTGCATAGTTTACGCAGCCCCTGCGTGACGGACTTTTTGATGAAGAAATAATGGATTATTTGATGAAATATGAAAGCTTCACCAATAGATTTGTGTGTGTGCGTGTTCGTGATCGCGTGTGTGTGTGTACGCCTCTGCGTGTGCGTGTCCGTGCGTGTGTGTGTGTAAAAACACAATTCTTCGGTCAAGTCTGGTTCATTACATAGCTTACCACATGATATTACTGGATATATTTATAAGTTATCATTATGTAAAATAATATATGGGAAACAATATATTTGTAAAACATAAGATTATAAATTTTACTCCCTTCAGATTCTACGTCCTTCCAGTATTTTTTTGTAAATATATTAGTATTTTAGATTTAATTTTGTGCATTGTAATGTTTATTTTGTACATTTTGATTTAGATGAATCGCCATTCTAGAGACATCTCAAGTAAATAAATAAATATTGTAACAATATTATATTATATATATTTTTCTTGACTGTTAATACACTATGCTCTTATGGTGGAATAATCTCTAGTCCTATTGCAACAATAACTTAGATTATGTTACAGTTTCTCTTGACAGTATGTCTAAGATGCTCTTATGGTGGAGTGTTTTCTTCCCCTATTGTAACAACTCCTCAGATTACGTTATATGTTTGTCTTGACCGTTAATACACTATGCTCTTAAGGTGGAATAATCTCTTCACATACTCTGTC
Source organism: Riptortus pedestris (assembly GCA_019009955.1). Taxonomy (NCBI): domain Eukaryota; kingdom Metazoa; phylum Arthropoda; class Insecta; order Hemiptera; family Alydidae; genus Riptortus; species Riptortus pedestris. The sequence goes on from CM032228.1 coordinate 115,197,695, forward strand.
AATAACTGTAATAGTTATATCATTGTCTTGACTGTGTTCCCCTTATGCTCTCATGGTTAATTTATAGAAAAAGTATAACAGGAATAAGATCTTATAATTATTAATTCAAATATGTTCATATCATAAAATTGACTAACTATATATTATTTGAAAATTTTTACCGAGATTTGAGTCGTGGATCCATATGAATCAGACTGAAGTTAATTAGAATATTTTTTTAGATATAAAAATTATTATTGAAATTAATTTAATGTACTTGCTAAATAAGATGGAGCCGCCTGAGAGCGGGAGGGTATTGGCTTGGACAATGAAGGTCAGTACACAAGTTGGCCACCGTAATCAACTAATGTCGCCACCCTCTGTCAACCCTGTACATAAACTACATTTCCTAATGGGGCCTTTGGATTGCTCAGACTGTACAATACAATAAATCTACACCCCTTCTAACTTATTTTGGCCGGAAAATGCATTCGAGACAGAGGAAAATGTAATAAGGGAAACTCATGTTTCAAATTATTTGAAATGAAGTTATCTGTATATTAATTTAATTAAGGACATGCTATTAGGAAAATCAGCTTTTCTTTTAAACTATTTATTTACATCCATGTGTCCTGTTTACAAACACAAAGTTTAGGATACATACATATAATAATAATAAAATCAATTTATGGAACTTAGTCAACAACTGGGGAATAAGGCGTAGGCACAGAAAGTACTATGTCAAATTAAGCTCATGTGGATTTTAACCCTGATTACAAAATTTAGTTTTTATCAAACGAAAAGTTATTTTCCTATGGTCAGTCGAATTTGAAAAAGAAATGTTCTATCATGAATGTTTAGTTTTCCCTTCTCTAATATAAAACTCCTAAATACACAGCAACTGAGACGCAGTTTTAAGAAAATTCGCTTTCCAGTTCAATGTTTCTCTTATTGTATAGCATAGACCTGGCTAGCCAGACAAAAGTGCTACTAATTATGATATCAGTAGTATAAATACAAGTTAATTCCATCATTCCGATTCCCAAAAGAGAATGCGATAAGTCATGCTGGTTTGAACGGTAGACGATTGTATTTATTTATTTATTGTGTCCCCTATCCACAAAAAAACAAAATAAGCATTAATTCTTTTTCTCCTGATTACAAAATACTAAAATAGTTATAAATAATGGTCTATGCCAATATTGATAAAGACAGATTCTGCAAATTTTCCCTTGATGTATAGAACTCAAAAGAGAGGGTGTGTGAGAATTAAAATACTTTAAGCCAAAATTTTGGAGATTTTATTTTGGGGAGAGCGGCTAAGAAAATAACGTACTTTCTCTTGGACTCAGAAAGGATCAGATGCAATTAAATATATTATGACGAGGTTGTACAAATAGGTAAAGTGTCTAGTTGTAAATGAGTTTTAAGCCAAAATGAGACAGGGGTGGTTGAGGAAAAGACAAGTGTCACTGCAGTGGTTTGTAGCTGGCATAACCCAACCACAATGGTCGTGGTCATTAATAAGATAATGGCTCTAGGCCCATTAGATAATGGACGGAAATTACGTTTACATTATCCTATTTCTAACAACCATTCCTCATTCAGACAGACTCTCCACACGGAATAACCTCAGTTATGATTTCATTATTTAAATTAGTCCATATTCATAATTAGCCATGCGCTCAATTCAACTAACAATATCGTTAACCATACATGTTTTTGTTAACATATTATCCATTTAACAATTCAAAAACTGCTACAAAATTTGTCATTATTGAAACATATGTCAGAGTGAAACTAAATACGATTATGGATTTTAGTAAACATAAACTTAGACCATTTGGCTCTTATATCACTTATCGAAAATTTGATTGCCAGAAAGGACGGCAAAGATATATATATATATATATATATATATATATATATATATATATATATATATATACTAGCTCAGATACCCGGCTTCGCTCGGGAATTCATTTGAGGCTGAATGGTGATCGTATTTTTTTGGCAAGGCTTTACTTTGCACAATATTTTGACATTTACCCGTCCCAGTGTTTAGTGTAAATACCGTTTCTGTGGATTTGTTAATAATAAAATTATTTTTTTATTTAAGACTTCACTGTCCTCCAAATTGTCATATTTCCCGTTTCCTGTGCATTATGCATAGATTTGAATTATTAAGCACAAAATATTAATATACATTTGAATTAATTTTTCCCGGTGAGGTACCTGGCAGTTCCAAAGAATTGTTGAGCGAATTTCTCTAAATAACAAAATAAACAACTTTAGTTATGTGCATATTTGCCGAAACCCCAATACGAAACGAAATATCACTATTTTTAATTTCAGGCCTCCGGCCTCCCTTATAACCCCCACTCCTGCCCGTCCCTAGAAATGTTAGTATGGCTTATTTTAAGAAAGGCGTTAGTGCTCATACACATACCGAGTGTTTTATTTAGTTCGGTTGAGTCTTTTGTGCCAAATAAAAGTGACTCCCGCTATCATTTTTAGCATATAACGCCTTTATACTTCGGTATGTAACGATAGTGTGTATGACAAAAGTTTCTCTAAATAACAAAATAAACAACTTTTGTTATGTGCATATTTCCCGAAACCCCAATAGGGAACGAAATATCACTATTTTTAATTTCAGGCCTCCCTTATAACCCCCACTCCTGTCCGTCCCTAGAACTGTTGGTATGGCTTATTATAATTATGGCGTTAGTACTAATTCACATACCGAGTTTGGTTTAGTTCGGTTGAGTTTTTTGTGCCAAATAACCTTGTTGACTTCCGCAGTTGTTTTTAACGTATAACTCATTTATACTTAGGTATACGACAAAAGTGTATATAACAAAAGTTACTCCAAATAACAAAATAAACAACTTTTGTTATGTGCATAATTGCCGAAAATGCAATAGGAAACGAAATATCGCTATTTTTAATTTCAGGCATTCCTTATAACCCCCACTCCTGTTCGTCTCAGAGAATATTCACATAGCCTAAAGTCTAAGTTGGGTTAGTAGTAATATACATACCAAGTTTCATAAAATTCGGTTCAGCCGTTTATGCGTGAAAAGGTAACAAACAAACAAACAAACAGACACGAAAGAAACAAAATGCAGTTATGGTGTCTAGGACATGTGAAACGAAAAGTTATCGTGAAATTTCGTACAGACAGAGGTTACAATTTTATATATATATATATATAAATATATATATATATATATATATATATAAATATATATATATATATATATATATATATATATATATATATATATATATATATATATATATATATATATATATATATATATATATATATATATATATATATATATATAAGTACCCGTTGAACCCGAAGTGCTAATTCATTGGGGACCAGCCTCTCAAAGGTCCCCAGGTAACCGCTTCTTTTTAATAATCAAGAAATTTTGTAAATGTATTTTGGTAATTTTTTAAATATATATATATATATATATATATATATTTAAAAAAGTAGCCAAATACATTTTCCTAATTTCGTGCATATTAAAAAGAAGCAGTTACCATGGGACCTTTGAGAGGCTTGTAGCCCATGCATTTGCACTTCGGGTTCAACGGGTACTTCGTAATAAAGGCCCAGAAGAGATGGCAATTGGAACAATGAAACGCGTTAAGCAGGAAAATTATTTACGAAAGGACTACCGTAAATCTGTAGCTGTAACCAATATATGATATGATCAAAATTGTTTGTTTTGTGAATACTCCTATTGAGATTTTCACATCCTTTTTTTTTTTTATTTATTCAACAAAGCCAATTTTATGCAGCTCAGGTTAATTATTCACGTCTTGTCTACTACCTACCGTCTCTAGCCAGTGTGGGACTAAAGAATCTATTTTGGTATTAACGATCTTATTTAGTTCTTTATTTGTAAAGAGAGGGCTCAGGTTAGCCATGACTGTTAAGGCGTTCGTCCACACAGATTTTGTATACCAAGAGTAGTAGGTTCGATTTCCTCGCAGGCAATAGTTATTTGTTTAGTGACGAACTCTCTAAATAAAATTCCCGCCTTGGCTAGAAAAGCGTGTTAACCTTGGTTTAAATTTGCCTCTATAGCATAATGTAGTTCCAATTGAAAAATATAGTTTTTAAGATTTTTATTTATCTTTAAGTAACTACCTATTCTCTTTGTAAGAATAGAACCGATACTTACAGTTCAGTTTTTATACAGCACTTATCAGCTAAATTAACCTATTGTTCGTATAGGTTTATGTAAGTTGGGGAAATTGAGAATAGAAAATAATGTAAATTCATTCGTGTTCATTCCAGGTCAAAGAAAATATATTTATTTTAGCCCCCTGCGAGAAGAAGAAATTGCATTGCGTATTGTACTTTGTGGCTGTAGAAGAGGAAGATGTATAAATAAACTTTAAGAACATACACACCTTTACTGGTAGAGTGTTCCATGGTTTATAGTATTTTCTGATTTAATTTTTAATGCTTCCTAAGAAAGGGGACAATTTCAGCATTCTACTAGATTTAGATAGCTACGATTCTGTTGGCCTAATATTGATTAACAGCATCCAGGTCATCTAGGTCTCCATTCGTGATCTGGTTACCTCAGTCAGTAATCAAAACGTTGCTTACCTATAACGAAACTTTCATTGTTATCTTAAATTATACAAATGTCTATCAATCAAAATTCCTTTTCATTGATTCATCGTTTTAAAAACTGAGTACATATATAGAACGCTAGTGATACAAAGAACCGTTGTTAAAGCCCTCACGGGAATGTATTCATGTAATAGCAGATTCCCCTTAAGAGAAATCAGTTATTAAGGCTGTACTAATAATGCAATTTACGAAAAAAAGAGCACCTCAAATTTTCAAGTGGCCACCAATCCCATTAGTTAGTTAATTTTTGTTTAACTGTTACCAAAACCCACAGTTAAGCATTTTTGTAAAATATAGGTTGAGTTTTTTAATTACTAAAATGAACCTGAGAGGAGACAACATCCTGTTGGAGATGAAACATTCTATAAGTATTTTCTAATATATGATTCTTTATAATAAGTAAAAATAAATCAAGTTAATTGTATTTTTAGATTTTAGCCCTTATTTCAACCCTACTACTACTCCTTTACCATATGTATTAGTAAATATTTCATTTCTAGCTTAACCTTCAAATTCTGTTTAGAAAGGTTTTTTATTACGGTAGGAGTAGAGATTAGAATGTGGCATCATCAGCTTGTCATTCTATCATTGAGAAACCTACTTAGTTTTCGCAGCAAAAGTGAGATGGATTTTTATATATTTATTTATTAATACAATAAAAATTAATAAAATAATTTCAATGTAAAGAGGTAATTGATTTTTTAAAAAACACTTGTTCAATTCATTACTCATCTAATGTGTTTTATTATTTATTAACGTCCACTTTTTCCAACTTAGGCTAATCGGGACGGGTTATCTACAGGTTACCACCCTTTTCTAGCCAGGGTGGGATTTTAGGACGTTATTTATTTGCTTGGCTAACCTGAGCCCCGAATGTGTTTTATTTTTTGTAATTTGAGTTTGCTATTCTTTTCGATGGGTTGACAAAACTAGGACCTTATGAATTTTATACAAGCATTATATAATGCCAGCTACTAGGAAGAGATGAAAATAGAAAGCTTTCTATGCCTAAAATGCATTTAGGACGATACTTAAAATGGAATAACATATGCCATTGACACGATGTACAAAAAAAGGGATGTTATTGCCATTAGAACTAAACTTCTTAACACTATCACATACATATTTTTATTGCTTATTATCCCTCCGTTAGGCGGGGGTCATTCCCAAACGACTTTGGGCGCGGGTCACCTATGAGGTGACGATGGAGAAATATCTTGGTAAAACTGTTTCTTAGGGAAAAAACAGAGTTAAACAAATATAAATACTTATCTGAACAAATAGTAAAACTATTTTATTTTAAAAGTTAGCAAAGCAACACATGAATATGTCTTACAACTATCAAAGAAATTAATTAATTTCAGGTAACATGAAGCAATTTATGAACAATGAATTCTTTAGGTACTACTTACTTAGCTACTAGAAAATATCTATAAAATAGTACAATAACAATAGTTTAGAACTACTTAATCATTTTATTTCTGCAGGAATAACGAATATAAGAAAACATTTAAGATAGAAAAGCACATTAAAACGTTTCACATCGAATCTTTCAGTGCCATCTAGTTCTACTCTGGTGAGTTTATTGCCCAACATGTTTTACATAAAGTCTTCTAAATTCATTCTCGCTCCTCTGTATGTGCCAGCTAAGTAAAGAAGGCCTATATAGGCTTTTATTTCTGTGAGGTCTGTCTCTTTGGTAGCCCTAAAAAATTCTGGCTCAACGATTTTTATAAATTCGTTTGTGCAGTGCACAATACTACAGATACTCGTCTCATCAAAGAGACAGAATCAGCAGCCAAGTTCATGAATAGCCTTCTTTGCTGCCCCTTTCACTCCCGGAAGGTATAATTTTGTTTCCCTACTTTACGCAAAGGAATTTTCCTCGACTCAAAACGGTCGACGATCTTTCTGTTCACACTTCTCAATCCAACATATTTTCGTGTGACTGCTCATCCTCCACGCCACTTTGTTCAGTCTCTGAGTCTATACCCTGTTCTTCCAAGCCGACTTCAAATTCCGAATCTATGTCGTTCTGTATGTTATCGTCTTCTTCGAAATGATCCAGTAATGTGGGGTCCTAGCAATGTCATTTTGATTAATCAAGTCAAAAATACATATTTCCTGGTCCATTTTATCTGAAAAATGTTTTAAAAATGCATTGTTAGTCGCGGTCACCTCATAGGTGAATTTCCTATTTTGTAGGTATTTGTAACTATTCGAAAACAATCAAGGCACTACAAACATCAAATGATAAATATGTCTAAGATAAATAGATTAAATATAGAAATAAAAGAAATTGAAATACTTACAACTTTGGCCGCGGTGCACCTGTGGGGTGATTTTAGCATGAGGAACGCACTGTGTAAAAACTTCGAAGGTCAAACCTACAATGTTTTGAGGAGGAAGGGAAGCTAGAAGCATTGCTGGAGGCCGAAGTCGTTGGGTACACTCTATCGGAAGCTATTGGGAAAAAACCTCAAAGATGGGACCTGTCAGGACGCCGCGACTAACGGAGTGTTAATGTGAATAACTAACTGAATAGATTGTTATCAAATTAAAGGTGCATGTAATCTGGCTTGCCTCACTCGCTCATCTTTAACAAGCCTCATGAAAAGAAAGTTCTACTTTGTTTTGTAAACTTTTCAAAGGGCTTTCTTTTATAATGACAACCAGAATATTTTTTTGTGGAATGGCAAAAAGAAGAAAACATTACAAATTAGTTCAAAATGAGTACGCTAAAAAGAAATGTGAGAACAAAGGTTGGTAGTGATTTACATTATTATTATTATACTGAATGGTTATTGCTGGGAAATGTATGTAAATAGTGGTGTTTTATAAGATGATAATCAATCTCCGACATTGTTTCATTCACACACACATAGACCGATATATTGATAGTATAACTGACGTTTGTTGCATATACGTCATCAATATATATATATATATATATATATATATATATATATATATATATATATATATATATATGCTCAGTTTCATACAGTGAAGATATAACTCCTCACAATGTTCAGAAAAAGATGCTACTGTTATTGATTTACTAATTGATAGACCGCTTCTATGGCGATTAATTGTACAAGGAAGAGAAAGTAGCCTAAATTAAGTCAAAAGAAACGCATTTATTAGTCAGCTACTTCCGAAAATATTCCCTGTCAATAAATGTGAACAAAACTTAATTTTTACTATTCAGAAAGAGAGTGAGAATTCCAAATTTTCAGCTCATTTTAAATAATTGCCATGATGTAGTGTATGTTGTGAAACCCTTTGAATTGATTTATAATTACTAATTATCATTTAGTTCAATTTTGGAACAACTAAACATATTATTCATGCTTCTCTCATCTACTTAGATCTATTAGATGCTGGCGGATTTTTGTCAAATATTTTCAAAATATCAAAATTTAGTCTCAAATGGTGATTTGATTAAGGAACGTCTAAAATGGTCGGGATTGGGAGTGTGAGAAAATGTTAGCGGAGATTGTAGGTTAAAGTGCGTATAAAACACAGGGAGAGTAAAGTGTCGAGAGAGAGAGAGAGAGAGAGAGAGAGAGAGAGAGAGAGAGAGAGAGAGAGAGAGAGCCGTAAAGATCGTAGACCCCTTTATGTCACAAACAGGGGCCTATCTATCATAGGCTTGTAAGGCGCCGCCTTATCCCCCTCCCCCTCCACACACACAGATATAGGCCACCAACACTTCTCTTATCTAGACTCTCCGAAACTTATCCTTCAACACCAACAGCAACAATCAGTTATAATGGTGACAAATGTTGACTATTGTTTATTTCCTTTGGCGATTAGAGGATAGGTGTTACCTGGCAGACTGGCAAGTGGTTATGCGTGTTTTGTATATGCAATTGGAAAGAGCCAAAAATAAAAACTATTTTGATTTTAAGATACATTTGTTATTCCCAAACAACTCCCAAGTTATCCCAATCAACAAACCGAGATGCTCCATTGTGTTCTTATACACAGGAGCTATAAATAATACTAGAATGTTAAAACACTCATGTAAATTACCAGAGCTCGATCATCATTTTCCGAGTAAGAATATATAAACGGTATTAACTCAAAAGAATTCTAACCCACTAATCCTCGAATATATATATATAAAACTATTAAAAATATATTTAATAAGTAAATTCATTTCTTTATGATCGAAAAAATGGTTTTATTCATTAGGATGGGAGCCATTCCTTCTGGAAGTGTGCTTGCTACAAACCCAGTCATGAATCCATGTAGCTATTAAGATCAAATCTTTCCCAGAAGCCAGTCTCCCTAAGTATCACCACTCGGGTCGTGGTTTTTCTAAACTTTTTCATTGACTTCAGATGCCAGAATAAATATCATATTACAATTAATTGTTGGATACATCTGGATAATTGGGATGCTACTTCTTTGTGTTACTATCAATTTACAGCCATGGCCAAAGGATTCTATTTTATGAGTTAGTCAATAACAGGTACTATTTTCAGGTGAGTCACTTGTAAGAAGGAGTTAATTAACTAAATTAGGTATCCTTAAAAATCTTTATAAAAATAACATGCAATAATACAGAGGACTATATATGTCTATAAAACTAAGAAATCGTTTTTTCAAACAAGTGCCATTTACCATCATCAAGAAACAACGAACTAAATACAACAAAATCATAAAACAATGAACTAACTACTACAGCATCAAAAACAACAACTAACTATAACAGCATCAAACAAAAATTAACTGCAAAGACATAATTAATATTACCGTAGATTAATATATCGACTACTCTCAATGGCTACAACCGGGACAATTTGCGAACGTAATATCACTTCTGGACGAACCATGGACTGAAAACGCTATGACATCCCACTTATTTACTGACGGAAATAAAATTGACAAAAATCACCTGGAGCAACATTAAGTAATGAGACTACAAGTGGACATATTCTAAAATGCAAATAGAGACGACGCTAGGTGTTCACCATGTTCAAGCTGTTAAATATGCTTTTTTAAAAGCTAATGAATTTATTATAAAATCGTCATTTAACCTATACAATAAAGCCATTATACAGACAGAGAACACGCCTCTCATTTATTCAATACGTTACCCACCTATAAATGACCCTCTCTCAGAAAAAAAATATGCAAAATATTTTGGAAATTATATATTTAAAGCTACAAATACACGTAAACAGAATAAATGCCCATTCGGGAAATATTGGAAACAATCATGACACGTTAGCTAAGGAAGCACCTAAGGATAGAATACTAATCCCAAAATTCTCACTAGCACCGAAAGAAAATTAAAAAAAAAATTAATTTAAATTAAAGATTAATTTAAAGAAATATATTAAAATTAAAAATTAATTTAAAGAAATATATTAAAAAAGACTACCGTACCGAGACAATACATAAATGGGGCAGAGAATGGACGACATGTAACAAATCTTACAGCTTACACCAATACATACCAAATATAGCTTACAACTACAACACAATTCACTATCACAAATGCACGCAATTTCTACGGAACTTAGATAGACAGGACATTATTCAACAAGATTTAAAATTCAAGACAATGACAAGTGTACGTGCGACAAACACACACAACACAAAACATTTTTACATATACGCTATGACTGATCAAAGTGTAATAAAAATAGGTCAAATTTAATAACGAACATACTTTTTAAAGGAGATACTTGGCCTGAATAACGCCACAAATTATTTAATGAATTTAGTAAAGAACTTATAATGTTTATCGAAAGTATAGATATGGAAATAGCTAAAATACATTAGAATTTAATGTTGGTTATGAGGAATGAGAATTATAACTCAATATATTTTGCCTTACATAGATAAAGTTGAAGAAGAGAAAAATCGGTTTACGGTAGTTTACTTAGTTTTATTTTTAATCCCATTTCTTAATTTTATTTGTAATTATTTCACAATTTTATTTTATTATGATAATAATCCATTAAATTGTAAATATTGAAATAATTTATATAACCATAAACATAAGTGTAATATGCTATTTGGCAATGGAACGTGTACTCAAATACATGACTTCAGGGTTACTATGAGGAGGAAAAAAATGTCATTTATCATGGTCGTTCGAATACTTCCATCGAAATAATGAGTGACGAGGTGAAATGATTTACTTTAGTAGATTATATATAATTTTCAATCCGACTCATAAGAACATATATGTTTTCCTTTTTTTCTTAAATTTTACTACTTTTTTAAACCAGGCTGAGTTCGACCATTAACAAACTTGTGATTAGATTTATACTAAATATTTAGTTTGATAGGGATGAAATAGAAATTATGACGAAAATATATCTCCGCTTCTCCACATCTGAATTTAACAATAACCACATTATGTCCCAAAACCCATTAATCCAAGCTTTAAGGTAGTACGTGATATACATAGATAAACTGGTCTCATCATCAAACGTCCTATACTACAAAGGATATATTTTTTATCTGAATAATACCATGCTACATATTTAACTGCTTTTCGTTTTGTGCTTGATTCGTTGATAATCAATGGAAGAGAAATCTTCTTAGTTTACACAATATGTCAGATGTAGTCTTCACAATTCATTTATGAAACATGTGAAAAAAGTCGTTATAAAAGTTAAAACGAATAATATCGTTATTTAGTTAAATGAATATTTTTTCAAATCGAAATTTTTGTTATTGAATAGGGTTTGGTGTTAATGAGATTTTTTTTTTTTTTTTTTTTGGCCACTAATATATTTTAGAGGTTATAAAGCGAGTTGAGAGGAGGACGCGAGGCCGAAAGACGGCACTCTAGCCTCGAGGCTTGAAACGCGATTGCAAGTTGTGTGCAAACGTGGAATTGAGATGTTAGGGCAATGAATAGATAATGGAGGGAGTAATTGCAAACGCCCCCCCTCCCCCCTTGAGTCAACCCCTCAATTTACATCTTAGTGGGTCCCCGTCTTAACCCCCTCCCCCGTCTTCATTCTACAAACCCCCTCCTTCCCTTACTCGCACTGGCAATTGTACTCCTTCCCTGCTTGGAATAATATTTCTCTAATGGAGTCTTCTCGGGGACAACACACATATGATAAATGTAAAGAAAATACGAGTCCCCTCTGGCCCGGCAACCCCTTTCCTCGACTCTTCTATTACAACGGAAAGGAAGTTTCTCTGCTAAACACGCACTAAATGCTGTTTTGTACTCGAAGCAATCAAATGTCTCCACGGCTAAATTATACAAGAAAATATATGTGCTGTTTCTTCCTTCAACTGGAATATGATTAAAGTTTGTCGTGACGTTCCAACAACTGTTAGATAAAGTTTGACATATGTTTTTCCTGTTTATTTATTTATTTAATGAACAATTTTATGGCTGACTAATGACACAAATACCTATAAGCAAAAAGTATATCAAAAAGAATAATATCCTGCATAATTAAAATAAGCAGAATCCATGGGAAGTGAGAAGGATTTCCTCGCATATTTTAGGATTGAATGAAAGTATTCACTCACTTGTGCTCCACTGTGAGTCAAAGATTGACAAGATAGATTCTCCGACAGATAACAGCCGTATAGTATCACTGAAGAAGGTTCAACGAATGATAAGTGGAGAACAGAATTCTGAGTAAAACCCATACACAATCATGAATACATTTTTGTTTCTATTGCACAGCGTTCAACCAAATATGCTCGTATTTCTTGGGGTTTTAGTCGGCCACCTGATTCAACAGATAAGAATTTGGTGGATATTGGTCAATTTTTCTGCACTTTTGGAAGTTTTTGGAACCGAAAATACATTATCGATTTTCTTCACAGTTCCATGACAAGGGTAACCGATAAAAAAACATTTTATTTTATCAAACTTTATTCATATTGCCCTATATGTTTCGTGGTCTATATACCACCTCTTCTGAGAAGAGTTCTTTATAGTTTCCTTCCCAAGAATCTATGAAGAACTTGTAAAAACATTGGGTCTAGAATAAGGATTATCGATTCTTCTTTATTTAGTTTCTCTATGGCATTAGACTATAGAAGAAAACTGGTCATAGCAGCATCGAACTGTTTGAACTGATATCTAGTAAGGTGGCTGGTATCAACGTAAGTGAACACTAATGTTATATATAACTGTATAATTTAGTCTGTTACATTAAATGCAATGTATTTTTAATAGTAGGCACTAACATGTGAAGAAAAAAGTATTGAAAATGAGATAGGAGACCTTTACTTCACGCATTGTGTGACTCAATTTTTGTGTTTCCGGACTACTGAATTATCGTTTCATACGGAATAAATAAGTTAAGCGTACGTTATGAGTTTAATATATACTCATGAATGTTATGTGAAATAGTGTATATGTGTGTGTGTGTGTGTGTGTGTGTGTGTGTGAACATATTGTTGTATCTTTAAAAGCTTAAATTTATGTGGAAATATCCCAACCACACGTAATGCATAAGCATTATAATCATCGTGGTATTCTTCAAGCAATGGAATATACATACATTTTTTTACTTTCATAAATTCATATGCATTTCACAGTTCATTTTATACATACATATATATATATATATATATATATTTGTTAACCAAATAATATGACAGTTCATTTAAATGTAGATGTAATACATAGAGGTGTGAAGCTTAATAGGACTTTCGTAATTTCATTAACATTATGAACAAAGACAAACTAACATGGAAATATAATATTTCATTTTTCATGGAGGTAAGAAATTAAAAGATTCTTCGAGTGTTACAATATTTCCAAAGCAATTTCATATACAACTAATTTTGTCTTAAACAGTAGAAGCAGGAAAAGTCTGAAACTTTATGGAAAAAGAAGGTTGAGAATAAGAGACAGAAGGAAGAGTTAATGACAAACTTTGCCAAGAGAAGGAGGAGAAGAAGAAGATATGAAATATGACATAATCAAATCTGAGTGGACATGGCGGCGACTTTCCTTTCATCCTTTAGGATATCCTTTTTCTTTCATGTCACACCCTTTTCCACTCCCCCAGGACTAGCCTGTCCCCAGGTTCCTCCTCTCCCCATCCTACCAAACCTTTTCAAACTTGACCAACTTATACATTTCCTCAATCAACTTTCGAATTAAATTGAAAAATCGTAGCCCCCATAGCTCATTTCTTAAGAGACTCTTGCTGAAACAGTCGATTGGTACTATTCAAATTAAAATGTTTACAATTTGAGGCAAAAGTAGAATGCAGTTAATTAATTAATTTATAAAGTTGAGTTCATTTAAAAATTCATTGTTTACTCCGTTTTAAATTAGCTATTCTCAAATAAGTTTACAAGTTCAGTTAACAACTAGCTAACTGACCAATGGCTACAATAATACAACCGTTACTTCGGTAGGGCAGCATACTCTAACGTTAAGCTGAAAAATACTTATGATACACTATTTTTCTAGTTGTAAGGGATCAATATGTAATTTACGGAGTAACGATCAGTCGCATGGTCTTAAAAAAAGTGGAAATATTTCAAGTAAAAAGTTAAAGGTCTAAGTCTTAATTGTCTTCGCTAAACAATATAGGTGATGAAAGTATTTTATATTTGGTGGTATTTTATCTTACATTGGTCAGAATCATGCAATAGTACACACACATCTACTTTTATTACTTTTTTATTTGTACATTAGAAACTACACAGGTTAATAAATTGGGTATAGAATAAATTTATACATAGTTTTACCCTAAATGAAATTCATTTATTAAGAACACAATTCCTTATTTAATAATCTAATCACACGAACAACTAACAAATTACCTTATACTATATACAAAAATAGTACGTAAGTATCAAATATACTCAATGAAATATAATTTCATATATAGCTTCCTCGAAAACCATGATATTTAACATAATTTAAGCTCAGTTGTAATTAATAATGTCTGTACATACTCATTAATCCATTTTCAAGTAGTGATTCCTGACTTTTTTTTTCATTTTCAACCGAAGTGAACTTCCAATTGTAATAGCTGGAAACTGAACGACATATAGCATCAGTCTATAATTGAAGAGCGGTGTAGATAACATGCAGAGAAAAAATCGTTTTGTGCAAATTTACATGCAAATTGCACTGCAGGGCGTTTAAGCGTAACGAGAAAACCTGGGGATGGCGGATGACGTAGCCACCTGTTGTTGTCTCCCTGGTGGGAAATTTAAATCTTACCCCTCCAGCAGCCTCTATTATTGGCCCTGCATTATTTACGAATAGCTCTATCACCCCCCTTTCACCGCCCTAACCATCTTCAGTGATTTATATTGTTCCCTAAACCAAACACAACCATAAACTAACAAAGTGATGATATCAAAAGATTATATACATCTATCTTTTTATGAGAAAATATAAAAAATAATTTAAAGCAAATGTATCTATTTTTAGAAAACTTCGAAAAACTAATGTTTTAGGCTATAAAATTTGTTTGAGAAACTTAATCTTCTTTTTACCATAGGCTTGGTATGACTTAACCTACTTTGTTTAGAACTATCAGTAATATTAGTCCGAATTATTGAGGTGATTCTGTGCCAACACAATCTACCACATTATTTGATAGAGTGTTCATAAAGAAGTACACTCCTATCGAGTAACATACTTTCAAAGTGCTTTTCAAATATACATTTTTCTTCTTCACTTCTGTTCCACGTCTAGCAGGAAAAAAAAAACGTTCTTGTGTGCGAATTCCAATTTTACTATATCAGAGAAATTCTTCACTTGCTGGAATGACACATTAATGATCCTATCTCACCATCTATTCTCTATTTCTAATTAAAGAATTCGACAAGCAGGCACTGCATAAACTAAAGGAGATTTCTCACTGTTTCTCAGCTGTTAATGCCATCCCAAATTAGATTTAGTATATCCCTATGTAACGCCAACTTCAAATTTATGTTGGATATGAAATAATCAGTGAAGCAATTGTTAAAAAGTGGTAATCATATAAGGAGTGGGGGTTAACTGAAGGCTAAAAACAAAAAAATACAAATAACGCGCTTAATATTCAAATTAGATTAAAAAAAAAGTACACAGAACAACAATTGGAGGAAATGAATGTGATCAACAAGATTGATTACATGCAATTTTTCGATTCGACTCGAAATTACCGAGATATTTAGATTTTTTTTTAAAATTTTAACACCCTCCTGGTCCGATTTCCACCATTAACAAATTTCATTTTTAGCTTTGTATGAGTCATACATGTTTTGAGTATGATATCATTCAAGTTAATATTGAGGTCTCTAGGAAATATAATAGTTATTAATGACATCATATATTTGCAAGTATCTCATTTAGTAAGTACTTGTTGAAAATATTTAATATGTAACAAAACATGTACCTCTTTCGAAATAAAAACGCAACAGAATTAAAAGAAAACTAAATGGAAAAAACAACACGGGCTGCAATCAGTCAAAATCGCTCAACCAAAACCTAATATTGTACATATATTGTTCACTATAAAATAATAGCAAAATGGAAAAATTAAAATCACAAATATTGAAAAGAAAAATACTTGTACTGGAAAGAATAAATTATTTTTAGAAACATTAGCGCC
This sequence comes from Riptortus pedestris, assembly GCA_019009955.1. Lineage (NCBI taxonomy): Eukaryota > Metazoa > Arthropoda > Insecta > Hemiptera > Alydidae > Riptortus > Riptortus pedestris. The sequence goes on from CM032228.1 coordinate 115,213,913, forward strand.
ATTTATTTATAAATTTAAGTTCCAAGGCCGAAATTTATATTTTATTTTTAAATTGAAACGCAGGTGACATTTTATTCGTTTTTAATGCCCTTGGGCTTGATCACTTATAAGCTAATTGAGAAGTATGGAAAAGCGCCACTAGACAGGGTGCCATTTTCAGAAATGAAAATTACTCAGAAAACTATATGTATGCGTTTCAAATAAGTGGTTTCATAGCACTGAACCACAAATGATTTTTCAAATCAACAATTCAAAACAATTCTATGTTTAATAGAAGCATAATATATGTTGCCTTAAAAATGTCCAATATATATATCAAGGAAATAAAAGATGAAATTAAACTATATTTTTCAAACAAATTTTGGTTTCTAAAGCATTCATAACTCTGATCTGCCAGCATATCGCGCAAGAAAGTTCTAATGAAAATGAATTAATAAAATGACATCTACTACTAATAAATGAAAGTTATGAAGTTAAAAAATATTAAATACGAACATCAGTTTTCGTTTCATGTTTTTATTTTGCTAAAATATGAGTACTTTCTAAAACCCTGGGAGAACTATTATAGAAACATTCGAATGAAGTAGAATTTTATATTTCAGAAATTTTATATCGGTGAAATAAATTATATTAGCTGAGCAGATTACCCCTGTTCAAAAATGTCACACTCATGATGTCATCACAAATTCTATTATCAATTTCTCTCTAAATAAGTAATCTATATAAACACGACTCAACATTTAATTTGGACACGATTTGCTTAGTGATACATTTGTTTTAATTTAAAATCACATAAGTGATAAGTAAGTGTTAACTGAAAACTGAAATAATAAAAAGAATACTTCGTTAATTCTTAAGTTAGTCAAAAAGTTTAGAACATTTCATTAAGAAAATACTTTGTTATTAACTTTGGTTCTATAACGTTTCTCGATCCTATGCATAATAACGGGCATTACATTTCTAAAAATAGTTGTCAAACATTGCCATCCATTTATCACTTTATTACTTGTTATCAAGAAATTTACTGAGTTTCTGGAAAGACCATTTGAAGGTACATGAGATGTGCTCAATGAATTAGCTTGTCTGATGTATATGTAATGGAACATACATCGGCCAGTGTAGAAGTTAAAACCCAACTAAACAGAGTTACGCTGTAACATCCTCTACATGCTAGCTTTCAAGATCTATTCTATACTAAAATTTAAGTGAAATATTTCCTTAGCTAATTAATAAATTTATTCTCATTATTTTGTTCTGATATTACCTAGTCACAATAACACCTAGAACCTTTTTAAAAATGTAATGATGATTAAAGGGAGGAAATAAATGACCAATCTAAAAAACGGATTTAGGAAATTCTATCCAGTTTTTTCCTAGTTATCGATGTCTTAGTTTTAGTAAACAATTAGTATTTTAGCCATCATTCGAACTCTTTCCAAGTCCTAATAGCACATAATTTCATATTACAAATGTAAACTGAGTATAAAAATGAACTAAAACAAACATTTTAAAATTATTACTAAATTATTATTATTTATTGACATTCACTTTTTGCTACTAAGGCTGATTGGAACGGGTTATCTAGAATTTACCACCCTTTCCTAGCAAGGGCGGGACCAAGGAATTTATTAAGTTAGTTCTTCACTAAATAAATTTCACTCTAGGTTAACTTGCCTTTGCCATGTGAGATTAAGGCCAACGCTTAAAATCACATGGCTAACCTGAGCCCCACTACTAAATAAGAAAACATTTAAGTTAATCAACATATTTATTTTGTTTAAAGGGGCTCAGGTTAGCCATGCGTGTTAAAGCGTTGACCTCTATCTCACATGGTAAACCTAGAATGGCGAGTTCGATTCTTTCCTGGGCAAAGGAAATTATTTAGTACTGAAATTCATGAAATAACTTCTTAAAATCCCATCCTGGCTAGAAAAGGGTGGTAGCCTGTAGATAACCTGTCCCGATTAGCCTAAGTTGCAAAAAGTGGACGTTAATAAATAATAATAATAATATTTTGTTTAATAAAGTTTTGTATTATTTTTCACTATGACGGCATATGTTTCTTAATGTTCACCACAAACACGATTATGACAGATGTAACCATTTTTATCTTCTTATTTCCAAATTCAGAAAGTAGAAAAGTTTTTTTTTTTTTAACTGAAGTTGGAGCCGTGATTTCATGATATTTCGTTAGCGGGACTTTCCTTCATATCAAACTTTTATAAATCTTACATTAGAACATCAAAGGCTTTACATGTTTAATGATTAATTTACATTTGATGAAGACTGTTACGCAAGCGATATTTAACATGTGAAAATATGTACATACGCCAAGGCTTAGATTTAGTGGCCACAATTCAGATATTGACTAATATGTTTGAATTATTAGAGCTTCTTTAGTTCAATTATAGTTAAATTACATTTTGGGTTACCAGTCTGCTCGTTGATACCATAGTCGTCATGAAGAGTCCAAAGTTTTTATTTTATTTTCGCTAATATGTAACTATAATTAAGTTTCTTTTCAAATGAAATGAGGAGACAATCTGTCTATTACGAGTATTAAATTTTGGATCAGCTTATATTTTTCTAATTATTCTTCTACTAGAGGAACGCGGATGAACCAGTTGTCAGGGGAAATGATTTCATGATTTGGAAGATTTGCCAGTTAATCTCACCACCACTGAAATAATTATGATAATCAAAAAACAAATAAAAGTCCGTCACGCAGGGGCAGCGTAAACTAAGCAGATTTCCCACGTGAAGTTTTACAATAGAGAAATTTCACGAGAGCCGAGCCAGTGAAAGAAACGGCCGAACTAGCTTTTGGCGGAAAAGTAACTCTCGTCTGTTAGGCGCCCCTATTTAATAAAAATGCAAATATCTCGGTTAATATTCAAGATAGAGAAAAAATGTATATGCCATTTTAATTTGCAATAAGATTGGTTCTGTACAATTTTTCGATCCGACGTATAGAAACGGAGATATTTCGAATTTTCGAAAATCCTCCCCTCTAAATCCTCCCCTCTAAATCCCCCCCTCCCACAGGTCCGATTTCAGCCGTTAACGAACTTGATCTTTCTTTTTACATAAAACGACTAAATATCGAGTTTGGTAACGATTAAACAAAAATTGCGAACGCTAGAGCAGTATATATATATACAGTTTTGAACGGACCTCATTTTCGTCATCTACTAGGTAGGATCGATGGACATTTGAAGAAAAATTTCGAAAATTCCGTCATGAGTACAACCTCAATAGCTGATTTACCTAAAGGGAAATCTGCTAAAAACACGAAAGTGGTCATTTATAATGACGGACCTATTTTTTTTTTAGAATAAAGCTGGTTATAATTGGAGAACGAGGGAAATCAAAATCGATGAGTATTTTAGTTAGTGATGTAGAAACAGAAGATGTTGCACGAAGTAGGAATATCTAACCACTACCTGTAATGCACCCTGAGATAAGATTAACTCTTATCTTCTCAATCTTGCATTGTTTAGGTGTTGTTAGACCTTATTCATACATTACCCTTAACCATCCCAAAGGATCATCACTGATTTTATCTCTTCTAAATAACTTTTTAGGTTCCATGTGTTTGATCAGGACATTAGGGTTCTTATTTGCATATATTCTATTTATTTAATGGTTGGGGGAAACCCAGCCTATAGTTATCTGAAACATGTCTCCTCATAAAACAATCAGCTTTTGAGTTTGAAAATGCCAATTCAAGAGAAATGCTAAGCTAGGCAGTTGGCATCGTTCCCTTTAGATTCAGTAGCAACGATTGTCCGGCAACAGTATGAGAGGACTCGATTTCTAAACAAACCAAAGTAGTCTTCAGCTTATAAACGATAAATGATATATTCCGCCTCTGAAAGTTATTTTGAAAATAATATTGTTGTACGAAAAGAACGTTAGTCTACATTTCTGAATATGTGACTATTATTGAAGCATTGGACAAATGTATTTATTAACTCTACTATTTACTTGAGTTGAATAGTGTTGTCTGAACTTTAACTAAAGAGGCACTAGTTTGAATCCTGGATATTTATTTATTCGTTTTTTCATGGTTACTCGCTACACAAAACATTTTTAAAATTAAGATACTTTCTTTTAACAGCTGCTCTGTCATCTTCCAGAGCTCAAACAAATGATTTTGCTCTTAAATCAGCTGATATACTTCGCCAGCTAGGTGAACTCTTGGACATGAGTTCAGAGCCTCGAAAGGGCAATGTAAATTAACTTCCTCAGTTCATCGCACTAAAATTAATAGTTCATTAGTTTTAGAAATTTCAAGCAGGAAAAAACATTGTGTTTCCACTACGACTTTTTTCAATTCTAAATAACAGAAAACAATGGGTAAATCGTATTGTTTGTATATCGCTTAAACATTACATTAATAACGTTATATGGGTGCTGAGATTAGCAATTTTATTTTGGCTTTGGTCCTAAATCTCTTGGAAAATGTTTAAGGAGATATCAGGGGAACCGGAGAGTAGTAACATGTAGATGACTCACTCGATTAGCCATAGATACAATTTTAGACGTTAAATATGAAAAAAAAAACACGAAAATAATGAGGTACTTTTTTGGTCCGTACTGCTCAGAGCTGTGAGGAAACTGAGCCCTATATAATTATCATAAAATAATAAAGTAACACCTCTCACTTTCTTAGGCCTTCTAAAATTCCAACTATTCCCTTTCTCACGTAATTTGTAATTCTAATATATTTTAATAGGCGTGCAAGTGATTTCCTCCAAGACATGAGCGTTCGAACAGCTGCTTGAAAATGTGTTATTTGTATTCTTGTCGTTGAGTTAAAAATTTATTACAATTGGGCTTTAAAATTTATTTTTAATTTATAGTAATATCTCACTGCCATTTTTCAGTTAATATAAAGAGTAATTAACTTTTGTAACTATCTCAAACATGTCACCTAATTTTATTTGCAATTTATTCGTCATTTAGTGACATCAATGTAGTAAGTAGTGCATAAGGGTAGATGTTTTCGAAGAGGAACTGAATACTTAAGAATTCATGGGACCCTGTTAGAGAAAATGGGAGATGCTTTCGCCCTCATAGAGTTTGCAAATGGAACTGAGTTCTTCCCCGTCAAGTGCTTACGGGGAACATTTACAATAGAATTTTAACATGGACTTCTACTCGAGTGTAAGTGAAGTACGCCTTAAAACGCAAATAACCTTCTTATCCATATTACTAGTTTAAATTCTTATAAATGACATTCCTTCTAGTACATTATAAAGCATGTCAAACTTTACTTACTTGTCAAAAGAGAATAGAGTTTATATCTTCAACGTTCAAGGACATGTGTTTATTTAAACATACAAAGTTGTGCTATCTAAATTAATTATTTAGGGCTACGTTTTTATTTCTAACTTTTTTTTTTCCTGAAAAGTAGATACCAATAATAATATGCGAACCCTTTAATCATTTTATAAATATTTCAATGACCCACCCCATCATTAGGCTCTGGAGTAACTGCAATATGCATGTTTAAATTTTTATAAGTTATATATAACAAATAAAAAGAATATAATTGATTCAAGAGAACCAGGATCTTCTTGTGACTAGGTCTGCTCTCTGACCACTAACTTACTAAAATTTGCAAAAGCTAATTCATATATTTTAGCTATAAGTTAAGTCTACCAAACCTCAAATCTCCTTTTGAGTGATATGGAAAAGGAACAGCTAGGAATTCACATAAGGGAAATCAGTTATTGTGGTTGTACTCACGGCTATAAAAATGTTTTGACGTTTTTTCACATATGGTAGGAAATACCGGAGTACCTCAAAAAACTAAATCATTTCAAAATTAAATTTTCAGCAATGTCTATCATTATACATTGCAAATTTTTCTTCTCATTCCTGCCTATTACACAAAGAGGTGCCTTCTTTTGTACACTTAACTCTATTTACAGTTAATGTTCTTCAAAATGTATAAACTATACATGCATTGATTGTGAGCATTGAAGCTGACTATTAGTTAATAGTTATAAACTCTGATAATCTATATAATTACAGATAGTTTATTAGTGATTATCTATAGTTTATTAGTTATAAACTCTGATAATCTATATCTATAAACTCTCTAATTTATTATCGGCATTGCGAATAATAAAGTTATGTACCAAAAATGAGGCCGGGTTCAAGACAAAAAGGATGGAATTAAGAATTTTTTGGTTGATGAGAATGGAAGAAAATACACATGTTGTTGGGTCCATATATATTATTCCGTGTAAAAAGGGCACTAAAACCTCCTTTTGGGAGTACTTTGTCATGAAACATATTAGGAGAAACGAGAATATGCGGGGAACGGTGTAATTACTCAATATGGCTGTGTTGAATGTGTTTTTTCTTCTCCCCTGCTTTGTCCACCTTTTTATAGCATTCACCTGCTGTTTATTGTTCCCGACAACTGCGCTTTACATATTTAAATGGCAACCCACTTTATTATTAAAACGAGAGTTTCAAGAGACCTGAATTTTTAATCTTTATAATAAAGGAATAACTGAAAATCGTCATACATAAGAATTGAGCTATTCTAAAGGTAGTAAATAGTTTATTTTTTTAGAAAAAAACATCTAGAAAAAAACATGTTTTTTTTTTGGTAAATAACAGTTGAGGTCACACTGAAAGTTTACAACATTTATAAGTAATGTGCAAAATGTCACAACACAAGATGTTATATTAACATTTACAACATGCATGTCATTTGGATAACATTCTTAATAATTACAGAGATATAAATGTATTTAAAACAATATTTATTAACAAGTATAACCTGTTTTGTAAGAAGAAAATAAGTTACTTTAGCATGACTACAGACTAGACATACTTACTGACATACTAACATTTCCTGAACTGAGATAACAAAACCTACCGGTGCCTGTTACAAATGGATTTTCACAGAGATGCATTTGTTTATCTCCAAGTATGTTGTTCTCGAGAGTAATATATTTCTATTCCACTTCACTTGAACATATTTTAAAAATCTAAAAACGTTTCTATTATTTCTAAGTACTTGGTTGTATTATTATATACTCTTACTCGTTGTTTTGAGATTTTCTCTACTCTCACAGAATTATTTACTGATTTGATTTTCCTCTTTTTTTATTTATCTATATTTTTAAACTTAGATTAATTATTTACACACTTTTGTGTTTAATTTGCAATTTTGTTTTTGGTTAATTTACTAACCTTTTCTATGTGCATGTATATTTTTGTTCTTTTCATTTTTATCGCAGAATCATTGAGACAGCAAATTCCTCTGATGTGGAGGGATGAAATGGATCTATTTATGTATTATACGTAGGTAAAAAAATAATGAATTGTCAATATTGTTTTCTTATATTTGCTTTATTGTCAATATAGATTTATATTTATTCCTATACTAAAAAAGAAAATCGTAATACCATTTGTAAAACAAATTCATATGGCGGTGCCAAATAATCAAAAGATTATTGCAGAGAAACAATTTTAGGTTCCGAATATTTGACCTGACATTGTTAATTGTGCTACATTAATTATAAGACTTAGTGAGAGAAAGTAATTTCTCTATGATTTCGCCTGCCCGGAGCTTTTGAAGGGACCCTGTTTATAGTTGACGTAGTGGATGCTTCTAAATGAACGTTGTTAAGTCGGATTACCCTCTGAAGCGTATACAGTTCAATGAAGCATGAAATCAATTTCACCTGATAATTCCATTTTCCTTTAGTGTCCTGTCGGTTTCAAAAGGTTCTGAAAGAGATGCAATTACAATGAGTGGCAGTTATAATTGCCCACATAGATGAACAAACAAGCAAAATTAAATGCAATGGTGCTTTCGCTGTTAGTTGCATTTAGATCGCTTTGAAATGCACCCTAGTCTCGTATGCGAGAAAGCTATTGCTTTTACGTTATGACTAACTGTATCGTGAATGATATCACATGAATTTTGAACTTTAAGGAGAAATCCCGTATAGCAAATACTTTTCAATAAAGCAGATAACGTTTCTCAAAATGTAGCCAATATGGAAAGCCATTGTTCTGTACTCACCCAATTTTTATTAAGAAATAAAAAAATATATAATGAAATGAGATCAGTAGTTTGTTGTACCAGCACGGAGGGAATCTGATTAGTTTACGCTGCTGTGTGCCTTCGAAATATAACTATTATTCTATCTTTGCATTAGTAGATAATGTTCAGGCATTTCCTTGTAATATGAGGTGAGGACCACAATGGGGATGTAATTATTTTGAATTACATAAAATACAATAACAGCGAGCGTGCATTTTTTTGTGTGAGCGTCTGTGCGTGTGAGACTATGAATTGCAGACCAGACTCGATTGTCAGCAGTCTACTGCGTGAAATACGGGAAAAAACAGACATATTAGTTAGTGTAAGATATACATTGTTTTTTTTACACAGTAGAATTGCGTTCAGTTATGCTAACTTAATAAACAGAACAGGACCATTTCATATACCAAAATAAATACCGATAACCATTAAAAGTTCTATTAAATTTCAAACAAAATAAAGGTTACTTCTGGTTAAGGCTTATATGAATGCCTTAACATTTGTGATTTAGTTGAATTTAATGTTATAACTAATTACATATTATTGAGTGAATAAGTGGAATTCACTCAATAAGACCTAATCCAGCTGACTGGAGTGTACCTCTCGATTTTGCAGAAAGGTTGCAGTGAGGAGGATCTTCTAGGAGGAAGTTTAAGTAAACAAGTGTTGGGATCTAAGGAAGTAGGGAAGAGATTTAACATGAGGCTGAGGAGTTGATGCATGAAATCGGACTAGTGCGCCGAGAAGGGGGAGGAGGTTAAAATAAACTCATGTTTGGGGTGGCCCTTTCCCTCAAATGGAAAAGTTTGCCAGCCTCTGCTCCGGTTAGAGCCTGCTGGCCTTCTTTGGCCCCCTGCCAAATCGACGGACCCAGCAAAACACTCCCCAAATCTACTTAACAACCACACTAGGAGAACGAACTGTTGCTGGTGGGGTGGGGTAATGGAGCCCGGAGACCAAATTGTGTTGCTAGAGGGACATCTCGGTGAAAAATAAAACATTCATTTAGTTTCCCATTGGAAAATGTCCTAACATAATTAATTTCTTTCTCATCTTTGTGATGTGATTATTTTTTTTAAACAACTCCTTCCTAGTAAGTGAGGACAAATTGAGGAGGGTTCACAGAAAGCTACAAATGTCTATTTTTAACCCATATTGATTTTTCCCAGATTAATACTTGCTAGTTTAGTCTCTAGAGCTTACATCAGGTTCTACTAAAACAATGCAGACCTCATATTATTTGAGATGCAAACCTATATAGGTCAATATAAACAATACATATCCGAGTGAAGTCTGCAGTCTGTTGAACAATTTTGAATTGAACAAGTCTCCTTTTTGCATGGTACCTTGTAATCATGGCGATTATATTTTACTTCAGGTTATGCTTTCATATTTGTCCTCATACATAGGGCCGCAACAAATATATATAGTTTTTTTTTTTTTTTTTTTTTAATTTTTTGAGATGAAGGAAATTGCAATCAGTGGACACTCAGCATTTTTCACTGCAACGTAGTTTGTCACAAGAACTGTATTTCCAAATGAAAAATCAAAAACAGGATTTACTAGTGAACAATTGATATTATGTTTTGAGATACTCCGCAAACATGCCCATTTAGCTACTTCAAGGTGGGAAACCGTTAAATACTAGGCATTTCGCCATAGAAGACAACAAGAATGATGATTCATACGAATAGTCCATGCCACGCTAGTGTTACGAGCTCCATGTGTCCAGTTGAATTAACTGATGAATACTCACAACAGTATAAAATGTATGGAATAATTTAGTTAGCTTTTAATGGAGTAATTTACTTGATATGACAATAGAAAAGAAACCCACAGCGATAAACGCGAAACGATTCCTGAATGCAGAACAAAGCGTTCTGACAGCGAGACATTTCTCCTAGTGATCATAACTTCTCTTTAAATCTAAGCCTAGAGATAAAGCTCATTTTTCTATATAAACGTCAATACATATATTTAATATTAAACATATAGCATTCCGAGATATTCTTTTCTTTCTTTTTTCATCAGGACGGCAGCAATGGTAGCTGAGTAATGTTATTTCGGCTTTTGTTCTAATTAACCTGGTTTTAATAATATTCTAATTTTCCTATACATTGACGGTACAATTTAAAATCTATTGATCTATTGTGAACTTATTTTTACATTTAGGCAGAAAATATATTTTGGGAGACAACTCTTATTTATTTATAGTAGGAAGAAAATTCACATCTACATTTTTAAACGTTTTTGCTTCTTCTTCATTTAGATGAAAAATAGATGTTAATTGGACAAATGGATTTATTGAAGAACAAGAACTATAAAATATGTAAATCAGAAGTTATAATATTTATTGTATTAACTAATAAGGAAGTGATGCAATAAATATTAAATAATTATCTTAAAAGTAATAATTTTTGTTAATTTGAAAGTTGTAGAATGTATAATGTCAACTCTGGAGAAGGAGGGCTATTATTGCATGAAAAACAATGCACTGGAAAATTTGGCAAGTTAAAATAAAATTCATGCGGACATAATATCACTTATATTTACAAAGGAGGAATGAACTCTTAGCATTTGTTTCATAGGAATCTGCTTAGAAGTCAATATATTTAGTTGGGGGGGGGGGGGCTAATAACATCGAGTTAAAACGTAAAAACCAATTATGTTGTTTAATACAGATGTCCCTCCTCCATTTTAAAAATTTCAGTAGAAACCCAAGCCTAAAGTGGAGAAGCCTGAAGAAGGGTGGAACAAATTGTTGGACACTCGACACCCTTAATAAATAAGAGAAAAGACGAGAAAGGGACCATCACATTTCCTGGCTGGTTGCATTAGTAATTGGATTCATCCCCAACCTCTCTCCATCGACCTTTCATTTCTTCTCTATTGAAACTCAATCCTAAGTCGAATTAAGGGCTCCTTTAATAATCCTCCATCCCATAAAGAATATAAACTTAAATTATATTTAGTACAAAATTATTCAACAGAAAAATATATCTGTAACTAAAATAAAATCAGCCTAACGATATCTTATTCTTGGCATTCGAAATGACATTAATAAATGGAAAACTGTTTCATACTTTTAGTCAAGTTTGACCTCACTTATCGAAGCTAATTTTAAAATACTCTGTTGAGTAATGTATAGTACAAAAATGTGAAGTTTGGTAGAGATAGTATGATTCATTTAAATAGGATTTAATCATCATTTGGAAGGAGGTAATCATTTTAAAATTGTTTCTAAAATATACGTCAAGAAAGAAGGAATAACGAGAGGAAACAAACTTATAGATAACTTCTCAGTTAAGAAAATAAAGGCCTCGTTCCTTCACAATAGTTTAATCTGTGCGACAGAGCGCTTTCAGAGCATACGCTCCATCATCAGTGGCCTCTTCACAATGATGTTATTGGAACCAAGGATTCCATGTGACTCCTTCCTGTGTGTGAGTCACAGGGAATCCTTGGTTCCCGTAACATCTCGATGAAGAGGACAGTCATGATGGTGCATATGCTCTAAAAGCGCTTTGTCGCACAGATTAAACTATTGCGAAGGAAAGAGGCCTTTTTTTTCTTACCTGAGATAATAATTCCTTCACCATCCAGCACCTCAAAAATGGATAAAGACAACTTGTTCATCTAATTAAACATTCACCTTGCCCTGTTTCTCCAGAGAAAGTTTGAATGGAATCCAACGGCAGCAACTATTTATAATTGTGAAAGAGACAATCAAATTCAGAACCAAGCTGTTCAAAGTTCAATAAGTACTGAGTATTGATACTCTCGATGCACAATGGACCTTCTGGAGCCCCGTGTATGGTCCTTCGCTCCCCAATCAAAGATTGACCTGTGGAAAGGATGCTCCGAGTTCACGTTCGATTCATATTCTAACGGTTGGTTATTACAATTCTCGTTTTTTAAAGCTGGCTTAGTTCCGTTTTAGCTTTCAATGAGTGTATTTAGTTTTCAAGTTAACCGACTAGTTTTTTTGTTTATTTTTTTCGTCAGAAAACGGAACCCACATCGATAGTCTTAAATGCTGTCTTCGAGAACATTGGGATCTAATGTGAAATCGTGACGAGCAGAGTGAATTAGTGCGTCACTTTGAAAAAAGAGAACCCATTAATAATTATGAAAATGTACATCAGGAAAGGTAATAAGAGATTCCTGTCAAGGCAGAAGTTGCTGTGTATGAAAAGAGTGACCTTGCGTAGGCCAAGAGTCTCCAGAGGGGGTTGACCTGGCTGTTGACAGCAGCGAAAGGTTGATTAGCAGGGAAGATCCAGGTCCTAGATGGACATTTGAAGTAAGTATTATTCATTGTTTTTATTTTCCATCTGATAAAACCATCAGTGCCGGAAAAAAATATTTGGTCGGACCTCTAAGCCCTTTCCTACCCAAGTTTTCGCCTCTATACTTAATAACCACTTAGTTAGATTTAAAGAGATTTATAGCAGAGACTTGGCGAGCTAGAAGAGGAAAAAAGAAAAGGAGAGAAAAAGAGAGAATCCGGAGCATTTTAATAAACATGAGGGTTTCGCATGAATATTTGGCTGGAAGCTGGCTGGCTCTGCTGAAAGCTAAGCTCCCTTCTGGAGAAGAAGTGGGCTTGAGTCAGCCAGGATAATTGAATTAGCAACGCTCTATTTAACTTTTTTACAGTCACTCATGATAGCCTGATCCGGAGCCTTGGTGGATTAACATAACCAGGCCATTTGGATTCACTCCTTACCCCCAAAATAATAATAACAAATTCCTCCGTTATAAACCGGAGCTAATCTCCGCCGACCCTCCCTTCGATTCTAACGGCCCCATCTTATCTCAATAGGCCAGCCGGCAGGCTCTAGCCACTCATCGCTCGTTTTTCCCTTCAATGGATTTCAAACTGATTAAACTTAGTCCTAAGGAGAAAAGTGGGGGCAAATCTCAGTCAGTTCAGATTTTAAATTTTGTCCCACTAATGGAAAACAGCTTTCCTCTGAGGCAATTAGCCTAAAGTTCTGCGCCAGACCTAATTCTAATTTTCTTTTTTTAATTTTAGTTATTAATATTTTGATTCATGTTGTTAGTTCATGCTGTTAACAAAGGATACCGAATTTAAATTTCAATTGTTTTCATCATATAAAATAAAATATTTCAGTAAATCTTACAAAAGTATTTGCTAAAATATTCACTTTGCTGGATTAGGATATTAGTTACCTGGCCGCTTTCAATCGTTCCATCCAGATAATCTGAACAGCTATTGTAGAAGTCTTCAAAGAGTTCATACTTAAAACTGGGGCACAATAATGAAGAAAATGAAGTTATAATCTTATAGAAATAACTTGACATTTCACTTACTGAAATGCTACACGGAGTCGTCAGAGTGTCATATTATTTTGGTTTGCGATATCTTTCCTATACTATATTTCTCTTTTTCTAAGAATCCAAACAATGAATATTTGAAAATATTTGAAACATAAAAAAAAAATGCATAAACACTAATTGAGTTGAAAAATCCAGTTTCTATCTTTAAACCCTTGAATGAAATATAAAAACGTGTTTCCGTTTGACCACAAGCTAAACCTGTCCAAGCCTAATTGTGGCAGTAATGTTGTGCTAATATCACATCTAGAGGTGATATTAAAATAGCTATTAATTCAGCTGTTGGATACATACATATACTATAGCTTGATTGATGACAAATAACTCCGTGTTCAAAAGCTCTAGTGTGGGTCAGTTCTAAGAAACATAGGCCGCTTAATTTATTGTGCATTGATAAGAAGACCCTGTTTTAACACAGGGCTCAAGGCTTGCACTGGCGGGTTTTTCGAAATATTTCTCGAATTTCCATTGATCCTACATAGCAGATGACGAAAATGAGGCCCGTTCAAAACTATATTCACACACACACACACACACACACACACACACACACACACACACACACACACACACACACACACACACACACACACACACAAATATATATATATATATATATATATATATATATATACTTTTCTGTTGCCTCTGTAGTAGTCGCAATTTTTATTTGATAGTTAGCAAACTCGATATATAAGCGTGACTCATTCAAAACTAAAGATCTTTAATGACTGAAATTGGTCTCCCTGAATAGGGAGTTTAGATAGAGGAAAGGGGTTTCGAAAATTATAACAAAAGTCCGTCACGCTGGGGCTGCGTAAACTAAGCAGATTTCCCACGTGAAGTTTTACAATAGAGGAATCCGCATACTGCTAACACTTAACACCACCGTGAGTAAATAGAAACAGTAATGAGAAATCGTTAAGTCAATTTTAATAAGCTCCCAACGGAAACGGCTTATGAGTTGCAAACAAATAGGTCTGCCAACCACTGAGAGCTGAACAGATAGACATATTCTTCGCCGGAAAGAAAAACAATTACTGCTTTATTGCAAACTATTTGCTATATCTATTATTATTATTTATTAACGTCCACTTTTTGCAACTTAGGCTAATCGGGACGGGTTATCTACAGGTTACCACCCTTTTCTAGCCAGGGTGGGATTTTAGGACGTTATTTAATGAATTTCGTCATTAAATAATTTCCTTTGCCCAGGCAAGAATCGAACTCGCCACTCTAGGTTTACCATGTGAGATAAAGGTCAACGCATTAACTCGCATGGCTAACCTGAGCCCCCATGCTATATCTAGTACTGCAATTTATAATGAATCAGAATAATTTACATTTTAATAACTAAAACTATAGTAGTCCAAGAAATAAAGAAGGGTGGGGGCATCAACAGAACGCATCATATATCTCACAAAGTAAAAGGTTAGAAGACAAGAAAGGTTAGGTTAGTCGAGCGCCGACCTACGGAAACGGTCGAACTAATCCGGAAACTTCCGACAATAGCCGCGGAGAGCTCAATACAAATATTAAGCGAGGTATTCGTGCTTTCTCGTTTTCAGCCTTCAGTAAACCCCCACTCCTATTCATCGGATATTTACTTAAAAAATATAGAATATATGGTGATATGACATTATTGGGTACCAAGGAATCTATTTGTAAGTGTTCATTCTTGTACAGAGTTATAATTTTAACGAGCCAACCAGCTGAACTAACCATTCTTCGCCATCCTTTATATTCGGCCGCTGGTAGAGTTAACGGCAATATCATCATTCCGTAGGGGCTGCATTAATCATTATCCGACCACCGGGATGAAAGGTATATGAGAGGTCATTTTGAAAATATAAAAACCTTTTCTTAAAAATAAACTTTCTTTTATTATTATTAAATTATTTATTAACGTTCACTTTTTGCATCGGGTTATCTACATGTTACCCTAACTTTCTTTTAATTAATGTAATGAGTAATCAAATGAGTAGTATGCATTCTTACGTAGAACTAGGTACGATTTGTTATTATAAATAATAAATACTACACTAGACATGTATATTTTCCATAAGGGAAATCCGCTATTGAAGTTGTACACAATTTTTCCGAAATTGCATGAAATGTCCATCGATCCCACCTAGGAGGTAACGAAAATGAGGTCCGTTCAAAATAATATATATATATATATATATATATATATATATATATATATATAGAGAGAGAGAGAGAGAGAGAGAGAGAGAGAGAGGAGAGGAATGTTCACGGTGTTCTAATTAGATGATGGGATATAAGAGATACAGGTAAGCAGCAAACCCACAATGCATTGTAGTGGATGAAACCAGATTTTAAACCAGGATCGGTGTTTTGACGAATAAACTGTAGCCCAAGATGCAGATCAAGGGGCTTTTTTACATTAGCCCCTCATTTCAAATTAGGTTATAATCACACGATTTTAGAAATAATTCTGAGATATTAGTTTAATAACTGTTACAATTTATTACCTTCCACAGCTGTTTCAAAACGAGTTGCGTCGTTATTAATGAACATGAATCTCATTCAGCTATCGAGAGCATTTTCAAGTGAATCAGAGGCTTTGAAATTTTACCAGGTATTCTGGATTATTCACAAATAGAGGGCCTGCACTAATGTACATTACATGAATATGAAAACTGGGGCACATACACAACGTGTGGAATCATTGTGGTCCTCACTAAAACGTAGAAACAGACGTGAACGTGGAACAAGGAGAACAATGGTAGACCCCTACATATGTGAGTTCGTCTGGCGAAGAAGACATCAAAACGATGACTTATTTATGCAATATTATCAAGTATGAGGGTTTATTGGCCACCAAAATAATGTTATTTTAATTAATTTTATTATTATTATTTTTTATTAACGTCCACTTTTTGCAACTCAGGCTAATTGGGACGGGTTATCTACAGGTTACCACCCTTTTCTAGCCAGGGTGGGATTTTAGGAAATCCCATAAATTAATTTTATACTTGTAATAAATGAGGTTCGGTTTCTCTTAAAACTTTCATTTAGTATGAGGTACTTCTAAAATCATGTGATTATAACATAATTTCAAATGCGGGGCTAATGTAAAAAAGACCCCAGATCAATAGCACTTCTTAATACTTTCAAGAATGACAGTGAGCTCTTTTCTCGAGTAATTGCTGCAGATTTGAGAATGCCGACGGGGTTAGATGTGCTCACGGCAATGCTTAAGTACCAAACACCTCTGAGTACTTATTAAAAATGATGCATCGTTCCAGATGGTGATTGTATGAACATTGAACACCTGAAAAATTTAAAGTAGATAAGAAAGCACGATGGCAAGTTCCTACTTGGTTTTTCAAAGATAGAAGCAGAGTGTTCTGGAAGCAGTCAGAGTTCTATCAGGGCGCCTACAGCCTGAATACAAATACGAATAAAGGAGCTGTGAAAATCCTTTCAATGAGCGGGTCTCTCATTGAATGGGCCAGCCCTGGGACTGCTCTCTTAGCGCAGTTAAGTAAATTGACTCCTGGAATGGAACATTGCCTTGTCCATGAACCAGTTCCTTAAACCTTTTACATTCAACAATACCTATTTCACCTGGCTTTTGCAAATTTTAATTTGTCTATACAGTTATAACTATAGCGTCTGTGCAACTGTGAAAAATGAACATTTTCCCTATTGTAAGAACCACTTTCACTACCTCAATAATTTGATTGAAACTCATTAATAAAAATGTAAAACCTACAAGGAATCCTTCAATAGTCAATGTTGGTTCTGGATGGTGGGAGTGATAATACAGCATGTTGATTGAATAAAAGGGCCAAACTTCCACAATATAGACCTAGGCCTTTATTATGGAAGTTTGGTAATTTTATTCAATGAATCTGCAATACTTCAATCGATAATATAATTGAAAGGAAATTCGATAATAAATTTGTGACCCATAGAATTTAAGATATGTTTGAAGGATGATCTACTAAAATATTAGTACTATGATTCCTATAATTAATACAACGATACTAGTGAATGGCTTAAAGAAATTTCAAATTGATTACTTGCAGGCTATATAAAGTAAAAAATACTATCAAGCCAGAGTTATCCATGAGAAAAGTAGTGACTAAATGTAAAAAAAAATATACATATATATAAAGAAGCAGTCTATTCCTTTCATGGGGCTCAGGTTAGCCATGCGAGTTATAGCGTTGACCTTTATCTCACATGGTAAACCTAGAGTGGCGAGTTCGATTCTTGCCTGGGCAAAGGAAATTATTTAATGACGAAATTCATTAAATAACGTCCTAAAATCCCACCCTGGCTAGAAAAGGGTGGTAACCTGTAGATACCCCGTCCCGATTAGCCTAAGTTGCAAAAAGTGGACGTTAATAAATAATAATAATAATAATATTCCTTGCATAGTATCGAGACTACTATATATAAAATTAGTAATACAACTATTAAATTTAAACTGTTTATGAGGTTTTAGGGGTTCAGTTGGCTTTTCTTAGGCCAAGACTGCAGCTTCCTTTGTAGTAAAGATTATTCACTTGCTCACTACTCCATTCTGACAACTTAAATATACTGTTATCCAATTACAGAATGTTGTAAAATATAATTTACAAATGAAATAAACTAGAACAAAAATAATAATCAGTTGTTTTAAGAGGAAATCCCATGGCTAAAATAGGGGTTTTCTTATGGTTGAATATACAAAAATAGAAATAACCACTAAAATTGGCGATAGAGAACAATGTATAGTAAAAATAACGACGGTACATAAGGACTGGGTAAGCTAAGAAAATTTCTGACAAGGTGTTATGACACAATAGTCATCTCATCTCACCAAATGTTCTCAATTTATGTGTAAAAAGCCGAGAGTAGAAAAGAGAGCTTAATGAAAACTGAAAACAAGAAAGAACGAATATGTCGATAAATAACTGAGTAACAAAAAGTCCGTCACGCAGGGGCTGCGTAAACTAAGCAGATTTCCCACGTGAAGTTTTACAATAGAGAAATCTGCCTAATAACAACTGTAGTAGTAAGAAACCTCTAAACCTAAAACATTATTTAGGGCGTAATAGCCCAGTAGTTTCTAGCCCCAAAAAACAGTTAACCTAACCTCTAAACCTATTCACGAGGGACGAATAGTTATCGAA